>JAXDDW010000007.1:8287500-8815000 GCA_034670385.1 Hoplostethus mediterraneus
CATCACACACACTCATCACACACACTCATCTCACACACTCATCACACACACTCATCTCACACACTCATCACACACACGCATCTCACACACTCATCACACACACACACTCATCTCACACACTCATCACACACACTCATCACACACACTCATCTCTCAGACACACACACTCATCTCACACACTCATCTCACACACACTCATCTCACACACTCATCTCACACACACTCATCTCACACACTCATCTCACACACACTCATCTCACACACACTCATCACACACACTCATCTCACACACTCATCTCACACACTCTTCTCACACACTCTTCTCACACACTCATCTCACACACTCTTCTCACACACTCATCTCACACACTCATCACACACACTCTTCTCACACACTCATCTCACACACTCATCACACACACTCTTCTCACACTCTTCTCACACACTCATCTCACACACTCATCTCACACACTCATCACACACACTCTTCTCACACTCATCTCACACACTCATCACACACACTCTTCTCACACACTCATCTCACACACTCATCACACACACTCTTCTCACACACTCTTCTCACACACTCATCTCACACACTCATCTCACACACTCATCACACACACTCTTCTCACACTCATCTCACACACTCATCTCACACACTCATCTCCAGAGGACTGATGGGTAGGATGGAGTAATGATAGTGCTGGAGTCATTGTTTCATTGAGAGAGAGAGAGAGAGAATGCCATTCTCTCTCTCTCTGAATGCCATTCTCTTTCCCCTCTCCCTCTCTCTCACCCTCTCTCACTCTCTCTCTTTCCACTCTCTCTCTCACCCTCTCTCTCTCTCTCTTTCCCCTCTCCCTCTCTCTCTCTCTCTCACCCTCTCTCTCTCACCCTCTCTCTCTCTCTCTTTCCCCTCTCTCTTTCTCACTCTCTCTCTCTCTCTCTCTCTCTCTCTCTCTCTCTCTCACGCTCATTAAAGTCAGTAAAAGGCAGATAATTGATAATAGTTTTGAGCAGCGCTGGGCTCCCGTTGCATTCCAACCTGTATGCAAGACTTCATAACAACACACACACACACACTCTGTATGCATGCATGTGTGTGTGTGTGTGCTATTTCTTGCTGGCCCTGCATGAAAGCAGAACCCCCCCCCCTCCCTCACCCACCCCAAAAAGGTGAGACTCCGTCTCCCCCAGCGCTGGTGACCTCTGTCATGCGCGATGCTCCGGAGCCTTGACGGGGCTAATATTGACACATGTTGGATGTTTTCAGACTCGCTCTTCAAACAAAGAGAGAGAGAGAGAAACACAGCTGCTTGTTCCCCCGGCTCCCAGGCTAAGGCGGAGAATACCTGTTGTGCACCTATGCACGTTAATAAGGTGTTGTCTTTAGGGGAAGAGGGGGGGGAGTAAGAGGAGAGAGAGAGAGGAGGGGGGGAGGCCTTGCCAACTCCTTCCCTAATCCCTCCGTCGGGTCGTGGTAATGCGGAAAAGAATAACAGCATTATCCAGAGTGGAGGGTGCAGGGGGTTAACACAAGGAAATATTAAGGTGCTGTGTGTGTGTGTGAGAGAGAGAGAGAGAGAGAGAGAGAGAGAGAGAGACAATCCGCCCTCCCTCCTTCACATCAGAAAACTGGTAGAGCCAGGGCAGGTTAGCCATGTCGGGTTGCTACAATAAGGCCTCTTTCATACAGGTGTGTTGACGCCTGGGGCGGACCTGGCCGCGCTCCAGCCCATTCACCGCGGCTGATTCGAACAATAACTATCACATCTCTTAAAAGAGAAGGAGGGAGGGAGGGAGGGAGAAGCGTAAAAAAAAAAAAAAAGAGGAGATGCCTCAGAGCTGTCGGGGCCAAGAAAAACCCCCGCCGCCGTTGTCAGAGCTTGTTGATGTTGTTGGGAGGGGGGAAAAAAACGGGTGAAGTTTTTTTTTTTTTTTTCCTCTCCCCCCTTTATACATTTTTTTTTTTCCTCCTCTTCTTTCTCCTCTTTTTCCACTGGACTTTTGTGGTGGTTTTGTGCCGTAGGACAGAAACGTGGAGAGGCGGTGGAGGAACAAAGTGCTGCTGTGTTGGAGCAGCAGCTGCTCCTCGCCGGATCAAAGGGGCCCGGCAAGCCTGGTTTTCCTGGTCTTCCTGGTTCTTCCTGGTCTTCCTGGTTCTTCCTGGTTCTTCCTGGTTCTTCCTGGTTCTTCCTGGTTCTTCCTGGTTCTTCCTGGTCTTCCTGGTTCTTCCTGGTTCTTCCTGGTCTTCCTGGTCTTCCCGGTCTTCCTGGCCCCGCGTGGCTCTGGAGGTGTTTTGACGGACAGTCGGCAGCTGGGGCCGCCCAGCCCGCTGCGCAGGGGTCAGACCCCGCCGGACTGTAGGGGGGGGGGGGCCCCGGGGGTGACATCGCCTCTCTGGACAAGGGGAGGAAAGAGGGAGGGTGGGAGGGTGGGGGTGTAGGTGGAGGGTAAATAGAGGCAGAGATGTCTGTGTTTGTTTATTGTTGCTGTTGATGTTTGTGCGGTAGTTCATGGAGATCATGGCTGCCGCTACTGCAGTATTACGAGTAGTACTCAATAATGTGTGTGAGGTGATGGTGGTACTTTTAAAGGTAAACCCGTCAGTGAGGTTCTGTACTGCAGTATTGCGCTGAGGAAGAGAGAGAGAGAGAGAGAGAGCGGGCGAGAGAGCATGCCGCAGTGCTATTGATTTATTTTAATTAGCCGCTCGTTAAATTGTGTCAGTTTGCAACACAAATATATAATTCTTTGTCTGATTTTCCACTCGAGTCCTTAATGACTCGTGTTACTCCCCGGGTTTTCAGGGGCGAGGGAGCGACTTGCACGGCGAGAGTGGCAGAGCGACGCAAATGTTACTGGTATGGGGGTGAGGGAGGGGGGGGAGAGAGGGGGAGGAGAGAGGGGGAGGGACGCCACAGAAGGGCGACGAGTGGAGTAATAAAACGGGAAAGAAAAACAGGTCAGTGAAAGTCCATGGAGGAGAGGTGAAACAGTCCCCCTTTGAGAGGCAGACAAAAGAGGGTGGAGGGGTGAGGGGGGGGGGAGGCATGTAGGGAGGGTGTGTGTATGTGTGCGGATGAGAGAGAGAGAGAGAGAGAGAGAGAGAGAGAGACGAAGGTAGAACTATGTAAACACAGTGGCTGCCCTAAACCTCGCGGCCCTCCTTCTTCTTCTTCTTCTTCTTCTTCTTCTTCTTCTTCTTCTTCTTCTTCTCCTTCTCTGACGTTCCTCCAAAAAAAAAAAAAAAAGCGATCTCTTCGCTCTTCGCTCCGCTTCACATCTGCACTAAATCAAACACGGGGGTGAGGTAATGCTCGTCTCCCGACTCCTGTTTTAACTTAAAGAAGAAGAAGAAGAAGAAGAAGAAGAAGAAGAGGAGGAAACTCTGGAGGATGAGCTGGGAGGAAGAAGACACCCCCGTCTCCTCTCCTTCGCTCGCCCCCTCTTCCTCCCTCCATCCCTCCCTCCATCCCTCCATCCCTCCTCCTGGTGAAAAGCTCCTTTGTGGTAGTTCATGATAAGTGGTCAGATAGGCCCGGGTCAGTCTGTTGCCGTGTGAACCGATGCCATCAGCGTTGTTGACACCACAGTAGATTCCCAGCGTGTGGGACCGGCCCGCCACCACCTGACCGGGCCTGTAATGAGTGTTTGCTTATACTAAACCTCCTGACGGGGTTAATTTGCATCCACTTCCTGGTCAAAGGACATCAGGCTTGTTTTTCCTCCCCCCCCTCCTCCTCCTCCCCCTCCTCCTCCTCCTCTCCCCTTCTCCTCTTCTGCCAGTCGTTCTTTTCTTGGGAGGGGATCAAACTAAAGCCTTCCTCCTTTGATTCCAGTGAGGAGTGACTCAATCGCTGGGGGTTTCAGCATCTTTATTTCTGTCTGAAGCGGAAGTATGGAAGCAATGAGGCTCTAATAGGAACCAGAGGAAGCGGGTCGTGTTGGCAAACAGTGGACCGGGGATCGAGTTCAGCACGTTCCCCTTCAGATTGTGTTGCATCTAATCTTCCTGCAAAGACGGGGCAGGCAGGGGGCCCAGGAATTTGACTGACAAACGGAAACTCGCCCGCCCTCCCTCTCTCTCTCTCTCTCTCTCTCTCTCTCTCTCTCTTTCTGGCATGGGCGTGCGCAGGTCAGCCATGAAGGCAATAAACTGTCAACTATTTCTGCGTCACGATTTCAAAAGCCTCTCTCTCTCTTCTTTGCACGCTCGAACCGGAGCAGTCCACCGCCGCCGGTTTTCTCAGAGAGACATGTTTAGTATTTCTCTGTTTCTGTCTCCCCCCCCCCCTCACCCCCCGCCTCCCCCCTCGTCTCTCACTCCGGCCGTGGCTCGGTTTCTTTCTTTCATCACAAACTCGTCAAACAAGTGACCCCACTCCTGATTGGCTGGGTTCCCTCGACTCTCCGCGGCGATTGGCCCGGCCCAAACCCCCAGCCAGCCAGGCTCTCTCTCTCATTGTCTCTCTCTCTCTCTCTCTCTCTCTCTCTCTCTCTCTCTCTCTCTCTCTCTCTGTCTCTCTCTCTCTTGGCGGTGCTCCAGGCTAGGGTGGTTTGGCATGAGGATTTCTCAGGGAAGGAATGCTGACAACAGGAGCGAGTTACCAGGTGTGGCTGCGAGTCAGTTAACCAGAAACAAGGTCTTTCTGACAGATTGAGAGGAGGAAGCTAGAAAAAAAAAAAAAAAAAGAATAGAGAGAGACGAGCGAGTCAGGCGGACTGGTTTGCTGTGATTTTCAAACTCAAACTCGCCGTATCTTCCTATTTGTCGATGTCAGAGGCTCTTTTGTTGAGGCTGCGTTGAGGTGAAGGAACCATGGAGGTGAAACGCTGTCCTTCACAGAACAGAGGCACCTCTTATGTAAGTCCCCCTATTACATGGGAAGTCAGCTCTTCTGTCACTGTCCACTCCTAACCCCTCAACACACACACACACACACACACACACACACACACACACACACACACACACACCCTGGGTATAGTGTAACATCGCATGCTAGCCGGGGTGTTTAACACCTAAACGGGTGCTCTTCCGAGGCGCCCCGCTGTGCAAATGAGCCAATATTAGCGGGCCAGGGGTGGAGTGTTGATCCAGCCCGGCGGAGACCCGGTGTCGAGTGGACTCCCGCGGCCCCGCCGGCTCCATCGCTCATATCGGGGGCCGGTGTGCTGTGTGTTATTGTCCTCTGTGTCCCCGGCACCGCCAAAAAACACACCCAGAGAGCACACGAGTAAATTTACTGCCCCATCTCCCCGTCATGGTGGGGGCAGGAGGGGGGGGGGGGGGTGTTTTTAAGTGAGGTTTTCGCTCTTCCAGTGGAGACATATGTCAGCACACACACACACACACACACACACACATGTTACGCCTTTTTCAGCGGGGAAGTGCAACTGGAGGTGGATTGACAGCGCTGGCGTGAAGAATGTGCTGACGCGCACATATTGACAAGACACGCGTATGTGTTCACGTTGCAACGCACGGCCAGCTCAGAGTAAACCACCGCTGCAGTGTGTTTTTTTTGATACTGGGCTTTAAGGGCTTCTTAATGGCGAGGTGAAGCCGGGCCGGACCAATCAAACAGCAGCCCGCCCCCCCCGTTGTCCTGCCCCCCCCCCACCTCTCTCCCGGGGTAATGTACACATTCTGAGCTGTATCCAGAGGAATGACCTCCCCGCGACCCCATAACCTTGCCTTTAATTATTTGTTTGAAGACAGCATGGAGTTCCCATGCTGAGAGGTAGTGTGTGTGCGTGTGTGTGTGTGTGTGTGTGTGTGTGTGTGTGTGTGTGTGTGTGTGTGTGTGTGTGTGTTTCTGTGCTCTTAACACTGAGCAGAGGCAGGCCGTAATAAGTTAGACCACCAGATGTAGATAATAAAACACCGGGCTTTTGGGGTTGGAGGTTTTTTTTTCAGCCAGTGTCTCCCCCCCCTCACCCCCCTCCCCCCTCCGGTGGGTGAGGCTGCCTGCCTGTGCTCTGGTTAGCCTACGGACAACGCCGGCGGTGCTTGCGGTCCACGCCGCGTGCGGAACGTGTGGATTTACGTATGTGTATGTTTTTAGCGAGTGGTTGGGAATTCTGGGAGTCCCGTGTGGTCAACCTCTGTCTCTCTCCCGGGGGGGACTTTGGCTCTCTCCTCAGATCCAATCCGTCTATTCATCCCTTCCCATCTAGTCGCCATCCATCCATCCATCCATCCATCCATCCATCCATCGTTGGTCGCCCGGCCTTCATCTCCGGGGGATTCTCGGGGCGTGTTGTTCTAAGCACACACCATTAGCAGCTCATGGGAGGAGAGAAAACAGTGTTATCAGGCCCGGCTCTGATAATCTCAATTGGCTTTACTCAGACTGATAAAAGGTGCTCTGAGGCCACGAGAGGGGCCCTCGGTCGACCCACCTCCTCCCCCAGTGCACCGCCACACCGTTACTGTGGCAACGTGTGTGTGTGTGTGTGTGTGTGTGTGATGATGATGGTTAAGCACAATAGGAAATGTTGACAAGAATCTCTCAGCAGCAAAACACGCCCCTGATGGCAAAATATGTTCACGTGTTTATGTCGTACATTTCCTATAAGAAGCAGGAAGATGGTTTTATTAAAGCCACGTTTAGAAAAAAAAGGTACTTTAATCACGCAGCACATTCTTCAACACATGAAGGATTTCCTCTGTAGTCGCTGGAAAACTGTACGGGGCAAAATGTAGCACCTGGGAAGAACATTCCTGATGCGACGTGTTTATGGTTACGTCCCCAGAATAGGTAAGAAATGCACATGGTTGTGATTTCCAGCCCCTCGGTGCGTCTAGGGAGGGAGGGAGGGAGGCAGGGGGGGGAGGGGGGGAGGGAGGGAGGGGAGAAGAAGAAGAAGCAGGACAGGCCTTGCACTTTGAGCTTGCCCAGGGAGAGAGTGTGATAGCAGGAATGTCTTTACTGTTTACTTGCTCAGCTGGTTTTGATGCTGGAAGCTTCTCTCTCTCTCTCTCTCTCTCTCTCTCTCTCTCTCTCTCTCTCTCCTGAAAGCACCGCGGGCGTTTCTGACAGCGCGAGATAACTGAGGATGTTTTTTTGTGTTCTATCAAAAAGTACTTTCACAGTTCATAAAACTTTCTCCCCTTAAATCACAAATCAAGCAGCTCAATCATATAATTTCCAATCCATCTCTCTTGCTCTCTCTCTCTCCCTCCCCCTCCTTTCTCTCTCTCTCTCTCTCTCATATGGATGTGTTTCATCCCTCTCTCTCGGGGGCCCGCGGCACCCCTCGCCTACCTGCACTCTGGATGCCCCCTGGCAAATGAGCGCCGCGTCTCTTTTTTTTTTTTGTTTCTCCCAGCCGTGCCGTTTTGTACGTTTAACCATGTCACTTTGAGCGGGGCAGATTACAGGCGTTTAAGTTCATTGGAGAAGGTAAGGGCAGGTATCAGGGCTTCATGGGGGATTAGGAGCACCAAATTGGTTCCAGCCCTCCCTTCCTTCTAATGACCGGTCCTGTTTTAGCCGCGCTGACGGTGCCGTGCCCTCGTACGCTGGGAGGAGGAGGCTCTTTTTTCTCTCTCTCTCTCTCTCTTTTTTTTTTTTTTTTTTTAAAAGCAGCAATGGGCTCCATGCTGGACAGCTCCACCATGATTTGAAACCTCTCTCTAATATCAACCACATGTGGGTACCTGTAGTGCTAACTCCTCGCCGGCCTTTTTTAGTACGTGAGAGAGAGAGAGAGAGAGAGAGGAAGAAAGAGAGAGAGAGAGAGATAGAAAGAGGTGGAGATCTTGCTCGGCCGGAATGGCCAGCTTGTTTTTGACACGGCCCGAGGGCACCCCGTTCCCGACTTGAAAAGGTTGCCCCCGGCTGGCAGTCACCTCCGGATGACCTCCGGGGCTCTACAGTGGAGGAGTGAGGCCGGCGGGGGGGGGGGGAGGGCTTTGTGGAACTGCACTTATTCGCCGCTGTGGCGGTGATAAAACTTCAGACAGCCTAATTGATGGGCTCGCTGACATAACAATACCTTGTGAAAGCGCCGAGTGGCCGTGCCTGGTCCTCATTTCTAGACAGCTGGATGGGGAGCAGAACCCCCTACAATGCGAGCCGAAGTGGGGGTCTCGACGAGGAGAGGGGGGGGGGGGAGGGGGAGGGGAGGGAGGGTTGGGGGGAGTAATGAAAGGAGCCATTTGTATCCTGCGAACTCGCAAACTTAAAACTTTATTTTAAAATCCTAGCGGCTGATAACGCTTTATAAATAGGAGGGTCATGGTCAGTGGATTACAGTAGAAAGTTGGTGTGTGTGTGGGTGTGTGTGTGTGTGTGTGTGTGTGTGTGTGTGAGTTGGTGTGTCTGCGCTAGAGAGAGAAAGAAAGAGAGATACAGAGTGTGAAAGAGAGAGAGAGAGAGAGAGAGGGATGTGCCACACTGAGGGTTTCTCCTCCGTACCCAAGCTCGCACTTAATACTTGAGGAATGTCTCCCTGGTGGCCTATGGCAACCAAACGTAATCAAAAGCTTTATTAAACAAGGGGGGAATAGATCATAAGGAACATTAAAAGTATCCCTCGCTGGGTTCCCAAGTCGGCGCACAATCGCCCTTTTGTTTGTTGCTGTTTTGTTGTGCGCCTCTCTCAAGGACTCGCGGGCTAATGTTGCTATTAAGTCATGCAAACTGTTTTGTCCTTGTCGCGGCGCCTGATGAATCCTCCTGTGTGTGTGTGTGTGTGTGTGTGTGTGTGTGTGAATGCCGGGTGATTTAACGTTTGTTTTTCTCCTCTCTCTTTTTTCTTTCTCTCTCTCTGCCAGGTTCATTAATGCCAGGAGAAGAATAGTACAGCCCATGATTGACCAGTCAAATCGAGCAGGTAAAAAAAAAAGGACAACCCAGCCTGTATACAGTACTGCATTTCTCTCTCGTTTCCCAGCATGCAACGTCATGCCTGGAGCCCAGATTTTTTTTTTTTTTAAAGGGGTACCCTACCTCTTCTCAAAAAAAAAATCTAGTGCCCCCCCCCCCTCCCACCCTCCACCCTCTTTCCTCCCTCCCATCTTCCCCCTTTTTCCCATTTTCTCAATGGGATGTGCTTGGCGGTGGTGCGAGCAGTTTGCTGATTGACTCTAATTGGAGATTTCCCAATCTAAGTGGAGAGAGAGGTACATTAGCACTCTCTGTGAATTACTAATTGGACACAAGAGGAGCGCCAGAAACGCTAGCAGCAATTTATGAGTTATCTCCTTTTTTTTTTTTAGGCTGTTTTGTTTTTTTCTTCCCGTCTAGGGGTAGAGGGGGGGTGGGGGGTTCCCTCATTTTTTTTGGGCTGCTTTGTTCATTTTATTCCCTCAAGCGTCACCGTTCTGAATTTTGATCTTCAGTCGTCGTTCAGCACTTCTGAAACACCGAGGCCCCTACTTAGCTCACAATGGCTTATACATGTCAATATTTCAGTTTAACAGTATCAATTAATTTATTTCCGATCATGAAAAAATGCCCTGAGGGAGGCCGGCCGAGTTTTATGTGATGAATTGATGTTCTGACTCGACACCTGGGAGAGATTTCCATTCCTTTGAAACGGATTATGGAAAGCGTCATATTGCAAATTGATAGCGCATTGATTTTCCATATCTGTGGTGGTCAGATGACAAAAAGCGCTGAAAAATTGCGTTGTAAACATGCCACTCTGAGATCGAGGGGAAAAAAACAATCCTGTGGTATGGATGTAGTCCGGAGCTGCGTTGACGATGGCGTTACTAAAAACAAGTAATTTGTCTTTGAGAAGGAAGAGCTTTTATTTTGTCGATTAGCAAACTCACTGTCTAGAAAGTCAAATTGTGCAAACGAACTCGAGCAATTATTGAGATGAAGTGCGCGGAGACTCACGCTACAATTATCGCGCTCTTGCATGGGATATTTGAGCGAGCGTGCAACCAAAGTGTGGCAATCGGCAATCTCTCCAAAGACAGCATGACTAATAGCTTCCCTTAATCTGTCAGATTTACAGATTAGCCAGATAATACCGTTATAGTCCTGGAATATACTGTTTGCCACAGCCTGCAAACAGCGTTACTAATAGACAATAAAAGTTACAGTTGGAAGCAAATTGATTGCGACTGTAGACGCGGCGTCGTTATAAATAGATAACAAGGTAATGATGCAGCCTTTTCCTTTAAATATCTACATTCCTACTATGAGGATAATTCATACAATCACGCCGTATGAGTGATGACATCTAATGGCTGCTGGGTTGAGCACCGTCGGGGTGAACTGCTGCTCTTGGCACGATCCTTCCCACCCTGTCAAACTGCATGCTTTCCCTTCTCAGTTAGAGAACAAGGCATCTCCTCTGTTCTCTAACGCAACAATTAAGTGTGCGAGTGTGTGTGTGTGTGTGTGTGTGTGTTTTTCCAACGACGCCAGCTGTTTGTGTGTACATGCTTCTGTATGTGTGTGTGTGTGTGTGTGTGTGAGTGCATACTGTATGCGTGCTTGCATGCCACGCGTCAGTCATTGCGGTCCATGAACACGAGCACAATGTCTTACAGTATGTTTGGGCTGGAGCTGGGACAATTGCTGATTGTCTGGTGTGTCTTCTCTTCTTCTCCCCCCCCCTCCTTTTTCGTGTCCACATTTTGACTACAATCAGGTTTTCTTCTTGATCCTTCAGTGAGCCAAGGAGCAGCGTACAGTCCGGAGGGCCAGCCAATGGGCAGCTTCGTGCTGGACGGTCAGCAACACATGGGGATCCGGCCAGCTGGTAAGTCCGTCCAGCCCTCCTCACCCCTCCCGCCTGCATCCCTCCCTCCCTCCCTCCCTCCCTCCCTCCCTCCTCCCCCTGTCATGCCTGCTATACCAGTCACCAGCGTGACCCTCTGTTGTTGTAGCGCTACCACATATCAACACTGATCCCCTTGTCTACAGCATGATAATTAGTCATCTCAGCACTGAGTATGTTCCCATGACACCCACATAAACCCAATACTAACCAATGACACACCAGCACAAGAGCATTCACCCCTTTAATGGAGCCCCTTCATCCCTGCACCCTCACCTCTCCTCTGCTAACCTCGCTTGTCTTTTTCTCCCAACCCAAACCTGGAATCACACCAAACCACACAAATGATCTTAACAAAAAAAAGATTGATTTTTTTTTATTTTGTGGGGTGTGATACAGAATTAAAACACTTACTTCATCACATCCTGCTCTTCTTCCGCCCTCCCATCTGAACCTAACCGGCTTCATCTTCATCTTCTGTCTCGGCGGGTAGACCTCTGACCTCTCTGTGTATTTCAACCTCCTGCTGACCCTTTTTTCTGGCGTTTCTCCTCTTTCTAGGGCCTATGAGTGGAATGGGGATGAATATGGGCATGGATGGGCAATGGCACTACATGTAACCTCCATCTTGTAAAGCAAAACGCAAAGAAAAAGGGGGAAGTAAGTACTGGGCTCTTTTCCTTGGGGGTTTTTTTTTTATACTTTGGGGCTTGTGGGTTTGGGTTTTTTTTTACCCACAATTCCCTTTCACTTCACCACAGCTACCCCTCCCTACCCTGGCCATAATTTTACAACAACCTCCCCCTACCCCCCCCCCACCCCCCCACCCCAACATCAACAACTATCATGCAGGGCTGCTTCAGCAAGATGCTTTAAGGAGTAGAGGGGGGGGGGGTAGTAGCCAAGGATGAATGGAAGACTTGGGAATAAGAGGGGGGGGGGGGGGGGAGCCGTCAAGCCATGAGGCCTTAACCTCACAGTCCTGGGAGAGAAGGGGCCGACTTGTGGCGCCAGACAACAGAAAAACGACAACAGACGAAGGAAAAGGGAAAAAGGGGAGGGGGGAAGAAACAACCGTGGCGTCGGCGCGCGCAAAATTTATTTATCACAACAGCGCCATCGCTCTCCCCGTCTCCGACAGCCCAATGCAAATGTTGGACATTTAGGGAAAAAATAACATCTCCTGGGGAAGGGGGCTGACGGGGAGAAATTAAGCAGGCTCCAGTGAAGCGATAAAGAAGGAGAAGTGAAACTGTCCTCCGAGTGACATAAATCTGTCCGGGGAAGGATTGATGCCCAAATTATCTTATATGCAAAGACGGGAACACCGCAGTACATTACGGCCCCCCCGAGCCAGATATACAGGCCGCCGGTGACACGGCCGATCCTTCACCGGGGGGGTTTGGTTTGAGTTGTGTAAAGGGAGGAAGAGGGGTGGTGGTGGTGGGGGTGAGGGGGTGAGGGGGAGCTGTGTGTTTTGATTATTTTTTACTGGAGGGGGGACGATTTAAGGGGGGGGGGGGGGGGGCGGGGGCAGTGACTAGCCTGGCCTGAGACACACAGACAAGAACAGGGAGATGAATTTAAAGGGCTGTAGACGTTAAGTATGGCTGCATATAAAAGGAGGGGGATCTCACACACACATATACACACTCTCTCTCTCTCTTTATCTCCCACACACACACACACACACACACACACACATTCTCCGTGTGGCTAAATGGCGGCGGTCTGATTAAGCCGGCCATTCTGCCTCCCACTAGTGCCACAGTGCTGACATTTGAAAAATCAAGACGTATCACATCCCAACGGCGGCAGGGCAGCAGAGATTTTATTTAACACCTAAACTCCTCTGCCCAATGAGCCTCAATATAATAACACTTACCTTGATTAAAAGATCCCTTTACATGGAAATGGCGGCGGGATTTTTCTGAAGGGTCACCGCGGCGATTCCACCGACAGAGATCATTTCACCCCTCTAGTCCTCGTTTACTCTCTTTCTCTCTCTCTCTCTCTCTCTCTATCTCTCTGTCTATCTCTCTCATCCTGTCTTTGCTAATGGCAGCAGAAAAAAAAAAAAAAAAAAGGAAAAGCAGGAAGCAATGTTCCCTAAAACAGCCACACAGAGACAACATTTGCTCAGGTTGGCTAATTCTTAATATGGGGCTATATAATTTTGAGACTATTTAATTGCGTAACATACTTTATGCCTCATGACCAATTACATTAATAGCTTAATACAGAGGAATATTATCCTCTCTTGATTTGATTACACAGCCACACAATATGGTATATCTGGTACTTAATTATGGCCAGCCATTGAGCAGGACCGCTGTGCCATAACAGAAGAGCACAGCCAGGCAGGCATGCAGAGAGAGAGAGAGAGAGAGAGAGAGGGGGGAGAGAGAGAGAGGGAGAGTCCCCAGTTATTGTCTTCAGATGGTTTTACCACTCGTGTTAATAAAGGGGGGGTGGTGGGGTGGCGGGGTGGTGGTGGGGGGGGGGGTCTCAGATCTACTTAACGGAATGACTGCAGCTTACAAGACTGGAGATTACCAGATTACAGTGTCAAAAACATCTGCTGGGCCTTTTAACAGGAGCTGCTCTAGGTTATATGGAGGTGAGGGCACCGCTCATACACCGACGCCCACCGTGATTTATTTGTTTTATGACCCCGGTAGTGAGCTTTTAAGAGACCTGCTCTGACAAACATGTGCATTTCAAATGAACTGACATGGAAAGGGGAGTATTAGAAAATGGCACAGCTTTCAGCCAATGAGATTGGTCATTAATCTCAGTCTTTGCTGTCCCTTTCTTCCCTCTCTCTCTCTCTCTCTCTCTGCCTTCCTCTCCTCCTCCTCTTCCCCTCACCGGGGCCCTCCAGTGTAATTTCTTAATTGCGGTGTACTAAGGTGGAGGAATGCAGCGAGTGAGCATGCCTAGTGACCTTGCGGTGACCTCTCCCCTCCTCCTTACAGCGTCTAATCCCCCAGGGGTTCACATTACAAAGCAGGCCGACCCAGACCCGATCCCAGACCCAGGCCCCCCTGGCTCCAGCGGGACCCCTTGCTCTCCCCTGTCTCTCCCTAAGGTCTTGGGCCTCCAGACCAGCCATGTTCCCATACTCCAGGCCCAGGCTCCAGGATCACCCCCCCCCCCCCCCCTACATCTTAACTCTTTTGGATTTGTTTACAACAAACAGTCCCGTGAAAAGCCAAACAGTGGCGGTGCTGAGCCAGCTCTGTGTCCCGGGTCTGTCTCAGTATGGGAGCTGCCAGCATGCTGGGGGTCTCTTCACATATAAAGGAGTCCTCCCCTCTGTCTTAAGGGACATCCACCCCTCCCTCTCTTACTCTTTCTCTTTTCCCCTCTCCTTCCTTTTATCTTGGTCCTGCTCCTACTGTCTTGTACTCTAGCTGTTGTTGTCATTATACTCCAAAATCCACACTCCCTCACATGGAGGAGCAGCACTTTGTTTTGCTTAAAAACCCTCTCATTGAGGGGGTAGGACCGAGCCTCGGATGCTATTCTTAGCCTGGCGTGCCGCGATAGTTAACCGAGTCCTAAATTATTTAATAACTCTTCTTTAAGGGATTCTAAATCAAATATGTTCACAGAGGCGCATCCCCACGAGAGAACGCCTGTGCAGTTTGTCACTAAATTCAGCGGGGGAATTGACTGTTCCACTTGTAAAAGTATTAGCGCTTCTCCACATCAATACGGCTGGTTGGTTTTCCTAACGTCCTCCAGGACTGTAGTGTCTGCGGATGGCTGAGGATCACTTTCCAACCTGAGACCTGACCACAACACTATTGGGCATTGTAAACCACTCACCATAGCCTAAAATAGCCCGGCGCAATAATGTCTCTCTTTACTTGCAGAAAGAAAAAAGCCCTGTAGTCAATGACGCCATGTCATAAAATCTACTGTGCTCTTCATTGGTCAAGCTGTGTCTAAATTGAATTGAGGCGTGTTAATGTTGCAGTGGGAAAATTGTTTTACTGTCTGTGTAAATGTACTATATCTGACTCTCTCTCTCTCTCTCTCTCTCTCTGTCTCTCTCTCTCTCTCATTCTCTCTCTCTCTCTCTCTCTCTCTCAGGTCTGCCAGGCATGCCAGGGGAGTACGTACCTCAGAGCGGTCCTATGGGCATGAGCATGGCCCCGCCCAGTTACACCCCTCCCCATCAGATGACCCCTCACCCCTCCCAGCTCCGACACGGACCCCGTATCCACCCCTACTTGTCCGGACACCCCCACGCCCACCACCCTCACCCAGCCATGCTGATGCACGGAGGACCCTCCTCGCACCCAGGAATGACCATGTCTGCTCAGAGCCCCCATTGCTGACTCCCATTGACCCCAGTGCTGGAGGACAAGGCCTGGACATCCATGCCCAATAGTATAAGGGAACTTTGCTACCACAATGACAACAGCAGCTACTACAAGAAAACAGTAAAAAAAAAAAAAAAAAAAAAGCAGCAACCCACAACAAACCCTATTTTGAGACTATTTTTAAGAATAAAAAGTGAACCCTTTTGACCAGAATTAGACACTAAAGAACCAGAATTCCAGATGAGCTGTGATGATTCTTTTTTTTTTTTTTTTTTTTTTTTTTACTTGTCAATTTTGTTACTTTCATCCAAACGGAGGACCAAGCTGACAAGAACACTTTGTAAAGTCTTGGGCTTTTGGTAAAGATCAACAAAGGATGTTTTGACGTACACGTGTGCAAAGAACGGACAGACGCACACACTCGAAAACACACACATTCACACACTCGCACACCATCATAAACATGTTCAGTACACTTTCATGTGACGCGCTCAAACACTTCTAAAATAAAAATCACTCTGGAAGATTTAAAAAAAGAAACAAAAAGACTCCAAGAGTTATAACTACTGTAGTATAAAAAGTATAGATAACTAAGTTAAAACTTGTGCATTTTTCATTGATCACATGATTTATGTTTCCTGAGCTAGTTTTAGAATTAAAGGTTAACCCTTTCTCTTTCACACTGTGTGTGCTCCTACCTGGAGGAGAAACTGTTTCGGCAGCGCAGCACTATAAAAGAAAAAAATAAGAAGATGGAACATCTCAAAAAGGCTCCAAACGACAGAGGGCAATCAGGTCCTGTTCCCCGTAAGAACAGGGCATGATGGGAAAAGGCTGCTAAATGACACCGGATCTCTCCAGAAGATTCAGTTTGAACATTTGTCATGCCCCTCTTTTTTTGGTTCATGAATGAATGTTGCCCTGTAGGTTTTAAAGGAAAAAATCTTAGTTTGAATTGCCCAAGCACTGGATTGTGTTGGTTTTATACATTTTTATTTTAATATTATTTTATTTTTTTGTACCCTGGACTCTCATTGGTAAGAGCCTATTGAAGGAAGTTTAATAGTGGAAAAGCAACATCCTGCGGCGCTTCTTTGTCTACGGATCAACACTCTTGCCATAAGGACAATACTGACACAACGGTTGATTCGATGGCACTGGAGAAGCAATTGATGGTTGATGCACCAAAAAACCTAAAACGAAAAAAAGAAAAAAACTTAAATTATGAACTCAATGCTTTGGGGGGGAAAAAAGCTGAGAGAATATTGTAACAAACTTCGTACAGAGTTCAGTCTATTAATTGTTTCATGTTAGATATTCTATGTGTTTACCTCAATTGAAAAAGAATGTTTTTGCTAGTTTCAGATCTGCTGTGGCATTGATATTGTATGTCCATGAATTCCTTCCTTTTTCAGCACGTGTTCCTCACTAGATGATAAGATGCCGTCTCCCTTAAGCTTTGTCAAAAATACATTAAATACTTGTATGAGGACTGTGACGTAATGTTTAAAAGGTGTTCAGTCACAAATGCTGTAATAAATATTTCATTTTTGATTTTTGTTAGATTTTTGTGTGACTAACTGTGTTATGAACAGAGCCCTTATCCATTTTCCATTTTTAATAGCAGTATGATAAGTTGGTTATATTATTTTATTATTATTGTTATCAATGTTATCATTATTATGATTCAGAAACCATATCAGAGTTACATTTCTGTTAAAAGCTATGGTCTTCATTGCAAATGGTCACAAAAATAGAACAATTTGGTTCCCATTTTAACTATATCCTCTATTTGGTGAGACTGCCCATTTGGTTATCGAATGTTCTCTTAAACGACAATTATGAATGATGGGTGAAAGATGTTTTGCCATGGAAATTCATTTAGACAAACAAACATGTCCTCCAAATGATAAATAACTCTTAAATGAAAATGAAGAGCGCCAACAAGTGAAGCACAGGCCTGGTGTTTACTTTTGAGTTGAGATATCTGTTTGTGTTCAGTATTACGTAGCAGATTCACCATAACCTCTTCTCAGTCTTAGACCAAAAGATTAGTTCTGGACAGTGATGTAGTGGTAAATAAAAAGGTGGGTAAACTACGACCTCCAGTTGGTGATCATCATAACAACAGTGTAAACTGAAATCAATTCTATTTTTCGAAAACCATTAATTTAAACTTATTTTCCATAAAAGACCTTATATCCTCATATAACTTACACCAGTTTGATACTACTTACTATGATGTATATTATGAATATGTGTCACAAACATTTATGTCAGTCTAAAAGGTGGATAAACTGTATTCTGTAAATAAAAAGGTGAGTAAACTGAGTCTAGGTGGGTTTACCCTCCACTACATCCCTGGCTTTCAAACAATAGAGCATGGATTTGTCCCCAGTGCCATAGCTGCTCCCAGTGAGAACCATGATTGGCCCTGACTGTGTGTGTGTGTGTGCTGGGGCTGTTTCTGCCGCTTTGCAGCGCCGCCTGTCGGCGTAATGTGGAACCGCCGCCCACGGGTTCACAGAGGGGCTTTGATTGGCTATCTCTCCTCTCTCTTCTCGATCTCTTTGCCTGTTTGCCCGCGGCCATCCAAGTCATAGCCTTAAACCAGAAATGACAACATCACTTCGGCTGAAATATTCTCTGTCCTTCACATAGCGGCTTAAACTTTTACTGTGTTGGCTTCATGTCTTCCTATACTTTTTTTTTCATAGGAGACACTGGAAATAAATGTTGACTGATCTAGTCTAATGTTTGGATTAAGACATTTCATAATAATTGGCACAACACTGAGTAATATAATAATAATAATATTATTATTATTATTATAAACAGGTGTGTCATGTTTTATCATTTCTACTTTTTACACTATAAAAATATATGACAGCCTGTTTTTCCTTCAGTTAATGAACTGTAGGCCTGGGTGGGCTTTCCGTGTATAAACTCAGCTGTTCACTCTTATTGTAGTCACAAAGGACATCACGGTTTTTCAACAAAGCAAGCGGCAAATTGCTTGTAATTTTCAGCCTAAATGTGCTGACTCTTTTTGCCGATTGCAATTTTATTTAAATGCACAAAATATATTTTTTTTTAATGTTCAAATCGAATTATTATTATCAACAAACATATGATTTCGTTTATATTTTTTTATTTAATTGTTTCGCTGTTGGCTTTAGTATATTTCTTTTTTTTTAAGTCCACAAAACATGTAGGTTTATTTGTGCGATTTTCATGACTTTTGCACACTAAATGTCTCCAATACATTTATGTGGAGGGCTCGCTTCTGTTGCCTGATCCATAATGTGTGGTTTTCATTTTAATACCTAAATCAAGAGTTTGTGTGTCAATTGGAAATTTACTCATTTACTGCTGGTTCCAACATTATTACGTTATTTTCCCTTCAACTCATTGCAGCATTTGGTTTACATGTTGAGCAGGTTTTCTGTGGCACACTATAGAAATTACAGATCGCCTGTAACGCCTAAATGTCTGAACAAAACCTCTAGGTTATTATTCACAGAGGGATGTTTTATTACCTGCAAAAAGTGACGCTTGGTTACGTGGCCTTAAACCAGGTCGAAAAAAAATGTTTATATTTATTTCGTATTACAACGTAGTCTATTGATGATGTATCCTGTCCTCTCAACTATTTAAAACCGAAAGACTTTTTTTCCCCCGTTGCTCTATTATGTGGATAAAACGGAAGGAAGAAACCCTCCGTTTTGTGCGGAGATTATCAGATGAAAAAGAGAGAAAACGCGAGGATTATTGTGGATGGAGGGGATTTTAATATTAATAGTTTTTTTTTCTTTTCTCACCCCCCCTCCTCTCCCTCCTCCCCCCTTTCCGATGAGACAGAAGGTAGATTGCCTCTGCTGCTTTCCTTTTGCCGATTCGGTGTGACAGGGATGATGGATGATCCAGCCGAGCTAAACAACTCCTCCCCTTCATCTCCTCCCTGTCAAAGCCAGTCCGGGTTGCTGCTGCAGGAATAAAATAAGGAATATATTCCCTCTGCACTGCTGCACAATGCAGCCTGGTCTTCAGAGCCCCTAAGAACAGACTCACACTCAGTTCCTCCCATGCAACAATATTAAAAGTCCACACTTTATACCCAGTAGAAGGCGTGTGTGTGTGTGTGCGTGCGTGTGTGTGTGTGTGTTACAGAGGCAACATGTTAATAATGGTTATGATAACATTGGCTCTTTCTTCTCTGACTAGAGAGACAGGCAGAGAAAGAGTTTGTGTGTTCGTGTGTGTGTGTGTGTGTGTGTGTGAGAGAGAGAGAGAGAGAGAGAGAGAGAGAGACTGGCCTTCTGCACCTTTCCTGAAATATGAGGTATTTTTAGATACACGAATACATCTGCTGGCCATGGGGGAAAAGGAATAAAAAGTTTTGTTTCTTCTTCTTCTTCTTTTCAAAATGCTGATTTGGATAGTGGTTATAAAAATGGACGCGTGCACGGGGGCTGCGCGTCCTTCGCTTTGCAGCTGGCTCTCCCCAAATGCCTTGCTGTGGGGGACAGTTTTTAGGTTTTGTGTATGTAGGCCTGTGTGCGTGTGTGCGTGTGTGTGTGTGTGTGTGTGTGTGTGTGTGTGTTGCCCTCCTTTTTTTTTTTCTTTTTTTTTAACATTTCAGCAGTTTTCTCTCCTCTTGCCATAAGGTGTTTCTATGACTACGTTATGTAGGCCTGTGTGAGTGGGTCAGAGGCGGGGGTCCCTGGGAGAAAAGGGCCGCATTTGGCTGATCATTTATCAATGTCAACCGCATAATGATTCTCCCTGCAGTCCCCCTATTGATGAGGATAATTACATTAGCTCAGAGTGACTGATCAATAAAGCCCAGGGAAAATGGTTTATTATAGCACCGCCGAAAAGGCTTTCTGGAAGGGAGGGCTGGCCTGTTGTTTTATTTTATAAAACCGGGCAGGGGGTGATCTGTGCGTGGCGCAACCCAGACTCCTTTATTTTGACGCAGATTTCAGCGCTTTTCGTGCAACCCATTCCTCTGACTAGTCTTCTCGGTGGTGATGATTGTTTTTTTTTGTTTTTTTTAATCCAAGGCTCTACTGTTTTTGTCTCTTTTTTTGGTTTGACGTGGAGCATTGCGTAGTTTATTTTCTCTACACGGAGCAGAGGGAACCTGAACTCACTTTATCGCCTTTTTATTTACGGAAAAGAGTTGATCCATCCTCTGAGGTTGTTGATCTAAATTCACTGCAATAGTATCAAACTGAACATGGAGCCTTTTCATGTAGAAACGTGATGAAACATTTTTTTCTGAAAATATCGGCCTTGTAGTTGATTCCGTGAGGCCTTATGTTCAGAAAGTGGAGGTCATAGTGTACCCAGCTTTTTCTTTCCACCACATCACGGGTTATAAGGTGTGATTTGACACGCACACAGTCCATTCAGCGTTTTCCCCTCTCTGCGTCTTAATGACAGTAAGGATGTTTAGACCACAACATTTCTACAGCACCTGACGCAGCGACCACACTCAAACGGGCCTTGAGAAGAGGTGAAAAAAATACAGCCAAATGAAAAATCAAGTGTTGATTTTGTCACACAGTTTGCCAAGTAGGAAAATATAAAATAGACATATAAATATACAAAAGGCATAAGACGATCAGTGTTCAGGGAAATGGATGTTTTGACCACAAGTGTGTTTTGCAGAACACTCTCTCTCTCTCTCTCGCTGTCTCTCTCTCCCTCTGTGTGTGTGTGTGTGTGTGTGTGTGTGTGTGTGTGTGTGTGTGTGTGTGTGTGTGTGTGTGTGTGTTCTTTAATTGTCAACAACTTATCCCCTGCAGGAATGTTGCAAACTCTTTCGCCTAATTCTCCGTGGTGCTCCGCGCCAGATCCCATTTACCGCTGATGAACGTGTCTGCAGGAGACAGCTCCATTATCTATTTATCATTTATGATTAGTATTTCCTCACACAATGTAGGGAGAAAAGCGCTCTCCCTCATAGAAGACCGACTGATAGCTTTTGCTGGCTTTTTTAAAACATACAAGAACGTATTTATATTTTTTATTTGATTAGATTTTGACAAACAAACAGAAAAATGATAAATTACAAAAATAATAAAATAACATGAGAAATACAAGAATTACTGGAATACAAACATACATGTATAAGCCTCAGTAAAATTTAATATAACATATAACCCACAATTCATTGTTTTATTTCAAAATTTTGAAATAAAATACCTTCTAAAAGGAGACAAAATCATCACGTTTATATTACACAGCAATAGAGCATTATAATTGCCTTTCAGTGGGGAGTCAGGTTGCAAAGCCTGAATACCACACGGACATAACACGAGTGGAGAAAATGAGAAAAATAAGATGAGCGTCTATTGTGTTTCTATTTGCACTGGGAGGTTAAAAACGAATGAATAACTAGCAGTGTGATTTTGAGGACTTTTCCTACGCTTGGTCGAGTACTTGAATTAGAGGCGATTTTTTCACACTCCAGCGGTGCTTGTCTTCTTAAAAATGAGTGACAGATTTACCCCCCCCCCCCCCATTCAAAAAAAAAAAAACTTAACTTAATGATGTAAAAGAAAAATAGAATTAGATTAAATAACATAGCCACGGGGGGTTAGAA
This sequence comes from Hoplostethus mediterraneus, assembly GCA_034670385.1. Lineage (NCBI taxonomy): Eukaryota > Metazoa > Chordata > Actinopteri > Trachichthyiformes > Trachichthyidae > Hoplostethus > Hoplostethus mediterraneus. The sequence continues at coordinate 8,309,203 of JAXDDW010000007.1, forward strand.
TTAGCAGAAAGTGAAAATTGCAATGGCCAGTTGCGAGGCTGCTGGAAGAGCAAAAAGGGGGCATCTGAGTGCAGAATAAATAAAGCGCAATAAAAAGGGAAATAGCCGGAGTTTAGTCAAGCCTTGAGGTACTTGAGCCCTTATTTCAATCAGTTAAGATTTAATTAGCCGAGCCTCGGGCCGGACCGTCTCTTTTTTCTCATTATGTTGCCTTCCCCGATGCTGTGTTACATTGGCCCGAGGTTGTCAACATGTGACCGGTTTTTCCACTGAAATAATCACGGTTCAAAGCTTGAAGAGCCGCAAATAATTCTTCCATTATTCCATTATACGACGGAAGTCCTAATAGTAGCCGGCGAAAATATCGATTGTCTGAATTTATCGTTTGTTTGTTTTTTCAAAGTTGAATTTGGTTAAATGAAACCTGGAGAAAAAAAAGGTTAGAAATATCTTGCGGGTAGCCGAGGGCAGCAAAGTGAGACATTTCACAAGAACTGTAAATAACAGAAGGGCAGGAGGGATGGAGAGATGGAGGAAGGAAGGAAGGAAGGAAGGAAGGCAGTGGAGTAGGAGGGAAGATGAGGGGTGGAGAGAAAGAGACAGACAGACAGAAAGAGAGAGAGGGGGAGAGAGAGAGAGAGACAGAAAGAGAGTCAGAGAGAGGAGAGTACATTTTCTCAAATCTGGAAGTGCTCTAGGTTGTTATAGATATTTAGGATTATGTAGACTACTACTGTATATTACACGATCTCAGACCAAATGATGAATCAATGCAATACGCTTTTAGTGTATAAACGGCTTGTTTGTTTTTTTAAATGTACATTTTGCACTCTGCTTTGGCAATAATATTTCTAAACAGCATGCCAATAAAGAAACTGAAACGAGAGAGAGAACGAGAGAGAGAGAGAGAGAGAGAGAGAAAGAGAGAGAGGGGAAAGAGAGAGAGAAAGAGAGAGAGATATCCCCCCACCCTTGGGCGCACTGTTATTACATCATGGCGACCCCTTCTGGAAGCCAAAGTAAGTGTGTTTGGAGGAGAAGAAGACAAAGCGGCCTGTCTCTCCTCGCCGCACTTGTTGTGACGCCAGTTCACGTGGCGTTTCATTCATTTCACTTTTAAACAGCGGACGGCTCCATCAGCTCACCTCCACCCTGCTCCTCTTGTTTTCCTTCATTTTTATTTCCCCGAAAATTCATACAAAAATGACGCCTGGCTTTTTAAAAAGAAAATCATATACCACACTCTAAAATGATAAGACCCTGACCCCCTACAATAAAAGTGACCCCTAAAGACTCAGCTCATATTTACTCACAGGTATAAAGCTCCTTATGCACGTATTAGGCGCCCCCATTGATGGTATAATCAATAAAGATGAATTGTAGGGTCAATATTGTGTTTTGCACTGAGGGACTTGTTGCCAGGCTTTCCTTCCTGTGTGTGTATGTGTGTGTGCGTGTGTGTCTACTCAGTTGCAAGAGTGGCAGCTTCAAGAGCAGGGCAGCAGGGCTGAAGTCATCCAGCTATGAGCCTGAAGGACCCTGCTAACACTGACATCATTAATCACGGCCCACTTGAAGATTATGACTGAAAGTATAGAATCGGTAACCATTATCGTCTCGGATGGCAGTTAAAACCTCTCCTTATTTTTCAAAACAAAGTAATGGCGCAGAAGTCTATACAGCAAAAAGGGCTGAAGACGGGAGGGAGGGAGGAGGAGGGGAGAGAGAGAGAGACTAACGTTTCCTCCAGAGGAAATATCAAGGAGACAGAGAGGGGGAAGGATTTGGTTTGGCCAAACTCACATGGTGCAGTCCTGTTTTATTATTATTATTACAAACATCCAAGACAAAAACAATACTGATACTAATAAGAATAATAACAAATTAATAATAAGAATAATCATCAATCATCACCATCATCATTATAATAATAATAATAAGTATGGTTATTTTTCCTATAACAACTAATAATAATAATAATAATAATAATAATTGCAATTTACCTTATTTTAAAATAAAATAAGAACGAATATTAATAATTTCGTTTGGAAATAAAACTAAACGCATTTTTATTTGCCATGAAATTGCAAAGGACTTTATTTGATCCACTTTGAAGTCGATTAAAACACCAAGAAGATCTCCGTCCTTTGGTTTCTGGCAACGACACAGCCAGCCAACAGTGTGGACAAATTCAACCAGATGAATTTAATTCACCTGGCCTGAAAGCAGTCGGTCAAACATGGAAAGATGTGATAACTTCGGTAACTCTCCTATTGTCCATTTAGCCCAGACCGATATCGTGTAGCGTCATCATAACGGGAGATATCGGCTGAAATGTTCAAGCCGCTTAATGGCTGAAAATTGTAGAATTGATTTTGACTTTCGGCTTATGTTTCGAAAAACGTTACGGAATGTACACGCATCCAACTGTGGCTATTTTAAGGAGGAGAAAGCTTTCTTCAGCATCAACTGCAGCGTCCGCGTGTGTGTGAATGTGTACGAGAAAGACAGACAGAGAGAGAGAGAGAGAGAGAGAGAGAGAGAGAGAGAATCTGATCCTATACTCATCTGATGAGCTAACAGTCTATTTGAGAGGAAGTCTTACCTCGAATATTTCCACACAGGATTTTGTCTTGGTCACTTGTTCTTTTTTGTTGGCATCTCAGGTGTTTTATGCCCAACAGCTCACAGGTGATGACGGGAGGAAGGGAAGTGTGTGAGTGTGTGTGTGTGTGTGTGTATGTGTGTGTGTGCCTGCATGTGATTTATGTGTGATAGAGAGAGAAAAAGAGAGACACAATTAATAATATCTGACTGCTACATATCTGTGTGTGTGTGTGTGTGTGTGTGTGTGTGTGTGTGTGTGTGTGTGTGTGTGTGTGCGTGACTATCTGCAGCCATACTCATAAGGACCCGGGCTAGCAGGAAACGAGCACGGTCCCTGTTAGCAGTCGGAAGCTGCAGCGATGAAAAGCAATAGCTGGTGTCAAGAACTTTTTTTAGCACATCACCACAGCTGGTGAGAATAAATAGAAATGATGGTGGTGGGGAGGGAGGGGGAGGAGGGGGGAGGAGTCGGGCGGGGGGGGGGGGGGGGGATAAACTGTGACATAAGGCTATTTGGTGACCGTGGGGACCCGGGGGTTTTCATATCATCTCCAGACAATAAACGCTGTGTGTACCATTCTCCAACAAGTCCAACTTTGTTCCTCAACAAGGAGTGTCAATATTCAGATAGCCTTCTTCTGCCAATAATGACGGGCAGCCGGGCTGGCTATCTTATCTGCGGGCCAGGTAGCGCCGTACCTGGGGGAATGACTGTTGTGATAAAGAGCGTCCGGGCCAATAGAAAAGGCTCTTGTCTGCCCGCGAGGAGTTAATGGAGAACGCCACTGGAGACAGGAAGTCCTCAGAAAGTGAAAAGCACTTTATTGCACACCTGAATGGCCTGGCTAGGGTTTCCCCTCCAAACCCAACGGGAAAACCACATTACAGGTCTTTACACAGGGTCGTTACAGCAGGGCAATGGGGTTCAAGTGATCCATTGCATTTGAATGACAAACATCACATCGCTCCCATTCATTCTCCCCCTCTTGTTTGACATTGCTATGATCCCTATGGGGTTGGGATGCTGCCAGCGGAGGGATGCACTAAAGTGTGCAGAATCCCCATTCAACCTTTTCTCCCGCGACGTACACGTTCACCGCAGTACATTTGTGTACAACCCCTGAGTTTCTAGGATTGTTGCTTTTCTTGCAGCAGGGCAGCAACAGGTTTTCACGGATCCATAACCCACAATACACCGCAACATGACATCATCGTCCCTCTAAAAATGAACTGCAACATCGATCCCCCCCACCCCCACCCTCTCGCAAGGCCTGACCTCCCATAAGTCAAATATAGAAGAAGCGGGACATGTGTTTGGATGGAAGTGTATATTTACCTGTCAACAGGAACTCAAGGACACGGCGGCGGTGGCGAGGTTGCGCCCGGGCCCCAGAGTGGAGAGTGTTTTGGGGCTGAGAATGAGTTGTAAAAGTGATAAATGGCGCACATTTCTCAGGGTGAGGAGCGCCGGAGCTGGCACCGTGCTCACAGCCAAACAGTTAATTGCTCAGCACAGCGAAGGCCCAACAAAATACTCATAAAGCATCGCAAAAAAAAAGAAAAAAAAAAAAGAGTCCAGTCAACCTCTTTCCCTTCTCCCTCCCTCCATGCTTCTTCCTCTTCACTCGTCTGGCTCGGCGGCCGCCTCAATCCCTGCCCTCTACAATTTCCCGGCACGAAAATATTATGTTGCCACTGGCAACGATTTAATAAAATAACCAATCACATCTGCTCTTTCAAATATTTCCAAAATTAAGCCGGGGCCGTACATAATGGAGGAGCCATCTCATCTGTGTGTTAGGATCTGGGGCCAGGATTTATTGCTCTGTGATAAATGATCAGAAGGCTTGTTTTGACAAATGCGAGGGTTCTTGTGAATGAGCGTCCCGGGGCAGCGTGCACGGCCCGGCCCGGCCCGGCCCGCTGTTAGCAACCGGATTAGCGGTTCTGATTATGCACCCGGATTCAAACTTTGCTCTCAGCACCAATCAGAGCCTGCGGTCGTTTTTTTTTTTTGCATCCCATAATTAACCATGCTCGTCTCCATGGACACAACCAGCCCCTTGTACAGTAGCCCCTCCCTCCCTCCTCCTCCGCAGTGCACTTATATCATAATAACAAGCTTGCGACAGCTCTCATCAGGCTCACAGATAGAGGACGAGCCAGCCAGCGTTTGTTTTTCCTGTATCCGATTCTACCTCCAGAATCACATTTTCCTACCTCGCGTTTCTAATCTTTTTGAATGCCAGTAGCGCCCATACCTCCTCCTACAGCCCCCCCCCCACCCCCCCACATCCTCCTTTACCTCACCTCTACCCCTTACTGGCACCCTGCTGGTCTCCTCACCCCAGCGCTGACCTGTACCTGTATACCTGGAGATGTCACCGGCGGTGGGCCCTTGCTCCTGGACCCTCGCTGGGAACAGGAGACGACACTGTATCTGGGTCACTTCTGTCACAGCCGAAATGCCACTCAGGGGGGGCTGACCTTTCCGATGGCCGCCGCTACAGCAGGCTGTCACGTCTACAACCACGAAGGCACACACACTCCCCCCCCCCCCCCCCCCCCTCTAAAACTAGTCTTTCTCTCAACCTCCTACGCTCCTCTGCAGAATGCCCCTCCTCCATTTTTTTTTTCTTCCCCCTCCGTGACAATACGATTTACAGTAATGGGGACAAATCAAAGCCGACAAGCAAATATAGCCACTGTAAATACGGCTGATGGACGACGTCTGGGCTGAACCCGGGTGCGTCACCGGGGCCCTAACGACGGCGTATCGCATCTCACCGGGAGGAACTCCAAATATGCTTCCTGGGTTTATTTGGAGGCGTGGGTTACAACCCCGAGCAAACGGCAGCTTGGCTCTAAACGGTATACCTCAATTAGCGAGAAGCCCAGTCAACACCTTTCAGAGGCATTAAGATAGTCTAGCGACGGAGATGTTTGGGTTTCCACCGCCCTGCTCGGTTCCTTTTAACAGGAAGTGACTTGAGTTACCAGAAAGGCTTGAACCGATACTCTGAGCTGCTCATTTGAGGTTGTCAAAAAAAAAATGGGGATGTCAATGGCCGAGCCCTGGGTGTGTATGTGTGTGTGTGTGTGTGTGTGTGTGAGCGGGTGTCACATCAGTGTCAGGAGTGATTTTTTTTTTTGCAGGGTGGTTCGGAGCTCTGAAGTTTCTGTTTTCCTGAAGCTCTTGGCTGTGTCTCTGCTTGTCCCACACAGCCCGTGACTCATACGCTGCTAAACTTCAGCTAGCCCCCCCCCCTCACCTCCCCCCTGACTTGATGAATGTGTCATAGTTGTTCATTTTCCCCCCCCAAACATACCATCTGCCCTCCATCCTGTCAATCAAACGTCCAGCGCTTTGCCATTTTTAAATCCCCCGGACCATTTTTCTCATGATCCACTGTTGTTCTTTAAATAATAAGCTCTGATTGGTGCGCCGAGCTTCCTAAAAATACAAGCCAAACAAAAAAACAAACCTCTTAACATATCAGTATCCACTCCAGCTCCAGTGCAGAGACTCCTTTTTTCCCCAATGCTGTTATTCAACCCCTCTAAAAACACTTTTTAATTTCTAACTGGCCCGGCTGACCCTTCCAGGAGAGGGTTTTTATTTATTTCCACCCTGTGATGTCTCGCTGGCTGGAGGAGGCTGAGAGGATCCCCACTAAAAGTGCAGCCTGGGGCAGAAACAGGCCAGAGCTCTCTCCACATAAATAACACAGGACCTGGGAGGAAGTCCGTTTGGTGGTCTGCTGGAGGGATGGAACCAACCCTTCTGTCTATCTCTGCTTCTTCCCCTCCTGTCTCAGCGGTCTATCTAGCAGCTTGGCTGAAGAGGAATAAAACAGCAGGATTTGGAAGAGGCCCGGCCAAGATGTACATCTGAGTGGATAGCAGACTTCCAATAGCCCGCGGGCCCGGGCCAGATAGAGTGGACACCGTGAAGTGGATCACACTAATCTGACACATGGGATTCATAGATTTAACACTCGTAACCAATAGCAGAGCGCCGAACGCAACGTGGAACTAAACGTGTTTTCCAAATAGTTTCTTGGCAACACGGCGGGCTAAATATAACTAATTGTTCTCCTTCACCCAGCATGCAGTGTCACTGTACACCCACGTATTTGAACATGAAGAAGCACTGTGTCGCGAAGCGCAGACGTTGTCAGAGCACGTTGCTAACCGAGTCCAGTGGCTGCTGCTCCCAGTCCAGGCTGTGTGGATCACATTTCTCCAGAGCGCTGGGGTTCCTGGCCCCGGGAAGCAGACTCTCCACACCCACCTTATTTGGAAAGTGCTTGAGTGGCCCATTGTTGTGGAAAGAACAATGAATCTAAAAAGAGACAGCAAACAAGGGCAAGGAAAACATAATAAAGATGTCTGACTCAAAAATCATCAGATGGAAGTTTTTTTTTAATATATTTGCACTTGCATCATGGAAATCTTGTCAGCTGACGCTGATAGCGGGGTCTCGTCTTTGAAGTGGGTTTAAAAAAAGCCGTATTTAGTTTTCATTGTGTGCAGAAACTAATTTATAGGAGTTGACCCTGGCTCCTCTTTTGTGCAACAGCCATCTTGGAAAACAATGGCAGGAAGGCTTGAAACCTGAGAGGAACTGAATCTGCTGTTTTCCATTTTTTCCTCTTCTTATTCAACACAGAATTTTTCCCTCCCCGAGTAAAATAGCTCTGTTTTCGTGTCCAAGAGGAGTCATAAACTGATGTCTAAGCATTCCACGGCCAGGCAATAGGGCCGAGTTTAACAGGACACATGGGGACAGTTGTTTTGTACCACATGGAGCAGGGGGGGGGGGGGGCCTGACAGAGGAAGCCACGGCCGCCTGGCGACCCCGCGGTGACCCGTCGGCCTCCTCGTGGAGGGATCAAGGCCTAGATGGGAGCCGGCTAAAGGTTAGAGGTTTAAGGGTAACAAATCAAGCAACACTTTACTGGTGTTGAACGCCCCCATACCTATATCTCTGTGACTGGTGCACGCACACACACACACACACACACAAATACACACAATAAAGTGTACTTTTAATATAGAGAAGTTGAATGGGTCAGGTCTGGGGGTGATTACATTGTAGGGAGGAGGAAGAGGGGAGATGGAGGGAGATGAAGGACACTCTTCAGCCTGGGGTGCGCTTGGTTTCATCTCCCTGCAGGACAACAGGTCAGTGGTGATGGTCGAGCCTCTGTACTCACGGGTCTATATGAGGAAACTCTTGAGTGAGTTAGTTAAGAGTTAGGTAAGTTAACAGTTACAACATTATTACACTCTCATGACGAGACACATCCGGCGATGAGGTGGCTTTCGTTTTGTTTGCTCATATCCTCTTCTGCGCCGTAAAGGAGGAGGAGAGGACAGCGACCGGACAGGGACCCCCTGTAGGCAGCAAATATCTGTCTCTAAAAGCATCATTCAACTTTATGTTCACTTCTGGCTCCCCTGCCCCAGCTGTGTTTCTTCCATTAGGATCTGCTCATAAAAGGATGCGGGGGTGTAAAGATGTGCAGCAGACGACCGCTGGATAGACACACACCTTTACACGGACATCAGGTGTTTCTATGTACCTGTGGGCTGAAGTTCAAGTACAGTTGCACTTACAGATTATTTGGTTGTCTATATTCATGACAGCAAAACATTAAAAATCATTCATTTAATATTTATTTAGCAAAACAAAATACAGAGAAAATCACACTGTGCAATGTTAAGTACGGACTTCTTCTTTGTCTCATGTGATCTCGGCTCTCTTGATCTTATAGCATATTACATATATACAATATAGAAATGCTGCTTATACAATATGACTTATTATACAAATGGCAGAATGTGATCTAACCACCTAGCCTATATACAACTCCATACATCATAGTCTTGCAGCGGTCCGCGCAAGCTAGCAGACGAAGCGCCTACTCCCGTCGTGTGACATCATCAAAAGAGTGAAAAACTGTGAAGATGTGAAGTGAAGCTATTTTTTTTTTTTTAAATAATAAAAAATTTGGCTTTCTTTTATTAATTATTATTGCTCAAAGAACAGGCGTCATTTGAAGGAAATATTTTTTTTTAATCACACTGATGAAGTTTGATTGTTTCACTTCTGCCTGTCTAACCTGACTCTGAAACTTGAAGACAGACAAAGACACACAGGTGAATGAGGAAATCATAAAGTGAAATCTTAACATGCATCAACCATCAACACTCAACATCCTCAACAGATTTTGTAATGTAAGCAGGAGGTCATTTCTGGGTCCAGCCTTGGTAAAAAAAATGACCCTGCCCCCCCTGAAAAGAGTCTGAGAGGGCACCGAGTGACGTAGGTGAGAGACAGGAGTCATCCGAGCCCCCCGGACCCCACCTCCCTTATCAGCCTACGGAGCGGAGCAGGAAGGAGAGACGAGGGCCAGGGCCTCAGGCGTGATAAGAGAGGGCCTCGTGTCCTGCTCTGGCCGGGCTCCTGCCCTCGCCACGCAGGGGCCCGGGAGCCCACCGCGACCGGGGACAGGGTCCGAGACGGCGTTTTCACACGGCCGGTACGAGTCTGACCCCGCGCTGTCGGTGCGTATGCGTACGTGGTGGTCGAGGGGGGGTATAGGGAGGGGTGGGGTCGGGGAAAGAGATAACAGGGGAGAGAGAGAGAGAGAGAGGGGGAGAGAGAGAGGGGAGAGAGGGAGGGTCACTTGGAGTTCAGGGCAAAGTTTTGCCTGTAGTCTCAAACTGCAGGAAAGCTTAATTGCTTCCGGATCTAGGTATCCACCCCGGCACTGTGTTAACCTTCCTACCATCCCTCCCTCCCTCCCTCCCTCTCGCTTTCCTTTCTTTCATCCTCCCATCTTCTCTCTCACACACAGAATGGTAGTTTTGTTCCCTCTCTCTCTCTCTCTCTCGTCCGGCTCAGTCCTGGCGGGTGCCGTGGCACAGGGTGACGATGTCGGTGGGGAAGCAGTCTTTGAGCAGGATCCCTCGGTCCCTCTGGCAGTCCAGCTCTCCTATGAACCCATACCAGTAGATCACCAGGCCCGGACCGAACCTGCAGCGCCAAAAAAAACCCAAAAAGACAACAAAACCAAGTCATCTGTCAGCACTTCATCACCGCTGTCATCTCAGACGGCTCCGAAGTAGCGATCAATTAGTTCTACGGTATCGGCCAAACGCTCACGGCTCAACATAAAGGCAGACTGTGTGTATTACAGTACCAGATATTGGCAGGAATAGAGGAAGAGATAGAAACAGAGATTGATCACCGAGAGATGGAGGAGTTGCTTTAGGTGAGGTGGCTTTGATCGCTATCCAGGAAACTCGTGCTGAATGAAACCTGAAAAAAAGCCGCCAGGGAGATAAGAGCGATACGCACTCAATCACACCACAATGGCACTAAAATAACAATAATCAGTGGAATAACAAAGCTCCGCCGAGGCCTCCAGGAACCGGCCGTCGGAAGCAGGGGAGCAGAGAGAGTTCAGCAGAGAGAGAGAGAGAGAGAGAGAGCCTCAGACCGAGACGCTGGCTAGTGTTAGTGTTAGCCGGCCCAACACTGTCCAGCTGTTTCATTCACTTTGAAAGCCAGAGCAACTTCGCCTCAGTTGGCAGCCGCGGCGGTTCCCAAAGAACTATAAATAATGAGTCGTTGTCAAGCGGCGGAGAAGTTCAGACGATATTTAAATGGAAGTTGTTTTCATTTTTTTTTTTTACTTTCCTTTTCCGCTCTCCTCTCACCCTCTCATCCTCTGCTGCTTCTGTCTTATAGGTCCTCTTGTACATCTGAGGGTCTGCTGAAAGGTGCAGAAGCAATTAAAACGGGAGGAGTGTTTCACCAGGGATGTGCTTGCGTTATTTCACTACGTCTCCTGACAAAAGCGATAAATCATCTTTCAAGCTTTTTTTATTATGCCCCGAAGAGCCGGCGGCGGCCCCCTCTAGCCTCATATAGATCATGCCGATTCTTTGAACATTAGCTGCCATGCATAAAGACATGTCACAGTTGAACTCTGAGCGGAGAGAGAGAGAGAGAGAGAGAGAGAGAGAGAGAGAGAGAGAGAGAGAGAGAGAGAGAGAGCGCGTGCAAAAACAGATTCGGGGGGTCCGACCGCGGTCCCGGGTCCCAGACACTCTATCCTCAGACAGTTACCGGCGCTCCGGGCTCTCCCGGGACCCCCAGACAGGAAGCCGGCCAAAGGGCCACGGGGAGCGGCAGAAGTTCAGCCCCAAGGTAAAGTGCATAAAACCTTAACTTCAATCATCGATCAATCACTTCCCATTAAAAACAGTGACTCGAACACCCCATGGTATTATTCTAACAATAATTATAGGACTCGTTTGTCATTCCCACGGTGACAGTTTATGACCTTATTATAAATAGTCGGGACGTCTGACCTCAGAACTCTGACGAGGTATTTTAACCGCATAAATTACCAATACTAGTTTGAGGAATCAGCTGTCAGGAGATTACCGTGCACATGCATGTTCTGCTGCCGGGCCTCGAGGCATGTTCTGCACACAAGTACATGTATACATAGAGAGAGAGAGACACATGCAACGAGAAAATATGTGAGTATGTACGCACACACACACACACACACACACTCAGGCTCTTAAAGCAGTGCATGCTCCCGCTACCCCATCCTGCATTCTGGTGTTTTACAGTGTGTGATTTACGGCGCTGTATCTATGAACAAACAGGCCAAAGCTAACAGCCCTGGAGAAAGCCCACAGATGCACACATGCAAGTTCACCACAATGTCACACACATAGCTCAGCCTCTCAGCACCGCGTGGAGCTCAAGCCCCCCGACTCCCCTTCTCATCGCATCCTCCTCCCCCCCCCTACACCCCCGGTCCGCCGCCGCCGCCGCCGCACCACATGGCCGCCAACTCTTAATATGGAAATGTTATGGAAACAAAACCTAAACATTTACATTAGATGACTTTGGGAAAAAGGGGTTATGCTCTTCTTTTTTTATTCTGCCCGCCGTTTCTGTATGTATTTCCCCGTGTGCTCTGGACGGGGAGGTCTGAGCCTGAGAGAGAGGAGAGGGGGGGGGGGACCGGTTCACCGAGAGTGGAGAGGCAACCTTCTGAAAAGGTTAAAACTGTACATCAACAGATAAGGCGGCGGCGTGCGATACATCATGTCCCCGGGTCTGTCAGGGGAGGCCGGGCACAAATTGAAACAAGCAAAATTATAAACACAGGGGAGCGGTGTCACCAAGGCCTTTCCATACCGTAAAGGAAATAAATGGACTTTGAATCCGACTCAGAATTAATACAAGTCAATACAACGGAGGAGGGGGACCTTGAGGTAAAAATCACAGAAACAGGGGCTAGAAACAATAACACCAGTGGGGGTGAGGTAGGGGGGTGGGTGGGGGTGAGGGGAAGGGAGAGATCAAGAGGTCAAGGCTGAGTCTGATGACTGCGGTATGAGACTCTCAGGGAAAAAGTTGCAAGCGGCATCTCGGCATCAGAGTAAATAAGAATATATAGGACGCCCTGCACACACACACACACACACACACACACACACACACACACACACACACACACCTCCTCTGAAGGTATGTGTTGTAACTGACGGTTTGAGTTTGTAGGCTAATTGCGGTTTATTATGTGGGCTGGCTCATCTTAACCTGGCGTGTGCTTATTATACGCGTACCACTTCAGAGCCGGGAGTCAGCCATCTTCCAATAAACACCTAACTGTGTAACGAGTTGGTGAAATTGTTTGTGAAATGCAGCTAATTTCGGCGAGAGGGGAGGGGGGGGGGGGGGGGGACCCGCTTTGACGAGCCCCGGTGCTGAGGCGGTGGTGGCGGTGGAGGCTGCCAGCCACGCTGTCGTTAGTGTTAATGAGCGGGTGGTGGTCGCTTTTTAAAACAGGTGCCAAGCCGCTTTACGACGGCGGCGTAATGAGACTCGGGAACAAAAACAAAACCCACCAAATGGAGAAGAGAGAGTGTTATTAGTGCCTGCCTGCACACACAGCGAGCCACCGCAATAACACACACACACACACACACAGAGTATCCTAGCTAAACAAAATACAAATTGCAAAAGGAAGTAAAAAATAAACACGCAGCTTAAGTACAAATTGTAATAAATGTATACCACATGATTTGATTTCTGAGACCTCTGCTCCGTCCAGCCCCGACAGCGCCAAACTCCCCAAAAACCTCGTACGCGTTTAAACGCTTGCTACCGAAAAAAAAAACCCACGCGGATCAAGGTTAATTTGATCTGTCACGTTCGGGCGAGAAAAAGCTCGGCTAAAGCTAGAGGCCCAACAGCTCTGCCAAAATACATTACACGACATGACGAATTATCAATAAAAATCAAGATGAATTTGCGCTCGACTTTAAAACACTCTCGTTTTTTTTTTTTAACCCATTTTAAACAAACGCCCCTGCCATGATTTAGATAGCGTAAGCCTCTACCTGACGGTGAACTCTACAGCTCTGAGGTCTCCACCACAAAGGCCTCTTTGTTTCCAGCATCCATACATCAGGTCACAAGGTAGACCGGTAAAGCGCCGCCAAACATTAGCTTTACTCGCTCTTTTTTCTTTTCTCTGTTCCCTGAAAAGGCGGGTCTGGAACCGGCTCAAGGCAGAAGACGAAGGAGGGCAGAGAACAGAGGTGTGTGTGTGTGTGTGTGTGTGGGAGATAGAGGGAGATGGTAAATAAATAAACAGCAAGAGACAGAGACAAAACGTGTGTTTGTGTGCATTAGCGGTCAGTTCATTCAATAAGGCTGCTGATGAATAGGTGTTTATTTGTAAGGGGTCGGAGCTTGGTAGCGGGTGGGTGAAGAGGTGGAGGTGTGGAGGTGGAGGTGGGGGGGGGGGAAGTGACCCAAGGCCTGCACATCAGGTGATACGGCCCTCCGTCAGGCCAGCTTGTACGCCCAGCTTAGCGGGTTAGCGGTGATAAAGACAGCCCTGATAACACCGAGTGCACACAAACAGGATATTTAAAGGCTGGAGGGTGGGGGGGGTGGGGTGGTGGTGTCCTCGACCGGGGAGGTAAATAAGCCCCGGCTACACGCCATACATCCCCCCTGTCCATAAATAATACCAGTTGAATGGAAGAGTCGGCCGCCCTCAGACGAGTTATTAACACGAGCCGAGCTAAGAATAGAGCAGCCTCCTCCTCCTCCTCTTCCTCTTTCCTCTTTACGGCCGAGGAAAAAAGTTCAATTCTGCTCAAGTATGTAAAGCACAGACGCGAGGTGGACGACCGGCGGCGATAGATGAGCCTCCCGAAACCCGCACAAGCACCGTAATTAAGGGGGATCGAGGGCGATAAAGAATAAAACATCTCCCGCCAGGTGTAATTCTCCCCGACGTTTTTATGCTTTCTGTCGATGGGGGGGGGGGTGGAAGTGGAAGGCGGTGGCGTGGGTTGCGATTCCTCTTCCTCCCTGACTGGTGTGTTTACGCGTACACGTGTTTGTGTAGCGTGGCGTCGGGAGGGTTAACATAAGGGGAGTGTAAATGTAATGTGTGAGCACGAGGGGTGTGGGAGGTCAAGTCGAGGGAACGTGTTTGCGAGTTTATGTCGGTGTGTGTGTGTGTGTGTGTTGTAGCGGAAGGTAATTTACGCAGGATGCAGGGAGATTAGAGGGAGAATTACAGTGGTTTTTTTTTTTTATCTGGGGAAACCATAGCAACCGCTGCCCTCGGCCCCTTATGACCCGCCGCACAATTAGCGGAGACCCCCACCTACCTGGCGTGATATCAAATACACCAGCGTGTGTGTGGGTTCACTGAGATTTAAGCTGTCAATCACAAAAAGCGTGCAATCGTTGAGTTTATCGGTTGAAACAAAGTAGAAAAAAGTATTTGTTTGACTCACAGTGTTTTTTTTCTGATCCAGTAACTATTCAGCCCCCTATCTTCCACCCCCCGGTCTTCACGAGTGCGACACCTCCTGAAACCTCTGCGGCCTCTATCTCCAACGAGGCGCATTATCACATTCTCTGACCTCAGAGCCACTCGAACCCTCCGCCCACCTTCTCACACCAATCTGCAATCTTATCACCTACCGCACACAATTTGACAGACTCCCCCCCCCCCCCCCGTTCTGTATCGATCAGCTGTTTTGGCAACCTGGTTCACACATGAGCTCCAACGGCATCGAAATAGATATTTTCTATTTTTGGCGGCACAATAGAAAAAAAACAAGCTTCATCAAAAAACAGCATTTGGTCTGAGTTAGGATTGGTTTGCACGATATCATGCTTCCCAAACATCCCCGACCCAGAGGGAGGAGCCTTAATCAATGTTTGGAACTTGTTAAGTGCCTTAACTGAGCATGTCGCCTGACACATTAGCAACACATATCTGAAGGACGAGTGTGTGTGTGTGTGTGTGTGTGTGTAATGCACTCTCAGATCTACGGTGTCACGGTCCAACGCGCTCTGACACACTCGGGTCTGCTTTGGATGTGGAGCGAAACCAAAACGAGGTGTGGTCTGGCCTTGGGGCTTTCTGGCGTGTTTTGGTGTTCAGGACCTGGTCCAGACAGCACCGAGGACACGGCGTACAGCAAAACAACACACCAGAAACAACCCGGTGATCTTCCCCCGGGACAGACCGAGGCACATTTCTGTTGGGTTGGAGGTATGGAACAGCTTATTTCAGACCCAGACGAAGAATGACCCTTTCTCATTCGACATTTAAGACTCCTTTTTGTCAACTTTGACTTTTCTCTCTTTCTAATTCTGCCTCTCTAATAATGCACTTGCTCTCTTTACTTCCTTCTCGGCCTGTTGAAGTGCTAATCGTCAGACAGTCAGAGTTCACCTGATCCCTTCTCAGATATCGCCGCCCCAGCCCTCTGTAATGGCGCTCTACATCACAGGAATGGACGGATGTCTTCAGTTATGGCACACTGAGTGGGTATTCATTAAGACGCGATCGCGAGGAGTCAATACGTCTGTAGTCTGGATGTGTGTGTGTGTGACTGTGAGATGATGATATCAAACCAGGGAAGAAAAAAAAATCCACATCTCTTTCTCTGTTTTCAGATGAGGCTTATTAGACGCCAAACACTCGCGGTGATGCTAATTCAGAGATCGGTCCAGAAAGCCCCTCTGGCCTTTGATGAGTCCCCATGTCTGTAAGCTCTTGCTCGGAGACAGGAAGCTCCCTGCGGTGGCAAGGGGAGCAAGCTGGGGGGCTGGGGGGGAGGAGAGGACCACAGCGTCAGGGGGATACACGCTCCTTTAACCTGTTATTGTGAACTCCCAGCAGCCCCGGCCGATAATTACCGCTCGTCTCTGGGGAAGCGCAGTCAAAGCCGGGACAGAGGGACGGCCATTTTGTGTCTGCCTGCCGCCGTGCCTCGCCCCGGCGCAGCTCTGGCCCTAATCCTGCCCTTAACCCTGCCGGCTAATGTGTTTTCAATTTGGGATGATCCCCCCCCGCTACAGCAACGGCCCTAATCAACAACAGTTTGGACTGTAACCCTATCTGCCCCTGCCAGGGCTGGCTGGGCCTGCCCGGGCGCCTGCACGACCGATGCGTCCAGCAGAGCAACAGTGTGTGTGTGTGTGTGTGTGTGTGTGTGTGTATGTGTGTGTGTGTGTGTGTGAGAGAGAGATCATGTTTATATGTGAGGTCATAGGATGTTTGCCTTTGATGTATGCTTGTTTGTCTTCCGCATCTTGTTAATCCACAGAGGTAAACATGGAGATGCGCAACATGCCCACACACACTCACACACACCTGAACTGAAACTGAAGTTGCACGTGTGTGTGTGTGTGTACGTATCCATATCCAGTGATAGTCAAAGCTCTATTATTAAACAACCCACCATCACTGGAGAAAAACAGCAAACATAGTTCATATTGTTGTGATCAGAAAGCAGAGCTAGCCAAACGGTTTTGAGTTGAACACTGAGGACATAACAAGCTGTGGTGACTAACTTGAATATTTGGGTTACAAATAACCTAACCGCTCTTCAGTCTGCATGGAAACTGTGCACTTCCATTCAGTGTAAGCAATATGTGGTATATGATCTACCTTTCTGTCAGATGATCTTGAAGAATAAGAGTAATGTCTTCGATTCTGCTCCCCCTTCGATGAGGCTGAATCAATATCTGTGCGTGGGCAGGCAGGTGTGAGTGTTTGTTGTCTGGGGCCTCCTGGCCTCGGCATCTAGGAGTGGAGCCCACCCCCAAAATTAGAGCGCGGCCTCTAATGTCTCCCTGGGAGAAAAAAGGGGGCCTGGCTTTCGTCCAACTCAGCACCTTTGGAAGTGCAGTCGCGTTACCACCACTAAATCAACATGTCAGCGCCCGGCCCAGTGAACTTCTCCACCCAGACTCCATTGCTTACAGCTACCCTACGCACCTAATGAATTGGTGCAAACGCCGATCTGTCTGCTGGAGTGAAAACGGGGGAAAAGAGATATGGGGAGGAAAAAAAAAAAAAGTATAAAAAAAAAGTATATTTCTTTTTCGTCTGTTGCATGCTGGAACATTTGTAGCCCGCCATTAAGATCATCATCACCAGACACGGAAACACATTAACAGGTCTAGTGCTCGGACGGGGAGCGGGCCAAGGTGCGGTATCCCAGTCATCAACCGTGGCCCCCGGGTCCAAAATGGAACGGTCCCAGTTTGGCGGGGCGCATTTCGTTGGAGACGGACGCCGGCGAAGGGCCACAGAGCGCCGGGTGCTTACTCGGCAGTCTGTTTACATTCCTGAGGGTAATTTTAGCCCCCGGGGGGGGAGCAGCAGAGCAGGGGGGGGGCGACATGTCGTTGGGGCTTGTCAGCGGTCGACTGGCCAGCCGGCGCTGTGGCGGCACCTGGACATGTGGGTGGTACGTAAACACACACACACACACACACACACACACAGCGAGACCTCCAGCAGACTAACCATTGCAACTTCTCTGTTATCTGTGTCAGATTATTTACCGGGCCTGACATTAACAAACCACATATAAACACAGGGAGCATCAGCACAATATCGGTGGCTGCTCTGTCGTCGAGTGGGAAGTTGAACTATCCTACAGGAGGCTGAGGAAGAGGCCTAGCAACAGGCCTAGCAACAGGCCTAGCAACAGGCCTCGCTAACAGGCCCACCGCAGAGCCCCATTAGCCTCGGACTACACAGGATATCCCCAGTGTTTTCTCCGATGATCTGGGGTGCAAATCTAATTTCATTGTCGTTTTTAAAAATTTGCTATGCAAACAAAACAAAAATCCCCAACTCAACAGTCACCAAGGGCTTCGGCGTGTGTGTGTGTGTGTGTTGGGATTTGTCTTTTTATTACTCCCAGCCCAGAGTGTCCCTCCAAAGAGCCAGAAAGCAAGTGTCCATGTGGGTTACTGAGTGTGAGTGCACGTGTGTGTGTGTGTGTGTGTGTGTGTGTGTGTGTGAGAGAGAGAGACAGAGAGAGAGAGAAAGAGAGAGAGAGGCTCAGAGCTCAGCGAAACTAATTAGGTGAGGGATCAGGCTGGAAGTTAAATACTGGGCTACATGTAATGAAAGAAGCAGAGTGGGGGACATCTAGGGGTCAGACCCACACCAAACAGTGGTCCTCAGGCAATCTGGTATTGATTTTCACTCGTTTGGGGATGAAGGTGGACAGGGGGGGAGGGAGGCATGGAGAGAGAGAGAGAGAGGGAGAGGGAGGGAGGGAGGCAGCAGGGCACAGTGTAAGGGTCTCACGAGTTGTCAACTTGACAGTTTAACCCCTTTTGGTGTAGAAAAAACAAACAGAGGGATCTCCTGGGCTGACAGCGTTGATCTGTCGTAGCGATGACACTGCAAAGCCCCGCACAATGCCCACACAGGAGAGAGGAGAGGGGGGGAGGAGGGGGGAGAGCTTGTCAGATAATGACATGCACAAGCACATTCCTTAAGCCTCAGAAGATAGGGGCAGCGCTCCGGCTAAGACCTGGCAACCCGGCTCTACAAATATCTGCACCTTCAAATGATTACGGGGATCAATAAATGGACACTGGGAAGGGAGGGGGGGGGGACCACTTAGTGACCACTGCTCCGTGAGATGTAAAATAAAAGGTTAATACAAATGGAAACATGAACGCAAAACCATAGCTAGCATAGAAATGTGTTCAGTATCCGATGGAGGCCCCCGCGGTTACGCATCGGTCCTCCTCCTCCTCCTCCCCGCGTCAAAAAAGTTTGGGAGCGTCCCCCCGATGTGGTCGAAGGCGGCGATCAGACCATTATCCCTGCATGAGCACAGTGACCCAGACACACAGATGTCGGCGCTCGGCTCTCCTGTCACTCACTCCCGCGAAGGCCGTCACCCCGAGCGCCTTCCTCTCTCATGTCCCTAAACACTTGAAGGCTCCTTTCACTTTTCCCTTCAAACCACCGCATCGTTCTGTCAGAGCGCCAAAGGGGACTCCATTAGTCTGGCCGAGCCCGAAGCCCCCCCCACCCGACTTACACACACACACACACACACACACACACACACACAGAGAGAGAGAGGCTGATATGTTGCGGCTAAGGCTGTCCACGTCAAATTAGAGTGGCCCCTATTGTCCCTATTACGGCTTGGGAAGGCACCATCATGACGGATGCTACGGGGTCCCTCACTTGTCAGGAGTTGTCAGATAGATTGGGAGTCTGGACACACATGGCTGACAGGTAATCTTAATGTCTTCAATTAGCCCAATTAGGCCTGTCATAAACAATTCGATAAGTGCTCGACCAACACAAACAGATAAACACACACACACACACACACACCCACGAAGGTCCGGGGGGTATTAATGAGAAGTGTAATGGGTATATCAGTGGACGGTTGACTTGTCTTTTGTTTCAAGGCGGGGTGTGTCGTCGTCCCCCCCCCCCCCCCCCCCGTCTCCCCCATCTCCCCCATCCTCCCCCCTCCTTGCTCTCAGCTGTGCACTGCTGGCTGCTACCTGGTCAGTTCAAATTGTACTATCTCCTTTCATTAGCGCATCGCCGGCTGAGAATCTGAAGGGCCGTGACAAAATTCATTTGAGACGAGTGGGAGCAGATTGCCTGAAGCAGGTGCTATAAGGGAGATAAAACAAAAGCAGCACCTTTGTGAATCTGTGTGTGTGTGTGTGTGTGTGTGTGTGTGTGTGTGTGTGTGTGAGAGAGGCTTTTCTCTGGTCTTCACATTCTGTTCTTTTCCTTGCTACGGTAAATGGGGAATGACACAAAGGTGCGTTGGAAAAAAAAAAAAAAAAAAAAAAAAAAAAAAAAAAAAAAAAGCATGGGGTCGACGAGAGAGAAATGTGCCCAGTGCACACTTGGAGCGTTTACAAAGCTGTGGTGAAATCTAAATATTGTTTCTAGCGTGACTAAACAGGCCAACACCTCTCTCTGCAGAGGATGTGCGATAGCTGACATTGTTTGATTTGGTCTCTCCTTTATACTATCTTATCGCAGTACAACGGCGACACCCTACACTACATCCCCAGCTTTTGTCCTCCCACTGTTTTCTTTTTTAAATTCATCTATTTGCGTTTACTATCAATCCCCTTGTTTTTTTTCACCCCCTCAGGAACGTATAAGGACACGTTTCAGCCACGGTTGAAACTAATGTTTAAGAACAGAGATTCCACAGTTCACACACACACACACACACAAGACCCAAGCAAGGTCAGCATCAATATTTGAACAAGAATTCTTAACATCAACACCGCCTTGATCTTATGTACAGAGGCCCCCAAAATGCCCCGGATCAAGCAACGACGCTGACACTTTCAATGGCTCTGAGTTATATATATACTCTCTGAGCATTAAGGGCGATGTTGTGCAATAGCAGGGGGAAACAAAAATATATCCAAGGTTGGGGAATTCTGTTAAAACCAACGGGAATATCCCCAATAGCGAGATCCCCCCGGGGGGGCAGGCGTTCATATACGGAGTCAACCAAATCAGCCCCGCTATCAGCCACATCTGTGATAGACCCCTGTCTCTACGTCTGACCCTCACCTCAACTGAAGGCTGGAATGCCATGTGAGGAGAAAAGAAAAAGAGAGAGAGAAAGGAGGAAAAAGAGAAAAGCCGTCACTGGGAAGTTGTAATAGGAAATTGCTCTTGGCAACTATTTGTTCAAGCACCAGATTTTTTTTCGTCTTTATGCCAACCCAGCGAGCCCCCATTGGAAAACAGGGCAGGTCCCCCTAATGAGTAATCTATTTCAAAGCAGTCGTGTCTGGGCATGACAGTTTACTGAGAGGCTTGAAGAACTGGTAATTACCAGTGTTACGGGGCAATTAATGCATATTACACTGCGGCACTCATGGCGGCGACTGTCAGCTCCCCAATAAAAATGAGCACTCTTCAGCTAAAGGGTGACATTAATTGGGCCCTTAATGACTATGCAGAGGAACCAAGCCAAATAGGAACAAAACAGGGGACTCGCTCTGACTCCAGCAGAGGGCTGGAAATTGGACTAAAAATGAGATTAATTGCTGTTTAGAAAAAAAAGAAGGAAAAAAATGTGGCGAGGGGAAGGGGGAGAAAGAGGTTGGAATTATAGGGTGCAGAGTGCAAGGGCTGCTCATACAGATGACAATTCGATTAATTATTTTATATCTTCTATACCTTAAGGAGGAGAGGCAGGCCCGAGGCTCCGTCTTGGGTTTGTCATGTTGCTCATTGCATGAACAGCTGGAGATTAGGCGACGATTGGCACACACACACACACACACACATCCGTTTCTAGAAGCAGCAACACACACACACACGCCGTCATCCTGCACACACTAAAATGAATACAATTTTCATTCAAGTGAAAAGAATCTCTCTCCCATAACAGCCACACATTTAGCCGCCATGAATCTAAAAAGAGATCAGGTGACTATGCCTTTCCTTCAGACGAAAAAAAAAAAATCACATTAAGCAGCTAAAGCAATCAGGATTTCCTGCTTTTCCTGCTTTCATGTGAAGCAGAAGGTCTAAAGTACGTATTCCCACTTAAAACACAGCGTGAGAATATTAACCAGGGCTTTCATCAAAAGTAAATCTGCCAAATTGGCCTTCCACCCCAAGAAATGTTTGTTTGGAACATCAAGGATGCGGCGAGCACATGAAGTAATTCTGATTAATGCTGCTAAAGCCAGACGCGCGCTGAACGCCACCTGAATATGCAAGCGTAAAAATATCAGCATGCAAAACACGCCATCATCTGCATACATTTTTGATTTTGGATTTCCTTGCTATTTAAATATGCAGTTAGAAATAGTCCAGCACTGCCTCTTGCGCTGTCACGCTGCACGCTCACACTGTCATTGGTCCTGATAGAACTCTCCCGCTTCAAAGGGGGCTTTGCAGTGGAGGGGAGAACGAGCAAATATTTGAATTGCAAAAACACATCATCTTCCGAAGGGGGAGAAAATTCAAGACAACTTTTTAAGAGTTGGAAGATACGCCCCAACCCCTCCCCCTCCACCACCACCAAAAAAAAGCTAACCCTCTGCACACAGTACAAAAAAAAAAAAGTCAACATATTCATAGCGTAAGCACTCTCCTCGCTAATTTAGCATATCCAAATTTGTGTAATGGGATGTGACACATTTTAAAGGGGATTGGGGGGAAGAAAAACCATAATTTGAGGCGAGAACCATAAAATGTTTAAGCTGCCCTTGTATTTAACAGAAATCCACCACACAAATCCAGGTTCTCAGACAACCTGACACGGGCTTGATTACAGACTGAAGTGTAATTACTTAAGCTATCTTCTGAAGGGTTGGGAGTGAGTAGCACCACCATGCTAGGTAGCTATTTCAGCAAAACTAACGGGGACCATTACACTCTCCAGGAATACCTTTTCCCCCAGCACTCAGCACGGCCATTTCACAACCGCTTACACGCAATCGCTTCAGGAGGATCTCCGACGGCTTCCAACTTTGCAGAAGTTAGGGAAAAAGTGCAATAAATAACCTACATGACAAATCAATATTATGACTCATAGCATATTTGAAAGTATGAGTTCCCCCAATGCGATGCCAGGGTAAATACAACATGTAAGCCAAAAGTTACAAGTCTGGCCATGAAGGCCATGAACAACATTAGCAGCAATAAATACCCATCTTCAGACATCTGAGAAAATACCCCTGCATAGAGCAAAATACTCATCTCCTCTGTTTATGATTGCAAATTTATTTACCACAGGTTGAGAACTACCTTGAATTTAAATAGGGGGAAAATGTGAACGGCCCAAACATATCCCCAGGAAATGTATGTAGGACACATGGAAAATCACACGGCAGAAAAACTGTGGAGAGACAGGAAAATCAGCTATTGGATAAAAAAATATTATTCGAAAAAATTCAAGGCTTATAGCAAACCTGTTTATGACAAACCTTTAAACGTGAGATAAATAGCTTATGTATTCCCTTCCCATTTAAAATTAAATATAGATAACATCCATAAACATCTCAAATCCATAACTCAACCTATAATCAGAAATGCTTCATCTCTAAACACACTGTTAGCATACACCCTCCACGCCGCACCTCCCACCACTCCAACCCTCCCCTGGCCTCTCCTCCCGGTGAGCGGCCTGCCTGTGTGTAGACAACCTGGAGACAGGTCTGAGCAGAAATCAAACCGGTATGATGGATGGCTTTACTGCACAATGACCTCTGTCACTGCGTTCTTGCCCTTAATCAATGCTAGCGATAAGAGCCCTGCGCCAATGTTCACCTTGGTATGTTCACCAGTAGACCTTATCTGTGGCAGGAGGAAGTATGAGTAATAACTAAAGACAAGCCACGACAAAACCACTAACCCCACCTTGTCAAACACAATTTACAATGTATACCCACCGCCCCCCCCACCCTCCTCTGCTGCTGTTAAAACCGTAATTATGAGACCCAAAGAGATATGGGACTGTGCATTTGGTAGATTAGCCTGTTGAGAGCTCGGTGGGAGAGTTTTGTGCATATCTCGGGTCCAAAGTGGCGTCCATATTTTAGCAGCCGGTCGGAGAGATGGTTCCTAGACTGAAGGCTGACCCAACCCCGCTCACCGACGTGCACACACACACACACATTCACAGGATTTTGAATCAACCGCCATGTCAGTGTGTCAGTGATATATATATATATATACACACAGGGTGGAGGTTGGATTAGAGAGGAGGGCTGACAAGAAAGAGAAGCAAACACTTTGTGAAGTTTACAGCAGTGAGAATGGTAAGACCTCGCAGTAGCTTTCGTTTTCCTGCATCTGTGTGTGTGTGTGTGTGTGTGACAGAAAGAGAGAGAGAGAGAGCAAAGACAGAGAGATATAGAAAGAGCATAAGTTTCCAGGCCGTCGCATCAAAACGACGAAGGGAGACCAAACATGACATCAAACGCTGCAATTAGCTGACCCCTTTCTCCCAGAATCAACTTTTTGAAAAGCCCTGCCTCTAAAACCCTGATTAAAATATGTTTGCTTTCTCATTCAAAATGACATTTGACAAGGTTAGTAATATTTCAACTAACTGCAATAACATTCTCGTGGCCGCCATCATTTTTTTTTCCATCACTTTGCAGGGGCGCAGGTAACCTCAGAGCGAGTTTCCCATGAACTCAGAGCTACAATTTAAAAACAAAACGGACGGGAAAGAAAAAAAAAAAAAAAAAAAAAGCGGTTCAAAGTTTTACATGAGCGTGTTTAGTTTCGCCCGGGCAGCTGAAGCAAAATGTTTTGTGACCATTATTGGGAGAATTTATCCCCTTTTTAATTCAAACCACGATTACTGAAAACAGGGCCAGTAGTCTTTTCTCTAACCACAAGCTCCATCCTTAGCGGGACTCAGGGGGGCTGAGGACTGTCAGCAGCTCAGGGGATAGAGTTCCTCAAACTGCTAAACCCCCTCATCACCAAATTAGGAGAGGTGTAGTCCTCTGGCCCCGCCAATGGAAATGCAATCAAGAAACATACTTTTCAAAATAAGATTTAACCTAATGGTGAGGGACAGTAGACAATCATACTTTTTTACAAATTTATGTCGAGTCCAAGAGAATAAAAAAAGAGAGAGTGAGTCAGTAAACTTAAATGTTGCCTGAGACTTTGTCGAATCGGAGTCGAGACAACGCAACCGAAAGATAAGCAAGGAATAACGGGGATGGGGATGAGAAACGGACATGGCCCAAAGTCTGTCTGAAGTTAATAGTTTTCACATCCGTTCCCGTCGGAGGAGAAGAGAATGTGAAGTGTCGGGGCCGGACGGCGAGCCAGGCCCGGGCTTACAGCTGCAGCTGTGCTCAAATTGAAGTGGCACTTTCTATCAGAGGCCTTTCACCAGACAACTCTCTTCTGCCCTCTCGCTCGCAACCTCCGTGACACGCAGACACCCATAACAAAAAATAAAGAGTCTTCGTTTTAAGAAGACACAAGCCTCATTGAAGAGACAGATTCTGGGGGGGGTTTTAACGCGGGGGGGGGAGGATTCGTCGGTGTGAACGTGCCAGCTGATAGAGATATCCCTCAAAATGAGAAATGGATTCCTCTGACATCTCCGTGGCCGCCATTCAAAGGGGGCGGCTCACAAAAACCACCAAACTCTCCGTGCAGAGTTTATATTTCACTTGTTCAGAAAATGTACGCCCCTGTTATCTTGCATCAGTCCAAAGGAAAGGATTGGGTATCGTCCGTTTCAACTTCCCGCCTACGATGAAATGTTGCATTGACAGCGGACAGAGTTGGAATTTGGATCATACCGTTGCCCTGTTAACCCCTCAAGCCCTGGGCACGAATGTCTGGTTCAGTGTGTATTTATACCATACAATAGAAGAAAAACACATATTAGAACTAAAAGCACGAGAGGAAAAAACATGTTTTAGTGCACCATTTATCATAAGAAGTTTTA
Organism: Hoplostethus mediterraneus; assembly: GCA_034670385.1. NCBI lineage: Eukaryota > Metazoa > Chordata > Actinopteri > Trachichthyiformes > Trachichthyidae > Hoplostethus > Hoplostethus mediterraneus. The sequence goes on from JAXDDW010000007.1 coordinate 8,334,649, forward strand.
GTACGGTTTAGTGGAAAAACGCATTTTTCTCAATTTACATGACGCAGCTTGGAAGAGACAAATTGGTAGATTGATAGATCTTGTATATTAGCTCCCCACAATTGATGAGCAAAATCAGAAGGTCAGCGCTTGGACACGGGCTCCTCATGTGTCTTTGATTACACACTCCCACCGAGGGATCGGCAAGCAGAGATGTTTAAGCTATCAGGCAATCAGACCGCAGAGAGACGTGAAACTCAAACCAGAGACAGGAGAGGAGAGGGCTGCCTGGGAACAGAGATGGGGGAAGAGGGTCTCGGCGAAGCTCTTCAACAAATGCCAGGCCGGCGAGGAAATACTCGGATGTGCTTGGATATCTTTCAGTGTTTTCTGGCAGCCACGTACCGGGAGTGAAATAATACTGTAATATAAAGCAATGTTCATAAAAACAAATACCTCTTCATCTGGAATTTACATTCATCGGCTTATGGTGCATCAATCAAAAAAAGCTTGCCACAAGGCACGATCAGATATAGGTCTCACACACTGAAACGATATTTGGAAGCTCTTTGGGTGGATAATCACAATATCTAACAGTGTGGAGGGCAAAGCAAAGTGAAAAACTATTCCGCTAATCTGTAAAAACCAAAAATGCAAAATGTTCAAAAAGTAAAATGTAATGGGGGAAAAAAGGACAACAATTTTTCAAGATGGCTGAAAATTAAAAACAACATGCCTACTGATTGTGGTGCAGATATGGGTGATTGGTGTTTCGATGACATATGTTTTCATCTACAGTTTTGTTTACGATCATTATGTTATTTACTGAGCTCAACACAGTGAAGTTGCTCGCTGATTGTGATTTATCCAGAGAGAGAGAGAGAGAGAGAGAGAGAGAGAGAAAATATTTGGGAGGACCTCGCCCCCCTTGGGTTGGAGTATCAGAAGCTTTGTTCAGGTATAAATCAACAAAAGCCCTTTCATCAAACTCTCTCTGAGGTCAATACGAGCAGAGGTCACAGTGAGCCGGGATTTCGCTCGGGGGAAAAAAAACTCCCAATACCTGAACTGCAGTACTGCAGGAGGTACAGTGTGTCTCTGCTAGCACCAAATTTGTTCCAGATCACCACAGAAATCCACTCAGTATTTGTTTCACGACTAGTAAAAGACGTTAACTTGAAGAAAGAAGTCTGAAGGCAAAACAAGAAACTGATTGAAAAAAAAAAGGAAAAAAAAGAAAAGAAGGATGGGTGGGGGGAGGAAAAAAAAACAAGGTTATGTGAGGGACAGTGGGCCTATAAAAAGAAGCCTACCATCTAGGTTATCTATAAGGAACCACTTATCACCAGCGCCCAGCTTCACACGGTGACTGATGGGCCTCCACAGACCACGAGTACCACCACACTATCTGGTACACACAGAGCCGCTCTTTAAACACAAAGGCAGAAATATGAAGCATTGTTTCCTTGACTGTCATTCGGTGAATGTATTCTAGTTGCTGTACGGTCTGAAACAGGAAAAAAAAAAACAGTGGCGACTACTTTTTTTTTTGTGCCGAGAACCAAATAATACATCCAAGCTAAAATATAGTGGTTAACTTCTTTATTAGTGGGCTGTATAATATCACTGGTTTAAATAAAAGTAGCAATAACAAGGGCCATATGTAACCTATAACACCCGTAGACCTCTGCCTCCCACAGTGAAACAATAATGCCAACAGAAAGATCAATAAATCAGTAAAAAAAAAAATATCAGGGGGAAAGTAATCCTCCGCAAAAAGCTGTTAAACACTTGCCATGTCATGAAGTCGCACAACCAGAACTAAAATATGCATTCCTCTCCCATCCGTCTGAACCATCGCTGAAATAAAAGCTCTATCCCTCTACGCCCGACGCCATTCCTCAGAGCCGAACGTCACGGCCACGTCGGTTGATAGAGGAACAAAAGACCTGATTGTTTCCGTTCAATTGGTTATATCTTAGCTGTAAAGCCGTGCCGTGGCAAGAGGGATGGACCCTGGTGTTTTTTTTTTTTAACCCCCCTTTCATTTCCTGTGACATGCCACATGGTCCGATGCTCTCCTTAGGCCTTGGGAGGACATCGGAGGAACCATCTAATGACTGCCGGCCTCCTTCATCCCCCGGCTTCTGAGAGGTTAAGATAGAATTAAGCTCTTTAATAGGGCAGCTTTAAGATGCTGTTGAAGCAGATGTGTGGGTGCATGAAATGAAATACTTAAAAAAAAAAGGATCCTTAAAAAGCATTAAATATTTGTGTTGTAGCTTTAAGTCTACTGGGCTCGAGCGTGTGTGTGTGTGTGTGTGATATGGATGTTTACGAAAAAAAAATCCTCAGCCAGCGAGCTAGAAAAGCACAGTCTTTGTGCAATAACAACCACCTCTATAATTATTTTCCCATCTTCAGTCTGTAGCGTGTCTGTACTGTGGACGTGTCCAACAACAGTATGTGTGCACGTACATTCCTGTGTGTGATGTACAGCAAAATGTCCTATACGGTGTGCGCCATCTATTTGTCACAAGGCTACCCCCCCCCCCCCCCCCCCGTGTCAGGAAAATAACGCAGCATGTCTCCCGTCGCGTTGGGTCCAACGTGGGCCTGAATGTCTTTGGGGGGTTTAGGGGGCCTGTGTGTGCTCAAAACCATTGCAGCCATCAAAATTCTCCTGTTAGATTGAGTTGTACAAAGAGCCAGTCTAATCCCGGCCCGCTACACTCTGCGCCTCCAGTCAGGATCTCACAAACATGACAAATGCTGCTGACTTCTTCCTGGAATGAAACCCGGAAGGTCAATGTAAAGGAAAAAAAAAAGGGGGGGGGGGGGGGGGGGAAGGGAGTGAGAAACTGAGAAAAAGGAAACTAAAAAATAAAAACACTCTCTACAAGTCTGATGATATACGCCGTGAAAGCTGACACACACAAAAAAAAATAATCCCAAGTTCATCTTCCAAAAAGTTCCATGGCAAAAGAGGAATTCGCGGCGCAGACATGCTCGCGCCTCATTTTACTTAAGGCTTTCTCCTCCATCTCAGTGTCACAGGCAGGCGGATAGACAGGGAGGTGGTGGTGGTGGTGGTGGGGGTGTGGGGGGGGGGTACGTATCGCTAGGGTGCCGCTTTCTGTCCCGCTCCTCGTTTATACACACAGCGGCCGTGTCAAAGCCGCTCTCAGACTCAATGGCAAATGACAAATTTGGATAATGCACACACACAACCCTACTAAAATAAATAGGAGACATGGAGGCTTAGCCAGAGCTAAATCCTGAGGCTGCTGGAGACCTGAGTGTGCGGATTACACCCCAGACGCCTTAAACAATGCACCCAAATGTGCATCCTTAAAAGCATGAAATCCTCGAAGCATCAGAGCAGACTTGTCATTTGCCGTTAGTATTTTAAGTTAGCCGTGTGCTGTGGGGGCCAAGCGTTACACCTCGGTGTGCCGGCCCCGTGGAAACGCTCGTGCAAAGCCCTAAAGGAACAACCACCGTGGATATGTGTTTTTCTAGCTGTGGAGGATTCAACAAGAGCATGTCATAACAAAGGAAACAATAAAAGAGGCCACGTTCCTGCACCGCATGGGGTATCCATAACATCAGAAATAGGAAGAAGACAATGTCACAGGCACTGACACTTCTCCAGAAGAGCTAATGCCTTTGTTTGTGAAAATAAACAGGGAAATATTCAGCCACAGTTTATCTAATGAACTAAATATGAACTTCCCAGGACAAAACAGTGAAATTATTTCAAAACCTTATACTTCCTGAAAGCCAAACGACCCGCATCACGTTAGGCAGGCTAATGAGAAACTCAACGCATTACTGGCATTCGCAGCAAAATGGAAAAATCTTTGTTTCCGCGCCCCCCCTCTCTCGCTGTTGTCCACATGTCTGACGGGAAGGTGAGGTGAGGTGTGGCGTGGCGTGGCGGGGGGCACAGGTCTTGGAGGTGCCACATTGTCACCCCCCCCCCAGAAGCGCCGGTGCCTTGTAACGTCCAGCCTCATCGGATCAGCCGCAGCCTCGGCCCGTAGGCGCCCTCTCTCAGGTGACATCCCCTATCTGCTCTGGCTCTGTGATGGTCCCTCTAGTGCTGCAGCTTATAGCACTGCTGCGTTAAATGGGCCCGCGTAACCTGGCTATTTGCAAGCACACACACAAGTAGATATGCACGATATGCACATGTATGCCCGAACATTGTGTAGTTACTATTAAAAAAGCCAGTCATACACGTGAAAACAAACTATCCCTGCATCTCAGTCTAGCCTTAACACCTGGTTGAGAGATAAAGGCATCATCAGCTGGACTCAATAAGAGGAGGAGGAGGAGCAAGTCACTACACTCCATCAATTAGGCATTCCTGGCGTCACCGCTTTGGGAAGTTCAACAAACATGATGGACATATCCATTAAAAAAGGACCACATTGTGCAATATCTTGCATCAAAAATGTAATTTGATGTCACGGCAATTGGTCTGACTGTTGAGACTATAACAGAATTATCGCGCAATTTCAGCTGCAAAACCCACGGCATACAGTACCAGAAATAATTGGAAAAAGTTCACAGGGAACTCAAGATGTCTGATCGCAGCTGTGTCAACTAATATAAAACATCTCGTAAATCAGTTTTCTATCTGTTCATTAGCCAACGTGTCAGCGAGCAGATTTGTAACGTCGTAGAAAAGGTCTTGAGAGAGTCTCGAGAATAATCACTTCCACATTAATTGCGCTTTTGCTTCCAATATGTATATCGAAAAAGTGTTCGAACCAAAAGACAAACACTAATCTCTTCGGCACAAATCAGATTTCAACATAGATTGAGAGCGTGAGAAGATTTTTTCCTGGTAATTACGGTGGGACGTTAATTACCCACGATGCAACATGAAATGCACTTTTTACAATTTCAAGAACAAAAGCGCCAAACAAAACACGACGCATGTGCAGCAACGTCTCAACAAATTTCCAAGTGGTCAAGCCAGATGATGTATAACGGCAAACTCAAAAGTCTTAACCCCCATTTCATATGAGGGAGAAATGAGCCATACTGTCCCATTATATCGCTATAAATCATTTTTTTGTGGACGTCTGACAGCTTTTTATCAGATCTAACCTTTTCAAGCCTCCATTAAGAGTGCTAACATTTTCAGCTCTGACACATTTTGCAGTTTACGAATCTCACAGCTGATTTACTTTGGGAGGGGGGGGGGAGGGGGGGGGCCACGCTGGCGACAATGTTCATTTCCACATAGGTCGTCCATCGTCTTGCGTTGGGGAGGGAATGGGGGAGGGAGAGTGGCGAGTAGGGAGAGAGGAACACGGTCTGAAACAATTTATTTAACTCAACATTTACCCTTTTAATCTGTTACATTGTGGTGGAAATTGGCTTTGTTGCGGGAAAATATTTTTCTCGTCTTGGGTTAAACAGTGTAATTTGATTTATTCTATTGATTCTGCCATTGTACACAACCGCTGCACTGAGGGTGCCAAGATCCCTCGTGATCTGACAAATTAAAAGTGAGTGGACTTCGAGACTTTCTCCGAGAAGAGATGCTGCAGACAGAGAGTGGAAAGAAGCTGACAGACTTTGACAACAGCAAAGCCCAGACATCTAGGAAATGGAATAAGAGAGGCAAGCATTAGGCCAATTTGAGAGGAACCCCCGTATAGCAGCAACCTTTTTTTTTTTGTCTGGTTTGTGCTTTGTGAAGGTGCTTTGATCAATTCTGCGGTGTTAACGTTTTGATTGTTGGTGCTTTTTGTCCAGGCTGCGAAAACAAACTCTGAATACAATGAAGATGAATGGTTGCTCTATTGATCCACCTATTTATCCATCCATCCATCCATCCATCCATCCATCCATCTTTTGATTCACAGCTTTTAAGGAACTCCACAGACTGATAACAACACATTAAGTGACTAACCCTTACAGCGACCACCAGCCGTAAATAACGACACCAATGACACGACACCAACCAAAATCAACCGCTAATCAAACATCATTTTGACAAACACATCTCAACAATTCAAGTGCAAAAATATTCTGGAGAAAAATACTGGCCGTCATATCTGAGTAAGAATAAGCTAAACCGATTGGACAAATACTAGATCACTGGCTGCTACATGGAGAGTTATGGGGGCACCTTTGCCAACCATAATTGATTTAAGCACACCACGATCAGGGAGGGGCCGTTAAGGTGGTGCCACGCCAGGGTCCATATTTCATTACATGCTGTGTTTAACCTTACCCACTCCTCCTAAAACACACAAGAGGCTCATTATGTGCTTAATATTCACCAGCAGGTGAATAATTTTTATGCAACTCTGATAGTTGGGCGAGATGGATAACTCAATTATCTGAACATCCGTCAGAGCAGAGGGCTCGCCGGCTCTGGAACGCCACCAGCTAAGATTGATGGCTGGGAGACACCAATAGCTGCTGCTTCGCCATCTCATCCAGGCACTGGGCCTGAACGCGCTGTTTGATTCTGCACAAGACCGTTTTTCTCTCCCTTTCCCCCCCCCCTTTTTCTCTCTTTTTTCTTGGGAGCCTTGTAGGTGAAGCGTCATTACCCCTCACTCCACTGAAGAGGGGTTCATTATGGGGTTAGCGTGTTGGCAAGACTATTGTTTGGATGATAAATGCCGTTGGTGAGGGCTTTGGAGGGAAAATTAGTTATGTTTTTTTCCCCTTCCCTCCCAAGAAAACATGTCACAATTGCTCACTTTGCAAGGCTCGAGGGCAAACCAAGAACAATTAACGCGAGCTATGGGTGCAGCAGTTCAGTTAAAGCAAAGGGGGAATTCATGAAAAATAAGCAAATCACCGAAGATGTCAATCAGGAGGCCGTGAAGTAATTACAAATGCTGCCGTGCCCTTTCAAGGTCAGTCGAAAAAGGGAAACCGAAAAGGTTGGGAGTCGAGCGCTGAGATCTGTCTTCGAGTAATGGAGCAGTGGAGAAATGGACAAACACACATACTGGTCTTCAGCCCACCAAGACCCGGCGCAGGAAATGATACCGCTAACGAGAAGCAAAGGAGGATGATGTCACCCCATCACTCTCTCTCTCTCTCTGTGTTTTTCTGTAGGTTTATGTCTTTGTGACTATAAACAAAGCACTGATCCCAAATTCACTGCCTTTAACTTTATACAAACACACACACACACATCCACACACACACATGCCGACTACAATGCCTAACAATAAGAGAAAGATGAGGCGCATTTTGAAATGTCAGCAGTAAATGTCAATTAAAAATTACAAGGGTGCTGGAAAAGGTAGGGTCTGAAGGGACTGACATTTTTTTTGACACGACAGCATTTATCTGACCGGGCTGTTGGCTGACGTGATGGGATCTGCGTTGTCAGTTCCTTAACGCACTTCGACAAGGCCGCCGCAGTGAATATCAATGAAAGAAACCCCCGTGGGCAGATATATCCGAGGCTCGGTCTAACTCTAATCCTCCAATCAGACAGTCGGTATTCTGATACGCTGACCTAATCTAACGCCACGGGTACCTGAATGTACCAGAACAAAGACTGCCTTCTGACTCAATACCAAGCCAAGAGAGTTATAACATTTAGACATCTGATCTTCTGGTTGTCAGGCTGCCTGTGGCACGAATCACACGACCTAATGGGAATAAAATAAATTCCTCTCTTAAACTCGACTCTTACATCACGTCAGATTTTGACTGACTGAGACAACTATCATTTAAGTGCTTTCTCAGTAAACACTACTCGCGGTCTAGGAATGTTCTGGAGCGTAGGCCAAGCAATGTTTCAGGTCAACAAACTTTCTTTCAGGGCTTCAATGAGGCTTACTAAAGCTCTATCAAAGATGGTAGCCATTAAAGACGGGCCCTTCTCAGAGTCACACCTCAGTGACTCTGAGAGTATCTGAGGTCAACAACAAAAATAAAATTAATAAAAGACAACATAGCTTTTCCCTCTGGAAACCAGGCCATGTCCAAATAAAAGTATACTGCACTGAGAAAATAAAACACAGCTGATTATGACCTTGGCATCATCCCTCGTCTCCCTGGTTTTAACTGCTCATTGTAACGGGATGAATCATCCTCCCCGGACATCAGATGTTTGGTTTGATTGCAGCTTCTGAGAGAACCAGGAAGTCGTTCATCTACAAGCAGGCTTAGCATTCTCCTATGGAAACATTATCTGCTGTTCATCTCCACTGATTTATTTACTTAAGTATGAACTGTAGAATATTTTTAGAAATGCCTTTATCTACTGGGAAGTTAATGCTACATAAAATAACCATTCACTACCCAGCACTTCTGGGATACAGATAAATCTTTTGTCATAGAATCAATTTGATTGGCTGATGATCATAGGATTGCTTTAAAAAGGGGAACTACACATATACAACCATATCGCTAACAGAAAATATGAACTAAATGCCAAATGAAGCCCCTTTCTGAATCCAAGTATCCATGTGATTCACCATCAGGAGCTTCTCTTTCTGTATTGTCCAGAAATACAATCTGGCTCCTGAGTTGTACCAGAAAGAGTCTAACACACCAGCTACTGAAAGAGAAAACAGCTTCAGGTAATACTGGGGGTAAACCTAAATACTGCACTATACATGGGAGAAATGGAAATGTTGAAGAAAACGTGTGTATGTGTATGTGCGATTATCCATCCTACATACCTATAGAGAAAGAGAGAGAGAGAGATAAAGAGAGAGAGAAAGAGATGGAGATTTTTCTCAGGCTCTCCCCTCCTCTAAGCCTGTCTGTGCTGGTCTCTGGACAGAGCGTCGGGGGTCTGGACCCTTCCGGCACTCCAGCACCATGTCACAATGTGTCAGCCGGCCGTCACGGCTGAGGTGGGGTGGGGGGGGCGGGGGCCACGGCGAGGCCGGTGGAGGCGGGTGGGGGTGACCTTTCAGCTCGGTGTGTCTGGAAGCCCCGGTCAAGGTCGGGGAAGAGAGGCCATGCGTAAACGCTCTCGCCCCTCCCCACTGTGTGCTCCGTGTCCAGACAGACAAACGGACGGACCGTCTCCCTGCCTGGTTACTTTACTTGTGGAAGGAGACCCTACGTGATATGGAGCACCGTGGCACCAGTTGCAACGTTGAGTGTTGTGTCGTAGCTCCAACTGAAGATCTGAGCTGGCAGGCAGGTTGGATCAACACTATTTTCACAGATATATATACACTGATCAAACTTCAAACTTTATATCTAATTAAAAAGGTAATTCCAAAACATAGTTGGTGTGAATGGCAAATGCTACTCTTTCCTGCAGCTCAAAGCAGAAAATAAAGAAAGCTGAATCGTAAAACTGCTATTTGCAACCCCTTAAACCTCAACGCTCAATACTGTGTGGGAAAAAAAAAACCCTTTGCGTTCTCCATGGCGAGATAAAGTGCAGATGCAAGAAATGTATGTTCTCTCAAGAGACAATGAAAAGGGTCTGAATGTTGTGATGTGTTCTTTCCTGCAGTGACACACACACACACACACACACACGCACACACACACACACACACACACACGCTTCTGTTCCCCCAGCGTGGGACCGCGAAGGCCCGTTCCTGTCCAGAGGTTCTCATGACAACAGATGCAAGGAATTAATCACCCGTTTCCCCGCTTCCCTTCCCAAACAATGTGTGTACTCTGGAAAACAATCAAGCTCACAGGCAGGCCATTCAGGCTGCGAAGGGGCTCCGATGACTGGAGTGGAGGTGGCCAGCGCTCTGCCGTGCAATGCTAGACCGTCGGAGTAGGACCGCGAGTGGAAGTAGTGCGATGTACAGGCGTAAAATGTGGAAGTCTGGGGTAAGTGTGGCCTCCGTTAGAGAGGAAGTGGTTAGTGTTGTTATGATACAGATATGGGCTGCTGTTGTAACGTTGAGAAAAGCTGATAGTGGTTAGCGGTTAGCGGTTAAAAGAAATGAGAAGTTAATAAGCAGTAGGTCGATTCGATTAGTCAAATATGTGGTTATTAGAGATTAAGCAAACAAAAGGGAGATAGAATAACTTGACTGGAAGAGAAGAGTGTCATCCACCTGTTCCAGTAGCTCCAGAACTGCTCGTTGAGGTAGGTGCGATGGCTGTGGTCGTCCCCGAAAGACGCTTTGCTCTCAATCCAGTGGACGATGTGTCCCTCCACGGCTTGAACGGAAACACAACAGCAAGTCAGAAAAAAAAACTGAGACGGAGGAAAGCCACAGAAGCACGATCTGGAGGGGACAAGTGATATTTTCCTTGTGAATGGACTTCACAGTTTTCTTTGTAATTCACACACAAAAAAAAATCAAGGAGAATTTGGTATTAACATGACAAGGGCTTGGCAGCTGAGAAATCATATTTGAGAAAGCTGTAAGAGCTAGCAAAGCTTAGCAGGCGGCGACTTCAGATCAAATAAAATGTTGACATTTGTAATGTAAATACAAACCAATGGGAACCTCCAGGATAATGTCAGGGGTTTTGTCGTAGCCCATAGCTCTCAGTTGGTTTTCATCTGCAGGAAATAAAGTGCAGCGTTTTAACATTTGGCCACAGTAATGTCCTGTCACATTTGCAACAAAAAAAAAACATTATTTGGAGCAAGTTACTGCAATGACAGGATACTTATATATACTTTATGATGTACTGTTCACTGCATCAGCTCTGTTCAGTTAATAGCCTACTCTGTGTCTGTCACACGCACAAGCTACTAACCTAACAGCTTTCACCAAGGTGGCGATAACAAAACCCCTGGTGTTGGCATAACCGCAGAGGACAACAGGCGCAGAGAAACTATTAGCTGCATCTGCCACTTAGTTGCTGCCGCTGCACAAAAGAAAGAAAAAAAAAATCGGTGAAGCCCAGTTACAGCGCCGCAGTTTGGTAGAGCTTCATAAAATCTGGAATGAGGGGGGGGGGACAAGGTTGGCATTATAGCCTCTGTAAGCCTGACCCCTGCCTGCACGGGCTGCAGCCATTGTCCTTGACTCCTGGCGCGCTTCGGCCATTATCTCTACAACACCTGATTTCTCCATTAAATCTCGGGCTGACCAGGTCATTCGGTTCCAGGGGTCTGCCTCTTTGTCTCCAGCCAAGCTCAACTAATGGGGCATGGATAGGGGCGGGGGGGAGGGGGTTGAGGGGAGGCAGAGGGTGGCGGTGTCGGGAGCTGCTGAGGAGGTATGGTGTCAGCCAGGGGTGGAGAAAGAGAGCAGAGTGGAGGTCAGCGAGGCGAGCCAGGGGTCTGTCGTAGGGAAGGGCGTTGTGGATGGGGTGGGGGTGCGGGTGTAGGTGGTGTAGGTGGGGTTGGGGGGGTACGGCTTTGAGGGAAACTCTCCTCACACCCACTGGGCTGTTGACATTGTCATGCGGCTCCGATCGCCTTTTTACATCACCTTTGATTAAAATTAATGGTCCGTCCCCTCTGTTGGGTAGCTTATTTCCAATCCATTTATCAGACGGGGGTGAGGCTGCCTCAGTGGCCCTCGTGCCCCCCGAACTCTGACAGTTTTAGAACAGTCCTCAGCACAGCCCCGCAGAAAGGTCAGCACTCCAGGCCCAAATAAATGATATGGTCTTAATGACAGAGGGAATGACTTTTATCCTCCATCACTCATCTGACCTAGGGGATGGTGATGGGATGGGGATGAAATGATATGATGGTGGTGGGGGGCTAAAAATTTCTGTTACACAATTTCACACCTGGACACTCTTTACCTTGATTTAATATTGTCTGGACAAAGTCAATAAACGACGAGATATTTTGAAAACAAATACAAAAACTGATAAGTGATTTTAATTTCACATCTATTAGAAATTACACATAAGGGGTGTTTTAGTCTGTTAAAACAAGGTCCCTAAATAAATCCCCATAAAAGACTCACTACAAACAGAATGGCAACAGGTCTCGCTGCACTGAAGAATCGCTTTAATGGCATTAATATTATATTACAAGTAATTTGGATAGAAATGGCATACTTTGGGCATTTTTTAAAACAAATCGTAGTGGCGAGGCAACCTGAGAGGATCAGACATTACAGCTGAGCCAACATTAGGGGCCAACTTTGAGGCTCTTATTTCTTTAAATATTCATTACAGGCGAGTGCATAAATGAAACATTCAGAGATATTTGATAACGCCTCCTGGTTGTTGGCAAATCAATGGGAGATAACATCCACTACATCAGTCATGTCCAGGTTTCCCTTTACCCAGCTTACAAAAAGGCTACACAGACTGAGTTCAGTGCTGTGACGAGGTCGGGGCGGCTTACCAAGAAAGGACAGGTTCCTCTCCTTCAGTTTGTCACACAGCAGCACCTCGTGCTCCTGGCCGATAGCGCTGAGAGCAAAGAGTCAAGGAGTCCAACACAAACATCTATAGGCACTCGTATTCAAACAAAACACTTAGGAGTGTAGGCTCATCAGACACAATAAAATCAAATCTAAAGATCAAATAAAATATTTACGTCAACACAAAAAGTTCCTCCCTCTGCAGCAAATCAGACATTTTACCTGTTGGATGGGTTGCTATGGAAACCAGAAGCCTTGCTTGCTGTGGCTTTTGGGTTGCTGTGGTAACAACATAAGTGTGCAGAGTTGAGGGGTGTGTGTGTGTGTGTGTGTGTGTTTGTGTGTGTTTGTGAGACAAGAGATAAGCTAGTATCTGTTTCTCTCAACCGCTGGTTCGCTCTGCAAAGTCAGAGCCACTCATGCCTGTAGTGAGGCCACCGTCAGACCGGGAGGTTTCAGGTCAAACTTAATCAGTTTCACAAAGTGCATTACCTGAATGAGAGAGACAGAACTTTTAGGGAAAACAGACGACTGAACAAATGCCAATTTGGCAAAATGCATCTAGTGCCTGGACTAGCTACTCAACCCGTTCCTAAGATATAAAAGGAAAAATGCTTTTAGAATAAATGCCATTTTGCATCAGGAGACTGTCTGGGTGATGCCATGGAAGTCATCTGCATTTACAAAAGCCAGATATCATGTGCATTTTCTTTTTTGAAAATAGCTAAAAGTCCTTTAGGCATTATATCACCCAATCACACACAAATCACCAGCCTAGCAATTAACACAGGCACACCCCAAGTGGCACATGCACATGAAGCCGATTCGTCTGATGTGGAGATGGAGACGTTCCATGCATAGCAGTGGGGCGGTTATCATGAAGTCTCCATGGCGGAGTGACTGAATGCAAGTTGACACTAAAGAGAGGACTGTGAAAGAAAGGTAAAAAGGGGGGACGGAGACAGAAGGCAGTGGGGGACAGGGTTGACCGGGCATGAACAGAGGACCCGAGACAGGACAACTCCCCCTCACCGCACACATGAAAGCACGGACAGACACAATAACATGCAGCCGTACACATGCACACACATGTACACTCATTCGACTAACCCCCCCCCCCCCCCCCCCCCAGGAAACAGTGGGTCTGCTCCCCAGCTGCTTGCCCCTAAACAGCCTCGACTCCCAACTCCGCCCTGATGATCCAGGCCAAGCCCCTGCTAGGGAGGGAGGGCGAGAGCGAGGCAGAGAGAGAGAGAGAGGAAAAAAAGATGAAAAGACAGAAAGGCTCTGAGTGCAAAAGGAAAGGAATGAATAACACTGAGGGAGTCAAAATGAACGAGGAGTAAATAAAATGTGGAATAAAATGCGCGTAGTTGAAATTGGACTGACATGCTAAGAACTCTCCATGGTGCTGATGGAGAAAAACTAAATGCAATCAAATGAAAAGCATTATTAATTTCTAAATATGTAAAAGTAATAAATTTTTTTCTTTCTTTGTGATGACCAGACAAGTTTGGGCAATAAAATACGATGACGAACACCAAAAGCCTTATTATTTTCTTGTGCATTGAACATTGGGGCTGATCCACTGCGTGAACATGGAGATGCATTTAGATCAGCCTCTCCTCCTCCTCCTCCTCTTCCCTCCATCGCCTTCCACCCCCTGTATCGGTGATGGCGGGGCGGCAGGCGGGATGAAACACTTCCCTCTGTGAAGCAGAACTTTTATGTCAGGTGAAGCCAGACACATCTCATCCCCTTCAATAGCTCCTCGTCAATTTCAGACTTAAAATTTTATGGGATAGGATACTGTTTGATGCAGTCTACCAGCGGTCCATAACAGCAGTCATTTATTGTGCACTGAAAAGAGGGGGAAGAAATATTATGGCGTGCAAGGGGAGGGGGCTGGGGGGGGGTGAAGAAAGGAAGCCCGTACACCGGTTTAACAGTGTTGGGGAAGGGAGAAAACACGGGAGACGCTGGCGGGTTGGCAGGCATGACCGCCGGCTCTCACGTGACTTCATCAGCAAACATGAGCGCCCGACGCCGTCTGTCAGCCAGGTGGTACAGTAACATTAAAACGCTCGCCGTACACGAGCATCACATTTGCAACAAACTTCACGCTAAAAATGAATAGAAATTTTTTTTTTTTTTTTAAATCAATAAAAATATGTATAACACGCAATTATATCACCAATTCATACTAAAATAAAACAGTGTTTATGTGAAATTTAAAGGTAAAACCCTTACTTGGTAGATGTTATTGGCCAGAGTTTGGTCTGGGATTAACGACGGCTCCTTCAGCATGCTGTTGACGACCGGCTTGGACGCTGAGGACAAGACAGACGGACACACACGCACAAATCCATAGTCAGACGTGGTGCGAACGACACCGAAACACAACGGCTCGTCTAACCTACAGACGTTATAAACGCTTTAAAACGTAGCATTGACTTGAGCGAATGGAGAACAAAAGACAGGTTGCACATAATTCACCGTGCCAGTTAGTGTTAGTGTAGTATTTCTGCACTAGTCCATTGGCTGGTTGCTTGATGTCTATACAGATCGTCTATAGATAAATGTTTCAGTCCAGAGCACAGGAGCCTCATGTAGTTTATCTACGTTATGAACGATGACTATTCTGCATCTCTCATCCCCATTCCTGCTCTACTAACATTATAAATCAGCACGGGGAAAGCCTGCTGGATTGATTTCCCCGCTACTGCAACAGCAAAAAAAAAAAAAAAAAAAAAAAGAAAATCCTTAAATCATTCCTTAAAAAGATTTGGAATAAATGGATTGTATCATTGTGTGACGAAATGGTTGAGGCACGCCATTTTAGTGATATATACACACGGTCCTGACAGACTTGCGGCATTACTGACAATATCAGGAATGTTTCTATTCACATTTCAGGCTTGGATGGACGTCGACACCAAGACGGCACCGAGCTTCCTGAGCTCGTCGAGATAACCGTGCAGATAAACTGTTAAAAGCTTATTTGACGATTTATAGAAACGGGGTAAGAAAGTGAGTGAAATGTCTCGTTGTTATAGACGCTGACTGGATCATCACGTCTTTATTAGATGATCTTCGTTATGAAAAGGATATTTAGCAGAGCAGGTAAAACTCTCACAACCTCCCTTTCTGTCCTCGCTTCCCCTTTTTTGTTTTTTTTCCCCTCTTTCATAGGTGATATCGAAAATCCTACCACAGGAAGGACAAATATAGTGCTGTGATCCCTCATCTACTCTTCCTCATGTTGAAATAAAGAGGGAGGAGGGTGGCGAGGAGAGAACAAAGCCCATTCAGCACTCCCTCCTTTCTCTCCGTTTCTTCCTCTTTGTCTCCATCTTTCTCTGCCGTCTCTTCCTCTCCCTCTCCCTCTCCCTCCCTCCCTCTCCCCCCTCACCCCGCCTCCCCCCTCTCAGAGCTGCAAGGCACAGGGCTGTGTGTTATTTCTTTGCTCATTTTTCTCAGAGATTGGTACCTTCACACGCAGATCCATACCGTGCTCCCGTGCAGTGTGGGCGGGCGGTGAAGAAAGACGGTTATATTTTCCCCTTGAGTTAGGACACCTCATGACAAATGATAATGGATAATCAATAAAGCGGGAAATATGAGGCAGCAAACTTTATGAAGCCAGGAGACATATTACTCCCCAACAACACTGGTTTCCCTTAACAAAGTCACTACTCGACTGTGCCTAATAATCTGAAGGAAAATCAAAGGACCCACAACCACATCAGCAATATTGGCAACTTATTCCACTTTAATGGCATTTTGATTGATTTTTCCCCCCTTCCTAATGGTCGTTTTATAGATTTGACGCTGCTTCTGCAAAACAGTAGTGTGTAATAAACCTCCCCGAAGGCAAACGGTAGCCATTAAAGCTCTTGTCTTACTAGCGCTCATAATTGGAGGTTGACCACCACCACATTTTGGTCTCTCACATAACACACACACACACACACACACACACACACACACACACACACACACACACACACACACACACACACACACACACACACACACACACACACACACACACACAGCCAGGTCTAGCCTTCTTCTCTGTCTGCTCAGCCCTTCTTTATATATTTTTGGTAGATGGTCATAACGCGCGATAGGATCCCGTTCTGCTCCCCTTTTTTGAGGCACGGGGTTAAAAATAGCCGTAAAGAGGTGACCTTGGCGCTGACATTGTGGAATTTCAGCCAAGCATTGACCTGATGGAAATGGAAGGCCGGGCCGCTAATAAATCAGGGTGCTTTTAAAATGAGTTTACCCTAATGCTCATTCATCACAGGCTGTAATGCCATTTGCAGGACCCGGGATCCGCTGCTGTGCACAAACACAGCAGTAAATAACAACAGGGCCCTCGCATCCCTCGCATCGTTGCAGCCTCCAACATCAGCATACATTTATTAAAGACGCCCCCGCCTTGCACGGCAGCGCGCCTCCATGACACCCTGAGCTCTTTCCCCCGCCACACACACACACACACACACACACACACAGACACACACATGCAATGCTCTTTAAATACACACACACACACACACACAATGCACACAGACTCATACAAAAGACAGAGGAAAATAAAAAGCATAATCTGAGGAACCCCAGATGCAGAGAACAAAGCCCTGCAGCGCGACTTCGCACCTTGTACACATTCGCCAAATTTACTGTAATTGTCCCATGTTGGTATAAATTCTGACTAAGGCGCCACATCACACCCGTCGACATCTGAACAGAAGGAACAGAGAAGAGGAGAATAATAGATGGGAAACGCTACGCCCTCCATTGGGACTTGCTAAAGAAAACAGCCAGTGTAAACAAATCACACGAGCCCCCCGTTTTCACGCGCATCTTCCCCCAAAAAAACCAAAACCAAGATAAACTGTGCAGAGCGAGGTAACGGCGACGTAACCTTGGCTTGATTTCCTCGTCGCTTACTTGTGTCATTTGTAACCACTCCTGTTTTTTGTTTTTTTCCCCCACTAGGGTGAAAAAGTCATTATCTCAAATACAAAAAAATGTCGAGAAACCTCATTAGACAGCAACATTTGTTGAGGGAGGACCGTAATAAACAATAACGGATGACGATCGTTATTGCCCCTGACACTGATGAGCTCCTCTGCAAGTTTGTTTATTAATTAAAAAACCCACTTTTTTTTTTTTTTCCAGGGGTGTGTGTGTGTGTGTGTGTATATGGGGGGGGGGACTTGCTCACTTGCTCACCCCCCCCCCCCCACAGTTACATCCTATACACCCCCTCCCCGTCACCCCGCCCCCCGTTCCCATGCACAAGCCATTGAGCTGTGGAGGGGCACTCGTTCATCAAACTTCATGGAGCAAGGGAGAGACGGGTCCTGATAATGCGCGCCGCTAAAGCTGATTTTCCATGATGAATCTCGGAGCATATAAATTGGCTAATATCTGAAAACATTTACAGATACTAGAGGAATTGACTACTTGTGGGACATGATGGATGAGGCTCTCAGACGCTGGCCGACAGCTCTGCAAATCTCTGCGGCTGCCTAAAGCCCTCATTTGATTTTCCAATTTACTCCTTTTAAATTTATCCTCCCGTATTGAAAAAAAAAAAAAAAAAAAAGAAGATGGGAAAAGAGGTAGAAGTGGGAGAGGAGGAGAGGAAGGTGGTGGGGGGGGAAAAACAGTGTTGTTTTTTTAACTGCCTGTGGTGGTGTGATGGTGCTAGTTGATGATATGAGGTGGTATCTGCTGTGCAGGAGGAGCCCAGTCCCTGTAGAGGTTACTGGGGCAGAACTGATCTGCCTCCACCTGATTCTCCCTGATAGCGGTGAAATGAGACTCTACGTTTTCTCTCTCTCTCTCTCTCTCTCTCTCTCTCTGTGTGTGTGTGTGTGTCAGAGTGTGTATCAGTAGTAATAGTAGATCTGGGGAGGCTCTGCCGTGGAGAGAGGCTTCCTAGGTCAGGCCATTAGACTGTGGCAGAGGCTGACTGGAGCTCCTCTGCTGAAAAGGAGTAATTAGTATACTTGTCAAGTGAAGTGCCACGCTACTGCTTACCTCCCTTGCACCCACCCAATGCACACACACACACACACACACACACACACACACACACTATCCTTTCTTACTTCCTCCTGGCTAATGAAGTGCCCTTGCTCTCATTATTTGAAGAAGGGCTGCATATACATACCGGCTCTACCATATTGGAGAGGTGAGAGAGAGAGAGGAGAGAGAGGAGAGAGAGGGGAGCACTTGAAGACGCGAGGGGAGGAACCATAACAACGATAGCGGATACTAAGTTGAGATTGCGGCGGATAAAACATAATACAGTATTCAGTTATCAACACATCTGATCTGCAAAACACTGAAGCCATTATGAATTCTGTCAGGGAACGGCAGGATCAATGTAGACACTAACGTTCTCACAGTGTTAACATCAAACGCAGGACATTTATAACCTTGCCTACAAGGCTTCTGTGAAGGAATGTGACAATAAATCTTAAAAAGGCGGTCGAATCACATAGTTACAAAACATGGAGCGGCAATCTAATCTGGAGTTGGGCCTTGGGAAAATGGAAAAGGTCAAATAGCTAGCAAAATTGCCTCCTCAAAAAAAGTATGTCTAAATCTAGAGGCACATCAACTCGTGTCAAAGGAGGAACAGGGAGGAAGATGAAGAGATAGGAGGAGGGGGAAAACAGAGCAGGAGCTCCCCCAATCTGCCTGCTGGCGAGCTCGAAGAGGTAAGCTGTACTGGTATATATACTAGAGTATACTAGAGTTTTCAATTTCACTCTTTACTGTTCATTTAAAGTAGAAAACTCAGGAGTGTCTTCATGTACTTGAGGGTGTGACTTCTTCTTCTTCTACTTCTAAATTCCCCTCATTAATTAAAACCGCACTAGACAACTTCACACGTTTGTGGCCCCAAGTGGCAGCGGGAGATAACTTGATTTTTAATTTTTATTTTTTTTAATTTGAAGGACTTCATTACCCAGAAATCCTGTCACATTACTTGTGCAGCTTTAATTCTAGTGATCTGTACATAGTGGGTTCAAAACAGCTGCAAATTCTACATACTGTATGTACAAAAACAGGAAAACATCTGCCTTACTAGTGTAAAAACAAAGTGCTTGTGAGCCTGCCCTACTACCGGTCTGTTTTCATGAGACAAGGAGCATTATGGATGTTGATATCATATTCAATACGTGATAAAACTGCTTTGAATGTATTGATTTATTTACATGCGCCACCAGATAGCCTTTCGTCCTGCCTGACTGATGCTCTCTTCAATACTTTTGCTGCAGGGAGGGGGTTGGTGGCGGTGGGGGGTGGTGCAACGAGCCAGCATAACAAAACAAGGAAAAGACAGAAAACAATTTAAAACTCTGTATTGATCCAGCACTAGTGATTGTACATATATTCCACAGTCCCAAAGGCCCCATTCCTGTGTCTCTTAAATGCAAAGGGAAAGAGAAGGGGAATAAAAAAAGATGGTGCTAGGCAAAGGCAAGCCATTCACCCAGTTGGGGGTAATGTCCCTTATATAGAAGTCTATTGATCTTCACAGTGTGCCTGCCCACTCTCCCTCTGGAGTCAGACACAAACACACAAATACACACACTTGCACGCACATATACACACAAAAGTGCAGCCTGGGCTTGTTGGAGGGGGGGGGGGGGGGGGGGGTCATGATAGATATGCCTGCCAATAGCACTGAACCAACCTGTTAGCTAATTGCCAGCAAAGACAATTATCCTTGCATTGTTTCATAATGGAAACACATTACTAAAGTCTAATATACACACAGGGAGATTGGACGATTTGACCGTGGAGCCCATGTGGGCAGCAATTCATTGCCAAAGGCCAGGCAGGTCATTGCTGGGAGGGAATGCAGAGAAGCTCTGTCAAAACAGAAGTCACCCTCACAGCCAGGTGCCCTCACAGCTGGCGAAAGTATCTCGGCGTCGTTATTTATTCTATTTACCTGACATAACTCACAAACCTTCCAAATAATTAATAAATAATCTGATCTAAATCTTCTAAATGGTGAAACGTGTACAGCACCGCTTTACCACTAACCTGCAAACATCACTGTACGGTTACGGCTTTGAAACTAAACAACGACCATCTGAGAAGTTTCACAAAATCTCCTCTGAGCTATATTGAAGCGTGTTTCCAACGTGCGGAGGGATGGAGGGATGCAGTCTGCTAGTATCTGAGACTGAATGCTTCTCCTGGATGAATGCCCTGTTCTACAAGCTGCTCAGACTAGTATTTTGACAGGCAGTGGATAACGGTGGGTCCAAAGCAATCACATCTCTGACTTTGACAAATGGCTGTGCTGTGGCGAAGTTGAAAATAACACACATCCACTTTAATCTCTTTCTTGATTAAATCGAAGGCACGTCTTTTTGACATCATGTGAGTCCCTCTCAAAGCACCGACTACCGCACGCACACACACACACACACACACGATCCTCAGGACGGGTCTATTGAAATGATATTGAATTATGTGTGCATGTGAGATTGGGAGTGTCAGAGAGAAAGAAGAGGGAGACAGCCATAGAGAGAGAGAGGGGTACATTTTTTTAAATCATTCATCAGAATCAATGAATTGATTTGTCACATGCAAAAAAAATAAAGTGTGACAAAAATGATGCCACAAAAATATCACAGATGGTTTGAGAAATATCCAACAGAAACAACCATCAAGTATCTGGAAAACTATTCACACATGATTTTTGGACAATTTCTGCGAGATTTTGCAAGAAAAAATATTTGCGTCTGGAATTTCGCTCTCCCTCAGTGTGTCTATCAGCGCTGCCCAGGAACAGTTTGCTTTTTCTGCCACACTTTCCCATCAACTCAATTTCCTTAGTGGACTCCAGTGGGGAGGGAGAAAGAGAAGGGGTTGAGCGAAGAGGAGAAGATAGGGGGTAGATGGCTGCATGGGAGGATGAAGGAGGGCTGGAGAAAAAAAATATCAAGGGTGTTATAAATAACACTGATGAGGTGAGCTAGCATTGATCCACACGGCATTTGAGAGGTGGGTGGTCCTCCCACTGCTTAATTGCCAGTCATGTTGCAGCTACTACTAAAAGTGGTCTGTCTCTCATTAGGCTTGGACAGGCTGAAAATACAGCGCCTAACGGTGGTGCTAGAGCTGGAATTAGGACTCAAACAGAGAGAGAGATACACACAAGACAAAGTGCTACAATTAAGACTGATAGAGAGAATGATAGAAAAGATAGAGTGGGAAATGGAAAGGTGTTACTCACACACTCCACCCTCCAGGTCCTGAAGGAACCTGTCCAGGATGATACGAGCCATCAGCGCTGGAGACAGATCCACCTTTACAGAGATTGGACAAGAAAAAAAGAGAATTAACCCTAATAAAAACCAGGCAGTGGCATCAGAGGGGAGTTAAGGCCATTTCAAAATAGAGGTAGTGTCCGATGGTTATTCTTCTCTAGAGAATTGCTTCAGTGAGAAACCTTCAGAGTAAATCCCACATATTTCAAAGAACCAGAGGAGAGAATGACACTGAAATAAAACAGTCTACCTCAGGCTGATGTCACATAGATGATAATTATCCTAATGGGTCTAAATGATATTATCCTGTTTCAAAACCTTGACCCAACTTTTGACAATTGCTGTGCAAATTGGTTTTTCGTGAGCCTTGCTTTGCACTAACCTTTCCCACAGGAACAAGAGTGCGCCTATTACGCAGCCAAGCTACCCCGTTTGAAACGCCTTCACCTCTGTCAGGACCAAATTGGGGATGGTAGCCTCTTATCTCATGTGAAAGGCAGCACAAAAACATGGCCGGGCGAGAGACAATGAAGAGCTTTCATCATGATTTCTAAGGCAAAACCGCAGGAACCAACAGGACGCACCAGAGGAACTGTGTGAACGGCAGTCCTTATTAGGGAGGAGAGGACCTATGGCTGCTGCCGTCTTTGAACGCGAAGACACCTTAAGAGGCGCGAGGTGTTTCGGGTTGGAGTTCAAGGAGAAGGCCTGACAGGTAGAGGAGCACTAATGACTGATACAGAGGCTGTCGGTCTGACTGAATCTGATAGCCAACCTCAGAGCCCACATCCCTATCAACGCCTTGTCTTCCCACAAATTATATATAGTGCTTTCACACAGGGTTGTTGATTCTGAAAGTGTTAGAATAGTACGTATTGAAAAATGAGCCGCTGGTCTCAGATTAAGTTCAAGTGAAATTATTTTTTTAAGCATTGCGTTGAGACTTTGTCTAAACCCAATATAAGGTGCAAATAAGGAAACACGTGATGTGATTCACTACTGTAGTAATTACTCGCTAAATTCCATATAGCCTCTTCAGTGTGGAGGGAATTAAACCTCGCCTTTCCGAGCTACTTCGTTATGAAACACAACGTTCTTGCAGCCAGAGAGCATATTTTCTCTTGTTAGCATAATTGGGGACCAAAAGTGAATTTGCCCTCAGCCTGTAGCGAGATTGGAGCAGAGATGTTTCTGTCTAAACAATGTCTTTTTACCAGCGGTAGTATTTGTTAACATCTCCATAATATTGCATGAAGAAGGCAGCTTGTAAAAAAAAAAGACCAAATATGTCTATAATAATTAAAGAGTGAGCAGAGAATCTATATCTTCATTAAGACCTCTGAGATAGCAATGCAGACGTAGCGTATGTAGCCTGCAGCTAGCTCTCTTTCCTCTCCCCACCGCTCAACCCTCCTCATTTTCTCTCCCTTTCTTCTCTTCTCAATCCATTCCTCTCTCTGTGCTTATTGCCCTGCACTCCATTCACACCTCTGGATAACGAGAGCGCGTCAGATTCCCGGTAACCCACATCAGGGCTGACACATGAAAAATGGCGACATTACCAACACTGGCCCAGCCTGAATAAGGACCACCTGATTAGTTCAGGTACTTGCGTCTCCCTAATTTTCATATTAATCATGAGTCCGTCTCCATTCTCGAGTCAGTTTGCAGCACTTGGTGAGTTTAACATGTGACTAAGATTCACAGGCCCTTGAATGCCTGCTGAAAATAATTACTGTTCAGAGAAAACTCTCGTCTTGGTTTTATTAGCCCCTGATGCTAACGCGTGTCACACACAACCCGACTGCCTCTGGCCTAAAACGTGTACGTTTAACTGACCTTTACATGAAACGCCATATAAAACACACAAAAAAACAGAGACTTCACAGTTTAGGATCCATATTCATGGAAGACTTCTGGGGGCAAAAAAAAAAATCCATGAATAGTTTTCATCATTGTTAATCATTTCCCTGTGTTGGAGATATATTGTCTCATAAAGGGATGAAACTACATCAATTAGCTGTCTGGGAGACCATGAGTGCTTGGTTTAAATGTTAAGTAGCGTATTAAAATGACAGTTAAATGGTTCATAGTCAGTTATCTCTGAGCTGAATTTAATCCTTTGGAAAAAAAAAAATCACATGTGTCAATTAAATGGGGAATGAATAATGGCAGTTAGCTTTGAGGTGCCACTGATGCATGTGAACTATTCTGATTTTAGATTTAGAAAGCCTCAAATCTCATTGCCGGGTATAAGCAGTAATAAAAATTTAAATTGCCATTGAAATGTTTTAAAAGGTTACGCAGCCCATTCAAACAATCACAATAAGAGGGAACTGCAAGAATAACAACGTATTCAAAAAGACCCAAATTTCAGTATCTGACTTCACAAACAATGTAGTATAAAATAGTCTTAAAGGGTATTACACCAATTAAACATAATGTGAGGACACAGCTACAGTCATGTGGTACTTTATAATTAAAAGGCTGCTTCTGCTTCACTTTTAAAGTTGGGGACAAACTGGGCAATGTTAATTTACTGACTGCAATGTGTAGAAATATAGTTGTCAAGGAGTAGATTCAGTCTTATTAAAACCTGCTCAGGGGCAACACTATTATAATAAGTGCACAACCCCCACAATCCTCTTGTTCATTTACCTCTGGCTAACCTGGATTTTACTTTTTTTTTTTTTAAATATAGAGCTCAGTATATAGATATAATATATAAATATAGAGAGAACAAATATAGAGTTGTTACTAAGAAGAGTAGAAAAGCGAAGCTGAGCTACTGATGCAAGCAACTGTGATGAAGGGAGGAATTGACCACTGACCCTCACCTGTCCGCAGTTTGCAGCAACGCCAATTTGGAAAATTACATAATAAAACACCAAAAGTATTTTCACATCTGCTTAAAGGAGGTAAGAGCTAATTACATTAAATAATTGATAATAGAGCAGACCATTTTACCAATTTTGATAATCACTAACAGACAAGGGGGAAATCAAAAACTGCTGCCAACTTTGTAAATAACTGAAATTTAGTTGTTTTCTTTCTTTCTTTCTGTCTTTGATCAATTTTGTTGTGTATTTGAACAGGAAATTTAAAGGAAGAATTGGCGAAGTTATACGTTTTTAAAAAGACAACAAAAAAGGAGAAAGGAAAAAAAAAACAAAAAAAAAAAACGAGGTTACGCCATTACCTCATTGGCCAGCTCCAGCAGGACGGGAGCGGTGGGACGTGCCTTGGCTTCACTCAGATACCTTCATTATAACAAAGAACAACAACAGCAGTGAAAAAAAACACACGGGCCACAAAGGCAGACAGAAGGGGAGAGGGGACTAGACCAGGCCAGCCAAGACATGCTAATGTCCCTGATGACTTTGCCCTAGGTGGCATATGGCAGACTCGGTGCGGTTAAAACGGCACTGCTTGGAGGGCTTCGAATTTCCTTAAAGCCAGACAAGCATGTGATGGTTAGTTAACCCCCACTGCCCAAAAAGACTTTCCCCCCCCTGCCAGATAAAAAACTGCAGCTCCCCTCAGATCTTACCCAGATCATCTCTGAGGTTTGTTATTGTAAGTGGATTAGAAGTGCATCACCCAGCCTCCTTTTCCCCAGAACAACGACTTAATAACACAGATAAAGGCTAATTGCAAAACGTAAAGAAGCTTTGTCGCCCCCCCCTCACAGCATGTTTTTATTTATTTTTTTGTATGTATTTATTTCCACTGAATTATGGATAATCAGCCCATCATATGCCTGCGTAACGCAAACGTCCAACTGCTGGTTATTTATTTATTTTTAGATTTCGTTCTGACATGAAAAGCAGAGCTTTGAGCTTTGTGAGAGCTTAGCAGGTGCGAGTGGAGGTCTGGAATGAATCCTGAGGGTGGTGATTTGTTTGGAGGAGATTACATCTGTCATGGTGGCCCACCTACTCTCAGTCCCTGTCCGCTTGCTATCACATGACTTTGGCGAGTCCCTTTCAAAAGACCAAGAAAAGGGAGAGAGAGAGAGAGAGAGAGAGAGCGAGCGGGGAAAGAGATGAAAACGAGATAGAGAGAAAGAGTGAGAGAGGGTTGAGAAATATAGATGGAGTGTGAGAGAGAGGAGAGTAATACAGTACCTTTGGTAGTGGCTCTCAATAACGTCGGGTGCATGGTGTCTTGAGATTGTTCTCTTGGTTCGTTTCTGTCTCGAAGAGCAGAGTGATGGTAGTATTTTAACAGTATCAATCTCAGTACTACTACTAATAGTATTGTAATTGTACTCATCATCAGAAAAGTACACACATTGTTGTATAATAAAGCCGTGTGGGCTGACAAGGTGAACCCATAAAGCTTTTCCATTACACATGACAACACGCGCAGGGTTCTCCAGCCTATAGGCGCTTTGCAGCTCCTTTGTATGTGAACAGGAGCGAGAGCCCGGGTCATAGTAATTTAATTTCAATAAGTTTGCCCGGGGTCAAAGTGTGCCAAAGCAACCTTGTTCAACCTCCCGCTCCCCCCCCCCACACCCCCACACCCCCCCACCGAAATCTTGTATTCATTTCCCCTTTTTCGATCAAACAATGACCCCATTCCACATCCCGCAGCCTGACATTTCCATGCAATTCAATTGCCATCTTAACTGAGAGGGAGGAGGACAAGGGATAAGAAAGGAAGAGCACTGGTCAAAAAACAACTTATTTAAAAACTACTACACAAAAAAAATGTAATTCCACCGAGACGGGCGGTGTGAGTGACACCTGTCAGGAGGATGATAAATGACTCCATTTTCTGCCTGTGCTGCCTTCTGCCACTGGCGGCAGCGGCCATTTATCATCATCCGCTGTCAGCCATGGAAAGCAGCAGTGACAGTGCGAGTCAGCAAACATTTAGCACACGCAGCCGCACTACACGGGGAAATTATTATTGTCAGAATAATAATGGTTTAGCATAATTTATTACAGGTCCACCAAATAAGCAGGGGCTAGATGTTATTAGACAGATGGATGGGAAGGCTTGGCAGACATCCACTGAGACTCAGGCAGGCAAGGGCCCTCAACGTGAACGTGAGCAGGAGAGAGAGAGGGGGGGGGGGGGGTGCAAAGTAAAAGGGGGTGTGGAGGGAGGGGGGGAGGTGGGGGATCCTCCAAACCAATCAGAGAGCTGGCAGTTCAATTACAAAGAAATAAAGGGACATTCATCATTCAATTAGGCACCTGTCAGGGCTCACAAAGGAAGAAAACTTCTAACCTGGTACTCCAGGGAGAAGATGCTCAGAAGAGTGGACTGCGAGTGACTGGAACAAATAAAAGAAGGACAAAGTTAATTACCAGAGTGCATTGCACAGAGACAAAGGGAGAGGGGGAGCTTCAAAGCCGGGGCCGGCTGCCCTGTAATCTAAAAGAACATGAAAACAAGTGTGGCAAAGTTGTTCCAGATGAACACCTCCGACAAAGGATTCCTGCCGTGATGGTCTGGGGGTGGGAGAAAGGGGGAGGTTGTGTGTGGTATGAGAGATGAGAGAAAATATAGCCTGCTTTTTTTCTCCTTTCTCTCATTCATACACACCACCTTCTTTCACCCTCTCTCTCCGGCGCAGAGGGGAGTAGTCTATCATCCTGGTTTTTAATTGCTGATGTAAAGCTTCATACAATCAGCGACGCAAGAGAATAAAAAAGGAGAGGAACAAAGCAAATTCAGTTCAACTCCAGTAGCGATTGCACCCAATAGCAACATATTGAAATACAGTTTTTCTTTAGGGAGGTGTCTGTTTTGCAAAGCGGGCTGAACAATGTGAGTATATATATGTGTGTGTTTGTGTGTGTGTGTGTGTAGTGAATGATGTGTGGTGGGGGGTACAAGGATAGGAGAAAGTTTTCCTGCCTCACTGTCAGTGCTGGCATATGGGACATTCTGGAAACCTCCCACTGCAACTGATGGGCTTTGAAAATGGAAACTTTCACTGCAGGAAGCTGGGACTCCCAGGAGTCGGTCAATTCCATGGGTTGCCATAAGCTACATTCATCTCCAGCTCCAGTCAATGTCAAACACCTGGCAGAGGCAAACCTGGAAAACAGGCAGCTCCGACAGGGATTCGCAGCCCCTCCGATGCCCCCCCCCCCTCCCCAACCCTGACAGCATCCTTTGAATCGAAAATATTTAAAGCGGTGACGCATTTTATTCTAATTGGATGGTACACACCTCCAAATATCAACCAAAAACACAGGAATGCAGGAGGAGGGCGCACACACACACACACACACACACACACACACACACACACACACACACAGCTCTGCGTTGGTCTCCAGTGGACTAGCGTCTCCATACACTGCTCTCAGTACATTTGATTGTTAAATTTAATGGACTTTTCTTTACAAGTCACCTGAGAATGGTATGTAAATACTGACTAGAAGCCCAAGCTTCCTATCCGCATTGAAATATTGAGTCCATATAGGCCGTCCACATCAATCACTGTGAACCGTGAAATAACCATGTGACATGTAAACAAAGCCAGAGGAATCTCAGGCATTGATTTCTGTCTGAGAGTCTGAGACCATATCTTAA
The DNA here is from genome assembly GCA_034670385.1 of Hoplostethus mediterraneus. Classification (NCBI taxonomy): domain Eukaryota; kingdom Metazoa; phylum Chordata; class Actinopteri; order Trachichthyiformes; family Trachichthyidae; genus Hoplostethus; species Hoplostethus mediterraneus. Next base: position 8,362,775 of record JAXDDW010000007.1, read on the forward strand.
TAAAAGCATTGAAACCACTGGAATAGTTTAGCAGTTTATAATTACTTAACCCCACCAAAGCCTCCGTGTTAGCTTCTCCAGATGTCAGTTGTAAACAGTTTTACTGCTCTGGCTACGGAGCAGCTAATGCTCAACAATTCAAAGTCCCTGGGGTTTGGTCATACGGATGAGCCCCCGTCAACTACCAAGCTCTGAGAAAACTTACAAAAAGAGATGGGAAAAAAGTTTGAAGCGAAAGAAGAAGAAGAGGGGGGGAAAAAAGTCTCAGAGAAAACATTGCCACCTCAGCATTAATTTACAATGATGCGTGGGGACGAAGGGGCCACTGCAATTAAGTGGGCCATTAAATGGTCAACTGTCAACATGTGGACACTTAAGGGAGAAAAAAAATATTCTTCCCCACTTCAACCTTGCACCTGAGCATTTCAACAACATTACTGCCTTATTGTTGGAGTGGGACCATCGCCGTCCCCCCGTTGGAACAGACATCTGTTAGGTTTTAAATGGATTACTCTCTATAATGAGCATGATTACTGCCTAATTGCTAAATCTATACCCTGTTAAGTTTAAAGGGACATAAACTGCTCTTAATATCTGGAAAAACATATACGTTTCAAACAGTACGAACTTTAGGGGCTTTTGTTTTTCTTTCTCACCTCAGCCTGCATTCTGCCGACATCAGAAAACTAAGCAAAAACTACAAAGTACCAAAACAGGGACAAATACCGTGAGATAAAAACTGAGAGTAATGAAGAGATGAGTACAGCTAACTGGAAACGAACCAAGGGCTGTCTGGGTTTTATAGAGTCTGTCAAATTTTACACTGCGGCCATATTGTATAATGCCCATTTTTCCATTTAACATACATTAATAGTAAGTTATTACAGGCTTTACATTAATGTATATTCAACCTGTGCTCTCCTGGGCACAGCACACTCAATTCATGCTAAAATATGGAGCCATGAGCTCAGTCTTACAATGGAGATCTGATCTTCCTGCTTGCTGAACAGTAGTATTACATTTTCACTGTAATTCATCCACCTTCCTGCTTCATAATAGCAGGATTTAAGGGACTTTGTTTTATCTCAGTGCTAATAAATAAACTGATGCAACACCAACCCAATACCTGTTCCCCAACCGAGCCCACCTCAACCTGATTTCATTCCTTTTTTGAGCCGCACGTTAATGGTTAGCTTATAATTCAGATTTGTGCACATGCTGTAAGCAGGAAGATCAGTCTCCAAGCAATATATTATGCTAGGAAAAAAATGTTAAAGTAGCAAGATTCACAACTAGGTAACAGGGTTAGGGTAGAAAAACATCACAAAACTTCTGAATTTGCTGTCCTCACCAAATTTTCAATATCTGCATGAAATGAGAGAAACTGATGTGGGATTTTCACCTTGAACGTTAAAATTGGAGCTCAGCCTTGAGACAATTGACCTGTTTTTTCCCCCCACCATTTTATTAAATTAGATTTCAGCTAGTGAAGTCAAAATCAAAACTGGATCAAACAGCATGAAAACCAAAATGAGTCATCCTATCCTAAATGTCATTTGTTCAAGGCAATTATTAGATTAAATCAATTATTTCCCAGAGTACAGTTTATAATAATCCAAGACCTGACCCCCAATTGCATCTGTAAATACTCAGACAGATAAAACTCTAAAAATAATTGAGTTCATCAATCCTGTCGTTAGTTTATCTCGCCATGATAAAACAGCTGCATTGTTAATATAACACACATCTGCAAGGCCTAATTGATAGAATTGCATTTTATGAAGAGCAGTGAAGTTTATGATCAGTTCTGTTTTCAAATCAGTCGTCAATTATTGGAGATAGCGCGTATTTACAAAATGCTTGTAAATTAATTTAGAAAAAGACTCAATAACACTGCAGCACATCCCTACATTGACCTCTGTGTGTGGGGGGGGGAGAAGAAAAAAAATCCCTCCCTCTTGGATATAATTTAGAACATGGGGAAGCAGAAGGTCGGGAGACAGAAGAGTGGTTAGGGAATCATTCACTCTCAACCTAATTACCCTTCCCTACCACGTAAGACAGAGCATTAATATGCACTGGCACCCAAAATAGTGAAGCAGCAGATTAGATTAAACAATTAGGGACTTTCACTTTGTCAGTGAGCTGGTGTGCCTGTCTGGTCAGTGCTTTAGGCTTTATTAAGCTAGGCTATCCATTGGTGAGTCTGACACAGTCAAGTTGTAGTAAGCCTGTATCGCCTCCTCGGTTTAGCCGGAGCGTATCAACCAAGCATACAGCAAAAAACAGAAGTGAAAAGCATTTCCAGGCTAATTAATAGGGGAGGGGACATCTTCCAGCTATCAATTATATTCAGAATCTTCCTATTTACAAATAATTAATTATAAACGATAGCAGTAATTTAGGTAATGAAAGCCACCTGGCTAATGGCATTGGTATCATATGCTGCCACAGTACTTAGCATTTGGTGGATCTGCATGCGGAGAGCGGTGCGTGGCGCGACTCTTCGGGGCATGGAGGCAGCTAATTGAGGCGCGGCACATATTTTTACTAATGGCAACCAAGTTATTCTGAGTGGGTGAAACGATTCAGTCTCATTGCGCAATACCTCACCTCACTGTTCTCCACTACTCGTCTTGTCTTCATATCGTCGCAGAACAGTTACGACTTCGGACTTTGAATTGAGCAGATTCATCCAATCCACGTGCGAAAGCTAAATTCTGACATGTAACTACTGTGAAGAATTTCCTCTCCTATAGATGAAGATTTCCTATAGAGAAAAATAGCTGGATGTGTTTTCCTTAAATACTCTGCATATGCAAATGTTTCTGATTACTCATGCTGATAGGCAAAACGCTAACATCTGTGTCTCAGCGAGGCCTACCGTCAGCAGCAGCAAGACGAATGCGGGAGAAGAAAAAAAAAAAAAAAACTTTAGTCCTTAATGTATAAATGTAATATATTTTGACAACACATAGAAACAAACATGCGTCTCAGAGTCACGCAGCTTCAAACAAATACTTGCACAATGAACACACGTGTTTACAGTTCAAGTTGGTTTTCTGCAGAACAACTGAAGTGCCGACTTGCAACTAGATGAAATATCATACATATTGAAATATTAATAATAATAATATTAATAATAATAATAATAATAATAATAATAATAAAGTTTTTGTCGTTACGTCCGGGTGGCTACCAAAGAAAGCAGCCCTTATTGACAACTCAACATGAACAACTCAACTCAGGGTCCATCTCCATGACTGCAGGAAGAAACCTCAGAAGCTAAACTACATTCAAGGATACTGACTCCCCCACCTCACCCTCTCGCTGAGGAAGCCAGACTACCTACAAGCCTGCGGGGGAGTGTGGACAGAAATGGCTTTAGCAGAAGCACAACGGGGCATCTCACTGCCTCCTATTGTCTTAATAGAAGAAAAATATGACCCCCCCCCCCCCTCACTTTATTACAATCTTTTAAATCTGTGTCTTCAGAGGTGCCCTGAGATGTCAGCTCTGTTATATAATGGTGGCAAAAAGAGTGGGACTGAGAACACAGTCACACCCTAATTGTGATTCCTCGTGAAAGCTAGGGGATCCTCGTGACACCGCCCGTGACAAAACACGTTATACGTATTACGGAGCGTTGCTATTGTTATAGCGTAATTACTATCATTGCTGTCTCTGCAAACTCTCGCGGAAAATTGAAAATGAGGTCCGTGTTATTCGTCAAGTGGCGAGCGTCCTCTGGTCTGGCAAGAAAACACATTACACTGACCAACTGCCTACTCCCTGAAGCGCGGCTAGGGCACTTGTACCATTCTGGGCAATTTGTTTCATTCTTCTTTTGCAATTGATCCCCCAGTATGCAAACAGATCCCGGGGCTAGAGACTCCAGCTGTACTGTGGTACACCGTGCTGTAGGTTTCCTTCTGTGTCTAAGTGTGTGTGTGTGTGTGTGTGTGTGTTGGCGGACAGTTCTTATAAATACAAAGTCAGAATATTTTTTAGTTGCTCCTCTACTAATATCTCCACCTTATTCTGGCAATGCAGTACTTGCAGGCTTTTTGAACCTTGAAGATTATGTCGTGTCCTTTATAATCACTTTAAAACGGCACACTACTTTAGCAGTGGGCTGCTTACCTCAGTGTTTTTAGCCCAATGAGCCGAAAAGACTCTACAATCTGCCTGGACAACGTCCCTACGATATGAAGAGGAAGCAGATCATTCCTGCGCTTCCTAATCAAGTAATTGATCACATCTATTATTCATGAACTCCTTAGCCTGACATGAAGTTGTAAACTCAGCACAGCCTCACTCCCCTCTTCTTCCTCCGGTTCGCTCCTCTCTCCCACACCCATCCCTTCATCCTTTCAATGTTCATCTAACCACATAAAGCTGTGGAATTAGTCCGCCAGCTTCTCAGCCTGCGAGGGTTGTACCCATAAGCCCCAACTGCCAGTTTGTGTTTTGTTCTATATGGGTAGCCAGAAGTGTGAGGCCGTGCACTTGAGGCTGCTGGGGCTGCCCTCATAGTTTCTGCACAAGATCAGTCTCTGGGTAATGTCATTGCCACTTCCAGGCTACGAAACAAAAGCCATGGAATTCTACCTTCAAAAGGGTCTACGACAGGAGCAGCTCGGCCTCTTCCAGGGAAAAGAGGGAGGAAATTACAGTTAAATCTAGAAATGCTCCGGTTGAGACATTTAGCACCAACAGAATTTAACATTTTCTTTAGGTATGGAAGAAAGATTTTACAAGTGGGCAAGTTGTAGCGCTGCTGTTAGGACAGAAAAATCACTGACTGCTTACTTTGTAAATGTAAATAAAGGATAAATTGATGTACAATAGTGAATTTTCAGTTGAGTAAACCATGAAAGTCACCATGAAAGTAAAGCTGATGCTTAGTGGTTTGATGCAAGCTGATATATTCATTGTTTTTAAAAAATTTTTTTATCAGGACTCACCAAGTAATATGAACACCAATCAATCTGAACAACATCTTCCGATACTGATTGCTGACCAGCTGATTGGAGCCTTGATGACATGTGTGCATCAGGAAAATAAATAAATGATTTATTTCCGGGAAAATAAATAAGAAATTGCTAGTTTGCAAGGACTTTGCAGGTGTGAAAATACTAGTTTCCAAAACCTCAACTAGCATCCTAGTAAAACAAAGCCCCTTCACTAGAACTAGAAAAGAAAAAAAAAGATCTGTAACTGTGAAGTTAAAATAAATCTGTAAAGAGTGCAGACTTTCCTCTATTTAATGCATCAAGCCCATTACCAAATCCTTAGGTTTAACAAGCATGTAATAGAGAGATAAACATCATAGCCACAATAAATAATCAATGAGCGGGTCCCCAAGCTTCCTCCTGAGCCTGAATATTGCCATCAAAAACAAAGTGTCTGCAGCCAAGAAATCACCATATCAATGGCACATGCCACAACAACCCTGGCCTCCGCTCTCCTCCCCGAGATCATGCTAGATAAACCCCAAATAACAGAGAAATTAACAAATGCTTGACATTTGCTCAACATCCATTATTCTGACACTTCTTCAGAATTTCAAAAGGCTGAACGCATGCTTAATCAACATTCATATTCCCAGAGCGAGCCGCGGCGCCATATTGCAGCCCGCCTCACTGCTGATGAAAACGGCACATTAGGGCCCGATTCGAAAAACGTTCAGGGACTCCTCACCAGGGAGCTGTGTATGTGTGTGTGTGTGTGTGTGTGTGTGTGTGAGTGAGAGAGCGAGAGAGAGAGAGAGAGAGAGAGAGAGAGATATTGACTGGGATGAGTAGGAGGGTTAACTTCACGCTTTTTCCTTTTTAAGCATTTTCCCAAAACAGAGGCATCTGCCCCGTTCTGCACACCCACCCACAAACCCTGCACTGAAATTTGTGAAAGCCATATGAGGAACGAGCTGAATGGCGTTTTAAAGAGGGGAGTAATCATTACATCCAAATTCATTCATAATACAGCACAGAGGACTCTCACGTTCCCTCCCTCTTTTTCTCGCCCTCCTTACATAGGCTCTCTCTGGGGACAAAGGGTGGAAGGACTGGGGTCCCCTCTGGACCTGAGGGAAGCCAGGCAAGGCCTCAGAGAGCAGCCCATCATTTCCAATTCTAATATGCAGCGAGAGAAAGGCCTGATGGGACTGATGTCACATTTTTTCCCCCTGTGCCGGCCTGCGACGAGTCCTCCCGCCCCCGCCCCCTCGCCGCCTGCCTGGCTCTCATTGTAGCTGCTCGCCGCGGCCCAGATACTAGGCAGGACACCACGGCTGGCTGAGAGGAGGGCAAGGAAGAGGGGGCAAGAATAGGGGTTGATATTTGCATGTCCCTCCATTGTGAGTGGGGGTAAAAAAGTGACAGCACCGTGTCCAATTCTTTTCCCCTCAGAGCAGCTCGGGCCCGGCAAGAGAGGCCAAGCTGACAGATGACTCCCAACATCTGTGTTATGCAGGCGTTACAGATGAGGGGCTGCACATTGCTCTCTCTCTCTTTCTATCTGTCTCTGTGACCCTCCCTCTCTCCTCCCACTACCCATACTCACGGCCGCAGCAGAAAGACTGGCAGACCTTGCGTGAAAATTACCTTGAAACGGCCTATCACAATCATTTGGTCCCAAGTTTTGATTTTTCTCCCTTTGAATCACTAATCAGAAGCAATGATTACGAGACGGTTTTGTTCTCAAAAGGCTTTCAGAAACATGCGGATAATGGCTGCCCCTTCTATTCTCCACTGTTGGGATTCAAATGTAATGGATTAATTCTGAATGAATATTAGGAGCATACATTTCCATTTATGACCTGGGCAACCTTTCAATACCCTGAAAAAAATAGAAACTAGTTATATTTTATTGTTATATATTTTTGGTATATATAACTAAATAATAACAAAGCAAAATGTTGGCCTGTGTCCTCAAGAATATGGCATCCTACCTGAAAACAACTCGGACACTAGACAACTCATGAACCTACAGATTACTCATTGCATGCATCACTTGGAAATCAGCCTGGTGTAATGTGAAACGATTCAATATCCAAAGATACCTGTCTCCTCTATGCTTCTGACTGGTATCCCCCTCCCAATCCTGTGCCCACCCCTTCCCCTTTTCGGTGTTCAGTGCGGGCCAGTCCACAACCCACCTCTCACCCCCTTCAACCACCCCCCCCCCCCCCCCCCCCAACCCCCCTGGCCTGGCCAATATTTACGCAGTGGCAGGGCTCCCACACAGTCCGAGGGGACAGGAGGGGGGCGGGGGTGGGTGGGGGCGGAGGGTTGACTGCCGTGCCTGAGCGCATGCTAAGAGATGATGGATGGCCTAGTCGATATGTTATGTCTTAAGAGCCTGATTTCCTGCCAGTCCAATCACTAACCCTCCAGAGCCCAGCTCAGCTGATTGGACAACCAGAATAATTTTGCAGGCTGTGAAAACACTGCTGCCGTGCCTGTCTGTCAGGCCCAGTGACGAGACTCAGGGATTTTAAAGAGCAGGGGCCTCCCCAAGATTGGTTATGGTGAACGAAATAATAACAATAACCGGCAAGACTAAACAAAGAGCCAGCACCTCCGGGAGGGACTGATCGTGCAGAATTATTGGAATGAAAACGGTCCAATGTTTTTGTTTAATTATTACCTTCACCACCACCACCTTTTAAAAAAAGGCATTTGGACTATTGGTTAAACACCATTTAGATTAGGAAACAGAAACGCCAGGAGAAAGGAATCTCACAATAATCATGAGAAGGAGTTCTTCGTGTTGAGAAAAATGGTGCCTAAATATACAGGATGTTCGATGCACTTTGCACGTATAACATATACTGTAAAATGCTGACAGTGAGAACAAAGGCAAGCTCAAGGTAGACTGTGTCCCCTATGGGGACCTGATACCTTCTTCTAAATTGGTGATTAGGGCACATTGGAAGTAGGAAGCGCCAAATACATGCGACTTTGTGAGTGACCTCGACGGGATCAGCCGCGGTGTCCTGGTGGCCTTGGGGGATTACACGTGTTACATTCAATAAAGAGAGGGCCCTCAGTGTCAAGGAGAAACGCAAACACAACCATTAACCCCTCTCTTCGATTTCTGAATGTGTGGCAGCTGCATGGCGAAACAGTGGCCAATGCTATAATGGTAGCTCATGCAAAAAACTGTGAGGCATTATTCAGTGGTCATGATGGGTGAATTAAGTAGAATATTTAATTATGGATGATAAAACAACAGACACAAGATTTAATAATTTTACTATCAAGCCTTTGCAATGGGTGTAAAATTAAATTGCCAATTAATTGTGCTCATCCAACAGTATTGGAAAATAAAAATGGAGTGAAGTATACTGAACAGGAGTTAACAGCAGGCTACAAGACTTACATTAACTTGTTCTTATGCCAATATAAGACTGAAAAATCCACTACTACTACAGAAACTATTTTCTGAACACATCTTGCCCACAATTTACACAATGCGTTACAATACATAAGTATCCTGTTACATGTGCAGCCGTTTGGTCATATATTCTCCCTCTGGCTCTGTCATACACACACACACTCACAAATGTAAACTAAGCTAACTGAAATTAATACTTGCATTCCAGTTAACTTACTTTGGAAATGTTTCCTTCAGCATCTTCATACATTGACGCGTAGGTCTCAGTTTGTCAGTGCATCTCACTATCTCCTTATATTCAGCTCGTGACAGTCTCATCTTCCTCTGATGTTGATGTTGATCTATCTATACAAATAGGAGAGAGTATGATGAACTGATGCTATTGTGGCCATCAGGTGTTAAGAGGTAAACAACGTGTCGGCTGACTGACAGCTGCCAGGCTATCAAAACAGCTGTATCGAACTTAGCTTCTTGTTGTGGTTAGCACTGGTTAGCACTACACACTCCAGGGATAAGACCATATAACCACGGCGGCAACATACGATTTTAACAATGACTGTTTTATTCAAGAACATATCGGATATGCTTCCGGGACACAAATTAACCAGAAAATAGGTTTATTTACCATAAATGCCCGTTGTCGAGGGACAGTTTCCCGGATAGCTTCCCGCTAGGAAGTTGAAGCAGAGGCTTTTGTGTGAGCAGTACTCTGATTGGCCGATTCGTCCCGGACCTGAGTATAGCTTCACGCGATTGGCTATTTGGCAGCATGAGGGCGGGGTCTCGCTAAAACATGCCGCTTACTGCAGCCCTGAAGCGTTTCTGCATTCTCGTCGGCTGCAAGCGGTGGTTACAACAGCAGGTATCAGAATGAATAGGCGTCGTCTTTTCCTCAGCACTCACTGAGTCCTCTCAAGTGCGGCACTGCAAAAATTCGCTCAAATAAATCGCCTGCAGAAAGGAGAAAATCATTTGAGAGCGAGAGAGCGCACGTGCGCCTTTGAGTATGTGTGTGACCTTAAAGTAATACGTTATTCCTCACTGAGAAGGGTTGGTGTGTCAATATTTTCACACTATCGTCCCCTTTTTCACGACAGTACGCTATTGGTTTCACACCTGCATGAGTATCGTTTCTATTTACGTATCAATGCCAAAACAGCTAAATCTACAAGGATGCTCCCTTTCTCTGACCATGGTAAATTGTGTAGTCGGCTGCAGAGTATGTGTGCGTGTGTGTGTCATTTTGGTAGCCATTAGTCTGCAGTAACAAATAAAGTGAATTTACAAATAGATTAGGAAATGCTGAAATACTGTATTGGAGTTTACAGAATCGACTATAGTGGCCTGGCTGTTCTCTTCATCCATAGTTTTATATGCTATTATTTCCCCAAATTCCTGGCACCTTTTTCAAATTCATATGAAATTAATTTGAAAGTTGAAGGAACCTCAGACCCTAAGGAGGACCCAGTTGAAACAGGGTGGCTTCATTTTGCACTACCTCCAAAATACAAAATCGTTTAACTCCTCATTCCACCAAGTAAGAATTACTTTACATATCCAGTGCATTTGAATTTATTTTCTTTTCCACATATTTTCTTTTTCTTTTTCACTGGCTGGGTTACATGGCTTTAATGAAGACTTAATAGCGTAACAAGTTATTATATGTACTGCAGCAAGACGTTGTTTTATACATCTTCTTTGCAGTAGTTTTTACTCCGAATGCCCCTGGCAGGAACACTTAAATGGGATTGGGGATGATGACACAGTAGAAAACACTGAAGATTTGTAAAAAGGATTGTTGAGATTAATGTGTAAGTGTGTGCCATGCCTGAAGTTGTAACACTTAGCTTAAAGTGCTTACCTTTCAGAAAATAGACATCTCATAGACGGCTCAAAATTAATTGTGTAAAAAAAGCAAGCTGATCTTGGAGAAGTAGTGAATAGATGATAAATGAATTAAATGAGCTTTTCTGAAATTTATGGGTGGCTCTTATTTTGGTTGTTTACTTTAGGGACGCTGAGATACGCCTATAATTTTTAAAGGGCTAATTTGTTAAAAATATCCCTTGAGATCAATATTATTTTACAATGACATTATTGTGTAATTACTCTCTGAACAGCGCTAAACCTCAGGCTGCCCTAATAGATTTTCTCTTTCACATTCTCTCTTCATATACAGATGCAGAGGGATCTTCAAGTCACATTACGGTGAGTTTGACGTTTTCTTGTTATTCATCCTGTGCATTGTGGATCACATCAAAGAGATATGTTAGACATTCTTCCCACAATATAGGGAATTTCTATAGTATTGCAAAATAATGAGCTTAAAATGTGCTAACTTGCCATTGCATTATTATCGTCAAGCCCATGACTATATCAGTTCCATTGTAGAGTCAGATTTTTTGACACCAACGTTGGTGTTTTCCCCCATTGTGGGTGAACAATGCATCTGTGAGCAGAAGGGCGCTATCTGACCTGTGGTGCATCAGAAAATAGAGCTCATTGTTGTTGGGCAGTGTAGTATGATGTCTGAGATGAGCTGAGGTCTGGGGCTCTATGTTCACCGGCACAGTCCCCGGGTCTGAAAGGGCTCAGTGCTCTGTGGTGGCTACAAAAGGGAGCTGTGTACTGGGATTGGTATGGCCAGATAAGATCAGGGCCTCTGAGGAAGTCTGGTCTGATTGCTACAAAGGGCTGAGGTCAGGGGCAGCAGGAGCAGTTTACCCATCTAGGTATCAGAGGATCAGGGGGTTTGGTGGGGAGTGGCGTGTGTAATAGGTATAAAAGGATCAGTGTAATGTGATGGTATAAAACGATAAAAATCAGAGAAGGGGTTGGAAAGGCAGTGTACTGTAATGGCTGCAAAGGCTAGGGGATCAGAGATTTTGTTGTGTGTGTGTGTAAGTGTCTGTGCATGTGCATGTGTGTGTGTGTGTCTGTGTGTGTGTGCGCACATTGCATGAGTCAGTCTGAGCCTGTGTGTGTGTGTGTGTGTGTGTGTCTCTGCATCTTTGATGGCTATGTGAGCCACAGCGGGCTGTGATGAGAGCTGAAGGGGAGAGAGAAAGGCGATGGAGGGGATGGGGTAAAGGATGCAGAGAGAAAGCCGAATGCTTTGGAGGCTGCATGTAAACAGGGCAGCGGTACACACAGTGCTGTTAACCAGCTGTGAAGCCTGCTCACAGTGGGAGATGAATTTACAAAGGATGTCTCCCTCTGATATTCAGGAGACGCCGCACTGATCTCTGCTCCACTGCTCTCGGCACACCATTGTAGTGTTAAGCACTATGCCACTAATGGCACTTATATACCTTAATGCCTGGGAAACATTTACATTTCGCTTGCAGCAGAGGGAGAGTGTGGGGCTGTGGAGGGGAGAAAATGTGTGTGTGCGTGCGTGTGTGTGTGTGAGAGAGAGAGAGAGTTTTTATCAATAGTATCTTAGATGAATGCAAGATTTGCGAGGTTGTGTAATTTCCCTTACACATCACACTGTTTAAGGAAATTGCAAGCTCCCCCATCTCCTCACACATTAGTCCCTCCTTACCATAGCCAGTAATATTACTCACCATACAAAGAGAGCATTTTGTTACAGCGGCTCGTCAGCACTAATGTCATAATGTTTCTTTTTTTTTTTTTCTATTTGTGAATTCAGTGACTTCACTCCTCTGCACCACAGAATTGCTCTCCAATCTGTAGGGAGTCTGGGGCTCGCAGCTCTAAAAATCACAGTTTAAACATGAGGCAAGCCATAACCAGGAAATGCCTGTAGTATTAGCAAGGTATCGGATTCATGCATTCCCCCCTCAACGGCAAGACTGCCCCTGAAAATCCCACATCCATATTTTACATCAGGCGAGACAAGACACATGTGTTTCACTTCAGCTTTCAAGGCTGTTTCTTCCATTTATTTTATTATCCTTTAATGAATTTAATTAGAGGACATGTAATTAAATGCAATTGTGCTCACCCCCAAAACAGGCGCGCACACACACACACACAACACACACAAAACACACACCTCTGGTTGTAAATTGCCCGAAACAACATGTGCGGTGTGAACAAATTTACTGGATTAATAGGGGATTGATAATATTTTGGGATTGTATTTCACACTAAACGGCTGCACGCGGAAACAAAGGCTGCAGCCCAGGCTCATTAATCATAGTCAACGGGTTGCCCGGGTGCAATTTGCATGACGGAGGTGGCGGCACATGCTGCCGTTCGGCCTAGGTTGCTGGATCTGCCTCGATTTGGCCGAACCGTTAACGCTGCGTCAATCAAGGATAACCCAGTAATAGTCTGACTGAGGAAGAGGGAAAAAAAACATTTTCTCCTCATTACCCAACCCCCCCGTCCCCTCCTTCCCTTCTCCTGTCTACTCAACTTCTGATTTCAGTTAGCACTAATTAAACCGGCTTGATGAAAAATGAAACCAATGCGTTACAGATTCCTGAAAATATAAAGGGATGTATTTTAACAATGCTGTGTCTTTTAAACGCCTGTAATTGTTGAAATGTCTCATGTGCCTTTTTTAAATGATACATGAAAGTGGATTGAATATCATCCAAATACAGACAATGATATTTAGCTTGAATTAACTGTGTATTTAGTCCAGTAAATAGAAGTGCGTCCTTTTAGCCTTTTATATGAGAGTTTGAAAAAAATCACTTTTAACTATAAAGAAAAGTTTTTTGTCTCCTCTGGATTTTTGTCAGCGAGAGCATCACAGTTTGGAGCCTCACTAAGCCATTTTAACTGCAGATAATTGGGTTGAGTCGTGATGCAGTGAAGTTCAAAATGAAGCACATTTTCACAAAGCTGTAATCTCACCAATGGGTCCATGCACTGAATTCTAATTATCTCGTCATGAACTTTAAAAAAGAAGAAGCAATGTTTTAATGGCTTTTTAACTCCACAAGAGGTGTATATGTGTGTGTGTGTGTGAGAGTGTGAGAGAGTGAGTGCAGGCATGCGTGCGTGCACAAGATAGAAAGTGTGAGTGTGTGTGAGAAAGAGAGAGAGAAAGCATGTATGTGAGAGTGTGTATGTTTGGACATTTGTGTGTGTGTGTGTGCGCGCCTCCCCACCTCCCGCTCAGGGAGGTGGGGAGGCGCACACACACACACACACACACACACACACACAGACACCAGCATCACCACACACAGACATGTGAATGCGGCTTGTGTCTGGTCTGGCCTCTCTACCTAGCTCTGCTGCCGGGGCTCACGCTGTGCTCTCTCCCCATCCCCTAATATCCTGGAGGCATTTTTCTCATTATCAAATATTGTTTGATGTCTTTGTTTCTTGATGATTAACCATGGTCACCAAACACTGGTCTGGATTGTTTAAAATTTAATTTCGGGGGCTCTGAAGTACCTGCAGAGTGGCTGGCTGGTGGGGACACCCATATTTTATGTATGCTATTTTTCACGCTGAAATGCAAGAGGACACACATTGAAAAACACAATAAATCCTCCAGGAGAATCATTAGTGGAATACTAGTGGTTTTTATGACCATTGTTATTCAACGCTGTATTGAAGTGCAGTAAATTACTCTGTTTATTATGGGTTTATGGATCCAATCCCATTTTCACAATAATTATTTTGCGCCTCATTCTGCATAAAGAGTTGTTTACACTTAAAATGCATCTATCTGTCTCTCTATATATAGATGCATTTTTACGTGTTTAAACATAATTGTATATATATATATATATATATATATATATATATATATATATATATATATATATATAAAAAAAAATTTGATTTTCAAAATTATTTTCATCTGTGCATCTTTTCCATTTTCACCAGTGCTGTATGTGTGACTAGACCATGTTTATATAGCTGTGGTAATTCAAATGTCATAAGGACAAACATGTAGCCTTAGGAATATAAGATTCATGATAGTATTGACATTGTAAGCAAACAAATAGGGAAACAACACTCTGCCCTAATGTCAGCATGTCAAAACTATATTGAATACTTGAAATATCTGTGTATCTAGGGCTGAATAGAAGCCATTGTATCGGTCTAATGATATTATCCTCTGAAATTTGGAGTGAAAGAGAAATGGCAGAAATGAGCAGTACCATTGTCTGCCCCATCTTATTTAAACAAATTGCAAGAGCAGGGAGAAACAGGCTGAGAGAAAGAACGAGTGAGGGAGAGGGAAAGACAGAAAGAGAGAAAGAGAGAGAGAGAGAGAGCTCTGTAAATGAAAGGTTATGCGTCGCCCCGTGTGTTTGTATTGTCAATAACTGGAGAAGGCTGTCAAGAAAGTGGGGAGATAAAGGTCAATAACTCAGGCAAATGTGTTTGTATTTGTACACTCCTGCTGATAGCATAGCAAACGTCAGGGCCTGTGTCTGACACCCCACAACAATAACACAAATAGCGGGGCTAGCACTAGAATAGTCATTACTATTGTTGGTGCTGGAAATGAGAGGGAACCTCAGCACATGGCTGTGACAGCCGGCACAGTGTCACTCAAACATGTCACTCCATAATGAAACACGCCGGAGATCAGAAAAGGCGACGATAAAGTGTAAACACAAAGAGATTATGCCGGCGGATGATTTTGATATTTATCTTATTTTCCCGTCTCTGAATAAATACGGTTGTTAGCGTGTTGTTGTGTGAGCACTTGAGATAAATGTAAATAACTCCAGTAAATTGTCAGAGCTCCAAGCTTCGTCTTTGTCTTGAAAATTAAATTGCTGTAATTTAGCTTTGCAATTTATTAACCTATAGTTTTACATTCATTTCCAAGCTGCGATCATACTGTTAATACAGTCAGCTTATTGGAAAATGTTTTAGTAATTGTAAATTTTGGTTTGGATATTTCCATTTCCTCTAAAAGGCACAATAGTGTGTAAATAAAATGTTGTCTTATTTTTGCCTCGCAAGGTTAAGCTCTAATCTAAAAGCTTAATTCATTTTTTATGATTCCTATATGTGTTCAAGTGTTACACTAAATGGCTCTGGAATAAAGTATCTCTCCGTGGCCTTGAGTGTAATAAATGTGCAATTAACAGACTTAACTAATTCATGAGGAGCATTGTGAAACTAACGAAGGGCATAACTACTGTACAGACGACGCCGTCATTGGTGAATATTGTTATTGTTCTGCTTTTAATTGCTGGGGGAGGGGGAGGAGGAGCGGGCGTGTTTTGTGTGTACATGCTCGGTTGCCATAGCAAAAACGAAACACTGGTTCCTTCCTGACAGTTTTATCTAACGTCAGAGGTGTGCGGAGGTGTTAACTTCCCTGGTTAAACCAGTTACCGAACAAGTGTCCCTTTATAACATGATGCATAGAGAGCACAGATATAAGTAATAATACCTCAAGTGTGTGTGTGGATCCTGTGTGTGTGTGTTGCGTAGGGGGGGCTACAGTAAGCACTCATCTTGATGTATGGTCAAAGAAAGGGATCCTGTATTTTTGTGTCTCATTACCACAGGCTTCCCGTTTCATGCCAGTTATAATTTCTGCTGTTTTAAGTGTTGTCAGTGTGGAATTCGTCTCATATTGTGCGCTCATTTCCTCAGGAAATTGCATTAATTAAAGCCACAAATCACTGTAATAATAATAGTAATAATAATAGTAATACATTTAAAAAACAATCTACAGTAGCAGCTTAAAATTGATAGCACTGTGGTTAGCGTAGCGTGTGTGTTGGGGTCCACCTGAGAAGCTTGTTGTCTGGTTGTTGTGAGCAGGGAGATAATGCAAAATGTACTTTAGTAAGTATATTAAGTCCATAGGGGGAAGCGGGTCCCCCCAGTCAGTTTGTTTGTTGGCTATAGTACCTCGTTGTGGTTTACATTTCATATGATTATGTAAATCTGGAGCTGTCCCTGTGCATTATGGGCCGACGCATTGTCAAGATCTTTTGTAAAGCAGTCAAGTAGCTATTTCTGAATTCTTTTATTATCTGAGAGTGCAACAAAGAAAGTCTTTTGTTCACCGTTTGCCACACACACACACACATACAGAGACACACACACACACAAACACACACACGCACACACACACACAAACACACACACACGCACTGCCTCTGCTGTCCATGACTTACTACTGTCCCCTAGTGGTGTTTGACTCCCGTAGTCTCGCTAATTCTCCACTTCCATCAACTTTCCACACTTCCATTCACCTGACTCCCCCCTCTCACTCTCCTGCTCTCCCCCTCTGTGTGCCTTCTCTCTGCCTTATCATGCTCAAACATTTAAAGGGCTGATTTGTTGTATTGTATGACAGAGAGCTCCAATTATGCATTGCTGTGTCCACAGTGGCTTTGCTTTCAATGGAGGGCTCAAACAGTGTCAACAAAAACAGGAACCCTGATGTTTTGTGGCCATTGTGAGGCTGGAGTTCATGTCAATAAGGTATTGTTTAGTCAGAGTGCCACACCGAAACTGCACTGAGAATGTTATCAGACCTGTGGAATAGGGTGTGCACATAATAGTGCTAAAATGTAAGTATGATTGTTTGGACAAGCCCAGCACAAATGCACACAGGGAGCAGCCTCGCAACCTTGTCACCTCTCCACAGAGCTTTTTTTTTTGTGTGTGCATGAAATACACATAACATGCCAAGCAAAGCATTAAAAAAACAAAAACCTTTCAGTGTCTGTCATTTTCTTTCCATGCCATCCTATAATTATTTGTATAAAGAGCAAGAAGGAAGCAGGTTCTTTCTCATGTTTGATACCGCTGAGCTGCTCCCGCCATTCTCTCAACTAATAGTATGTGTTTTTATACTTTTGGTTCCTCCTGTCCTGATCACTGTTATTGCAGCCCTAATTGGTGTGATAACCTGGGACGGTGCTGATAAACAACGGGGTAAAAGGGTCAGTCTCCACCGGCGGCGTACGGACACACACAGTCAAGTCACTCATGTCAAATGACCAATTATACAGGTTATAGAGGATGGCACCTCCGTCTCCAGTGCCCCGTGCCTCCTGGGATAGCGCTCCAACGAGAGGGCTATCACTCAAACCCAAACCACATTCATTCATTAGCCCGTTAAGATGCACATCAATTATTCATTAAGAAGGTGGCCAGTGGATTATTTCTGTCAGCGCTTGGCTTATTGTATCAAAGGTTGATTATGTCTTGGGTGATTTAGTATTCATTATTGTCCATGTGAGGAAAAACAAAATCTGATAAAAAAAAAAAAAAATGGTGTGTTAAAAGTTAAAATCAATTGACTTGTTTTTATTAAATTTATTTAGTTCTCAAATTTGTTAAAATCAGTGTGATTATTAATATTACTGGTGTTTCTTTATACTGAGCTGTACATCTGTATTAACTCCCTGAGCTCCATCTAGTTTCTATAATATATATAATATGGTAAGTCGTTGATTTATGGGTAGAATATGCTCACCACCTTTATCCTCCCTGTAACTCACTCTGTTTCTAACAATGTTGTGCCCACCTCTTTTTCCCCCCTCCACAGCATCACCTCCAAGATTCACACTCGCACCACTCTGTAAAATCTTTTTATTGGAATGTTAAAAAGTCCTCGGGGGATTTTTAGAGAAACTCTTTTGAAAACTAGTAAAGTAGTCATGCTAAACTGGAGGACTGACGAAGGAACGAGGTTACCGATTTCCACTTTGCACATTCCATGAACTGCTGTGATTATTTACCCTGAAATAAAAAGCTCAGTTTAGATATCCTAGTTATCTTTATATTAATGCTCAAACTTCTTTTAAAATATTGAAAATAAGATGAGAAGTTTTCTAATTTTCTCATCTGCTTCTCACCATAAGACATTTTGAAGGATAAAATAATAACTTTTGTCCATCAAGTTGAGAAGCTCCTCAGTAGGTATTCCCATTATAATGTTGTCTATGATTAATACCTGGAGGTGATGGTCCTAATGTGTGTAATTGCCTCTTTTTTTTTATCTTGACATACTGACAGTTTGTTGATATGTCAAAGCGTTTTTTTCCAGGCACGGCAGATAATATCTATCAATTACAAAAATTATAATCACTATATATTAGCCCACGTTTTTTTTCTTTTTCTCTCCCTTTGCCTCACATGGTACTTTTCTGATGGCTGGGGGTGAGTAACAGTGACACTTGGGCAAACAGGTTGTGAATGAAGCAATGTTTTAGCAAATACAGATGGGCTGTTTAGGAGATTAGCATCCTGTTACAACACGCTGGCCGCGCGCTCCTGCGTTGTGTGTGCAGGACTTTTCAGTGACAGATTTCAACCTCCAACCTCAGAGAAGTTGTTCAAAGCAGCAGATAGCATTCAGTGGTGCAGATATGGAGTGTAAATATACACCATGTAAACAATTCTCCCCCTTTTTATCAAAGAACTTTTGAAGTACCCTTTTTCATTTGTTTTGCTTAACATGGCATTTACATTGCATAAGGTTGTATAGAAGTGTGTGTGTGTGTGTGTGTGTGTGTGTGTGTGTGTGTGTGTGTGTGTGTGTGTGTGTGTGTGAGACGTTTTTTTAAATATATATTGAATATATCCGGATTGTATTTACATTCCCTTTTATCAAATCAGACTCTACTCACTATGTATAGTCCTGCTATGTCCTTGACAGGGATAAATCATGCTCACATGGCTGTACTTATACACACACACACACGAACACACACACACACACACACACACACACACGAGCGGTACAAACGTTAACTGTGGTCAGAACACTAGAGCACCCCTGTCGGTATATTTCGCCTCAACCTTTCCTCCCCTCGACCGACTCCTGCAAGTGTAAAAACAATATGAACGTGTCGTGTTTGTCACACAATGTCACCACTTCACGGGTTTTCAAAACTTCATTGCGAAAAAAAAAAAAAAGTCACTATTTTCAAAGTCTTATTGAAGGATAAACATTATGACGAGCTGACGGAGCCCAGACCTCGGACCCGGACCTCAACGTTGAGACACCGCAGACACTCGTACATGATGCAATGACAGCTTTCGAGATGTCGGGGAAATTAATATTTGCTCCATGTAAAGAACTATTCATAACAGGTTTGTTTTGGAAAACATTAACAATTTTTCACGTGGATCAAAGCGGCCATCTGGTTAAATTCACGCAGGCCGCTCTCTTTTTTTTATTTTTAAAATTTTTTTTTCACCTCCTTCAGTAATCTCAGTGGGGTTATTTTAATTTTCTGCGCTCCTCTCTCTTTTTCCTCCGGTTTGTGCAGCAGTTGCAGGCCGAGACTCTCTCAAGAATGTGTCTAATTTAGTGGGCTAAGAGGCAGATTTATACCTGTGCTAGTTATGGAGAAGCTCGCTCCCTGGAGAAGCCCAATGACTGTTTACGGGCGGCCCGAGAATGCCTAAGCAGATGATGAAGCACCTGCCAGAGTTCCCCCCTGTCTGGTCCGTCCTGTTCTGTCTGTCTGCTCACCTCCCTTTTCTCTCCCTCCTTCCTTCCTTTCTTGCTCCTTCCCGTCTCCCTCTCTCTCTCTCTCGCTCTCTCTCTTTTTTTCCCTCTCTCTCTTCTCTCTCTCTCTCTCTCTCGCTTTCTTTCTCTTCTCAGCAGTGCCACATCTCCTCCAGTTACCATGGAGTTGTGCATTTTACAACCGTTCCCACTCCTCTCCCCAGAGTGAATCTATCTACTTACTCTGTCTACCGCTGAGAATAAGAGAGTTTGGGACTCTCTCTCTCTCTCTCTCTCTCTCTCTCTCTCTCTCTCTCTCTCTCTCTCTCTCTCTCTCTCTCTCTCCACACACACCGGACACACACACCGGACACACACACACACGTGTGCACACACACACACACGCCGGCTAACAGAACTGTGGTCAGGTTTTGTTTATGACAGGGAAAGGCAATATCGAGATTGTTTCAGAGTAGTGTCATCACGTGAAATGTATCGCTGTCAGGAGTATGTTTTATATACGTCTGGGCCCTCGGCTGAAGCCATTTTAGGAAACAGAAAATATCATATCGTATGACCTCCTCTGGTATAAAAGTAAACTATCAGCTATAAATCCGATAAACAACTAGAGTGTGTGAAGAGGAGGAAAACTGGGTTTGGTGTGAGATAAACATAACCAGGAAAATGAAGATCAGCTGTTGTAGTTGAGTCAGTTGTGATGCAGCCACTGGAAATTACATTTTCATATATATAGATATAGATTTTATTAAATGCATGTTTTATGAAACTCGGTATTGGAAATACTCACTATATCTATATGGAGAAACATTTTCCAACATATCTAAAGGTCTGCTTCCTACATGTTAGCATTGTTACGTGGTTTTCTCTTTCAAACTTGCTGGCTGAACATGAAAACAAGCGAGTTTTCATCTGGACTCAAGCTGACTCGTTGTCTAACTTAGAATGGGGGAACAAAATGACGCTGCATTCGTTTTTCTAACACCGTGATTTTTGTTCTTTTACTGCTGGTGTAGCAGTTTTGCACCGGGAAGATTTGGTCATTGGTCAAAAAAAAAAAAAAAAAACATGATTCATTTTCAGACAGAAAAAAAGTACAATGTCACTATTTTTCTTAGATTTTGTAGAAGTTATTTTAAAACCTGATACAAGGATTTGTCCAGTGAAGAGGCAGGAGGAAAAGTCCAGATCTCCCACAATTGGAAATAAAACAGTGACTGCTACTGCCTTGCCAGTTCCTGTATTCCTTTCAAAGGCCTACATTTTATTTATTCTCCCAACAGGAAGCACTTCTAATTTTGGTTTGACACAAAATTTATATTTCCTGCTGTGAAACACTAGCGAAAAGGTTCTATAAATCCCCACTCACATTATTTATTTCTTCCCTTTTGTCATTTGAGTATTAAATCATCGAGCCTTGACCAATTCTTGGTCACAGGACCGACTTTCTTCTTTCTCTTCAACATCCTTATCCAGGCTGCATTACGCTCAATGGGCCATAACTCGTTAATGCACGTGGTATGATTTTGCACCTGTAATTAAGTGTCAGTTTATAAACACACAAACACTAATAATACCCAGAGCTTTTCTGGGCGAGCTTGGTGGTGGCACGAGCCCATCCATCAATGTCCCTAATGAGGCTTCATATAGACAAGTCAGTGGAGGCTTCCTGGGCAGCTCAGTCTTATTTTTCATGCTCACTATGATAACCACCCAAATCCCCGGTAAGATGATATCATCCAAGATAGGAAAGATGTGTGTGTGTGTACGTACGTGCATTTGTGCACGCTCACCCGTATGTATGCGTGTGTGCGTGTGTGCACTGCATACTAGGGGTCCCGTTCAAAGTTCCCATTAACCTCACTGTCATTTCAGTGTTGGTGACGTTAATCAAAACCAACACCATTAAGCGTGAGGTGCTTAATATGGCCGCTGTTTTCAATGTCCCCATTAATAATATGATGCGGAGAGGCCAAGTTGAGGAGCTAATGAAGTGTCACAGGTCATTTAGACCAATCAGAAGCCACCACAGGACATTAGCCAAACAAAGGCTCTGGCACTGCCGCGCCGCTAACAACGCAGCGTGTAAGGGAGAATATTGTTACAACAACAATAACATCCATATTAACTTGGGACAGGCTGCTGACAACAGAACAAGGAGGTCCTGCTCCTCTCGCCAAAGCCTGTAGAGACCTTGTTTATTTATGTTCTCAGCAAACCAGCATTCTCCACTGAAGTCCTCGGGCGGTCTGAGAATGATAACGCTCTTCCTGTTTATTTGAATTATAGATCTCTCTGCTCTCTGTCTCTCTCTGTCTCTCTGTCTCGTGTGATAGGCCAGAAAAGTTAGGCCACAGAAAAAGGACAGCGCAGAATGTGGTCGACGTGTTTAGCTGACAGATATATCTACAGTTTCAGAAGCCGAGGCCCTTCGCTGTGGGATGGATTTCATGCTCCGGTCCGCCACCGCACCAGGGATGAGACAAGGTTTGGATTGGGCCCGGGGTTCCTGCAGGTGACTGGGGGCGGTGTGGGGGGGGGGGGGGGGTAATTCTTCAACGCACCATTTATGATATTACTGGGAACGCGGCCCGACACATTTGAGGGACTTATGAGAGCAGAGGCCGGCGTCCCCCGACGGCTTAAGAGCAGTAATGCATATCTGTCTGACTTGGCCAGGACCAGACCCTGATAGGAAGCAAGCTACATGGGGATAAGTGCTTGATCAGTCTGAAAGGCTGATTCGTTTTCTGTATCTTCTTACACATAAAGTCTCAGTATCAGAATGAGAATTGCTGTATTGGCACATTTCCACATACAGTTTGACTTGGAGGGTCGCTCTCTCGACACCGCAGTGACACACACAGTGAAGTACAATAAATCTAAGAATTAAGACGTTAAAATCAAGTAACTATACTACTGTATAGTTAGCTCTGAATGTGTGTCGGGTCTCCCAAGCTGTACTTTACTCTACTGAATGATCGGTGGGGGAAAAGAACGACTTTCACAGGAAAAGAAATGAGAGATAATACAAGATCTAACAATAGCTGAGTTATGAAGTCATACAACATTTGACAGACGTGAGGAATGACCTCATGTACGTCCAAGATAACCATCTGTTTTCTCTCTCTCTCTCTCTCTCTCTCTCTCTGTCGGTATTGAACGAGTCCCGAGAAAGCGTAGCCCTCTCCCGGGACTGTTTTTATCTCCCGTTTTATATCTGCTCGGAGACTTTGAAGCTATCGACGTGTCCGAAACGGTTCAAATCCCTCCAGAAATCAGCATTAAAGCAAACGGTAATGAGAGGCCACTTTGAGACGGCTACTTTCAGAACCCCCCTGCCATTATTTCATTTTTTTTACCCCCCCTGTATTTCTCTGTTTGCCGGTACAGTATGAGAGTAGCAGCCATCAGTGTCAGCAGGTAATGACAGAGGAAGTGACGTGTGACAACCGCGGGGCCTGCCATTGTGGCTGGTTCTTTAAGAGCTGAGGGGGTGGCCATGTCTCAATGCTAATGGAGGAGGAGAAAATGGCCGTGTCACTCCTGTCAACGTATTATGTTTTAAACCTAGACAGTTGTTGCTGCTCTCGCAGGCCCATAATTCCATGCCATTAAAAGTGCCAGGGGGAAGCGAGAGCGAGAGAGCGAGAGGAGAGAGAGGGAGGGAGGGAGGGAGGTGGGTTTCTGAAGTGGGGAAGGCGGCTGTAGGGTTTTTCTACCTCCTGTTCCCTCCATCCCCTGGTTCCCTGCCACTTTTGTGCTGGAAACTTTTGGCATTGCTTGAAAGCATAACGACTAGTTGCGGCTGTAAAGTGATCATAAAGTCAATCACGTTGGCTTGAATTACCCAGCAATCTTTGTCAGTTAGTCCCTTTTCAGCCGCTACGCCGTGAGGTGTGTGTGTGTGTGTGTGTGTGTGAGCGCGGCGAGGTGTGTGTGTGTGTGTGTGCGTGTATGTTATGAATGTATGTGCGGGGGAGGACTAGAAGTCAGAAACTGGAACAAGGAGTGAAGGCGGAGGAGGATGCAACTGATTTTCATGCCTAACTGCCATTTGAATGAAAGCCTTAGGTCCAGTGAAATTTCTGACATATTAGTCACGCAAAAGAAAATAGAAGAAAGTTTTACGCCGTTTTTTTTTTCTTCCTCCAACTTGTTCATTTTTCTTTAGAGGAAACACGTTACAGAGATATATACGATTAAAAGATGTTGAAACGGCCAAATTAGGATGCCCTGCAGATCCACGCCACTCTTGACACTCCTTTATGAATCGCTACTAATCGAAAATGTTGGTGGGAATTACTGTCACTTGTTCTGATCTGTATGCATGACAACCTTTTTCATCTCGAAGAATACCAGACCCCACAAGGTCTTTACGTTACGTGCAAACATTTGCAATTATGATGAACTCCGCCAGCTTATCTCAAAAGGAACAGGTTCCCACTGATGGACAAGTAGACGTTTTAATGAAATAAACTGCTCTGAGCTGATGAAATAAAGATTGCTCCACCCCGGGGCACACTCAAATTAAATTATCAAGATGACTGCATGCATGCTGCTTCCATTAACTCAGGTATGGTAACGCTTGGCCTAATCGCACTTGCACTTGTTCCATCAGGCTCCCAACGAAAGACACCGAAAGTAATAATAATCGTAGTATTGCGAAAGTTACTCCTGCACACGCTGGATGATGCTGTTTTTTTTTTGTCCTCCCCCCCCCCCCCCCCCCCCCCGATCGCCATAGGCTCCGCAGATTTTCCTCCGGTTCAGAGAGATGAACCGATGACAAAACCATGTGTTGTCCCCAGAGGCCGAGCGGGTAGACAGTGCGATGCATGCAGTTTTATGCACACAGATAAACATGGGCCCCGCCGGCCTGTCAGAAGCCTCTGGAAGGAGCCCAGAGTCCTTCGCCTTAAAACAATGTTGGTGTTGGGGCGGGGGGGGGGGGGGCGAGAGGGACTGTGACTGGCAATGGGAAACACCTGTGTCGGAGGGGTGAGGAGCCGGGCAGTACGCTGGGGGAGGATGACCCCCAGAGCAGAGAGAGAGAGAGAGAGAGAGAGAGAGGGAGGAAGAGAGACTAGTGTGCAGTAGCGATAGTCCGAACGGCCGGTTAGTGTTGAGAATTAGAGGATTAACACCATTAGTTACAGTTGTGTCTCGCTTGTTGCCCCTTAATCTGAAACACACAGGTGCTGCACACACTTTTACCATGCAGATGCACATTATTTGAGTCCCATCATACAATTGTACCTTTGAGAAAATGGGAATTCAGAAATATTCGAGAAATACGGATTTGAATTCACAGTATTACAGAAATATTACAGAGATCAATATCCAGCCGTCTCCCTCACCTGCAGTATTTCAGACAGTTTCTTCTCCGGGGGGAAGACGGTCATTTTATCTGCAGCTGATTTGTATTCTGACTTGTGTGGCTTTAAGATATTTTGATTAGAAACACTTTGACCCCTTTAGCAACCCCCGCAGTTCAGAAAGCTGCAGCGCTTGATATGAGAACTTCTCTATTTTTCATATGAAAATGTATTGGTGCTGATGATCTGTAGATATCATTCATGTATAAATCCATTCTCAATGTTTCTCTCTGTATAGTAACAAGAAAGGTATAAACTGTATTAGCAATGAGGCAATTCAGCAGCTGTTATGGGGGACATCAGTTTTATTGGTTACTATATAAAAAGTGTACATATAACCGTGCAAATCCCAAGTGAAACAAATAAAAACACAACCTAGCAGTATTTTTTTCACAGCCCAACATCTTACCCTGCACATATCCATCAGCCTCTCCTCCACCCTCACGTCAGGTGGATCATCCCGTCCTCCTGCCTCTCTATCCTGAGGTGCCTGCTGTCAATTTATCAGATCGCTCCCTTTTTAATTTCATACTTTCCGCGGTGTAAGCGTCCGTCTGCTGCACCGTCAGGGTTCAGAGCAAGAGAGGTGTGAAGCCCAACAACGGAGATCTCCTGAAACACACAGGAAACTCACTGTACGTTTTCTATATTCTAGTCAAAATACAATTAAATGATATAATAGATAGTATGAATTATGTTCATTAAATCATGAGGTATTTCCTTACAAAATCCAAAGTCCAAACAATGAATCACAAGCCACAAAAGGTGCCATCATTTCAAGGTTTTATTGCCATAGCAGAGTGAATGCTACAGTAGATTTGGTGCTTTGGTGCACTTGTGTAATATTTCCTGGTGTGACATGATATGCTGTCTTTGCTTTAGATAGATACGCAGAGTGCCACGGGTTTTCCACGTACCGGATGCAGTAAAAGCATGGCGAAGAGCAGATCGTTGAATCCAGAGAGAGTCAACGGAGGAGCAGATAATAACTCGCTGGATATTATCGTCGCTCTTATTTTGTTTCCAGTGGTTCAGCTGGAATACTGTGCAGTCGTATAGATAAATGAGAAATCAGATAATTAAGCATAAGCAGATCATATCAGCGTTAAATCCAATTGGCTTCATTTCAACCGCTCTTCCTTTCATTTGACACTTCAGACATTTGGAAATATATTTTTTTTACTGGATTTGGCGCGTAACATATCATCTGTTCAATCTTGGACTCCCGAACAAACCCCTACTCCACGATCCTCTCCTCATCTTCTCATCACCCCCTTCTCCCTCTCCTTCTCCCGCTCCTCCGCCGCGTCTAACAAAATTAATTACTGTATGTTTTATTTTATGAAGGTGTCAGGATGAAATGATGAATGGCTTGTAATATCAAAAGATTAAAGACACAATGCAAGGCAGGATAGATTACCGCTGAAGGATGTGCATGCTTATACTGTACAAGTGCACGCATGTAGACACACACACACACACACACACACACAGAGAGAGCATGCACACAAACTCTCCGGGGCTGTTAATATCTGGGCTTCATATTTGATATTAACTTACTGGAGGAGCGATCATGGCCCGGCAATGTCATTACCAGTGGTAGAGGGGCATAATAGAAGTGAACTTTTCAAAAGGTCTTCATAATTGCAGCCGGGGCTCTTCTTGATAAGATCCCGTATCGGTACGAACACCGGTCGCCCTCATTACGGCCACAGATGAAAAAGAGGCATTTCGGCGTTCTTTAATGAGCGAGTGCGCGAGTGAAGGTCATCGTAATGGGGTTCAACTCGCCGGTGGGAGCCAGAGGTAACGGCGTAATGAGAGCGAGCCGCCGCACCACTCTAGTAATTCTGTAATTGCTGCCCACGGATGCCGTTTTTATTGTCGCCCGTGTGCCGTGGCGTGGAAGTCCTTTGTTGTCATTTGCAACATTGCTTGTCCTCTGTGGTCTGGGTTTTTTTTTTGGTTCAAATACACACGCTGCACACATGCGCGCCCACACACACACACACGCCATTATTACCATATTTCCAAACCACTTCACACACCGTCCGCTGTTTATTGGAAGCTACAGTTTATTCATTGCTTACTTATGGGTGGAGGGACATCAGAGCCACCCGGCAAAAAGAATGAATATTAACCCTTGTACACACCAGCGTGGCAGAGCAAGGGCAGTGTGTGTGTGTGTGTGTGTGTGTGTGGCCTCAGGATGATTCTCCCACATGTAGTGATGCCCTGCACCCCTGCATCCCAGTGTTACAATGAAAGAAACAACACTTACTTTAGTCGTTTACAACTATCTCACTTATTGCCTTGTGGATTTTTCTTGTTATCTTATGTCTGTTTCCATACGTCGTATTGCAATTGAGTTAATGTGTCATTTCTAGAACAATGCAGCTCAATCACAGATTCAGCACAGAGACAGAGAAGAAGAAGAAGACATCCGTTGCATGTGTGATCCTGAGTGTCACTTCCTCTGGTCCGGTGTTTTCCTCGGGTCCCTGAATAACCCTCCCACTGACTGAACCACGCTGACAAGACGAATGGACGGACAGACGGCACGTGGCGACCATCTGCGGTTGCTAGGTGGCCTTTCCTCCATAACAACCCTTTGCATGGGCGCTAACGCTGATGAGAAACAGAGCGGCGTGTATACCTCTGGCTCCGCCCACGTTCGGCAGAGTCACGGTGGCTTTCTGTCGGCTCCGATGGGGAACGATCAAGATGTTAAATGCTTAATATCTTGATACAATCATAATAATCCGCATCACCGACTCAGTTAATCTCAGTTACACGGCACTGTGCATTTATCGGGATGATTAATATATGATGTAATGTAATGGATCGTGTTTTGTGATCAGCATTGCAATGTTTAAAAAATTAAAAATGTAGAGCTGCTTCATGAACAATGAATGGGAGAACTTTTATACCCCCAAATGAGCTTTACTCTGCTAATGTCATCAGTCCTGAAGCAGGAAATGCCCACCCTGCTGCTATAGTCTCCCTTACCATCTTTTCCAATGTGGGGTCAGGTCCATCTTGATGACATCACAGGTTCAAGGGTCAGCTCTCTGGTTGTTGGTTTTGTGATAGGGTTGTTCATATTTACAGATAGTGATTGTACTGTACAGACACAGGACACAGGACTGATGTTCACTGTTAACCTGAGATGCATTCCCCTTTAAGTGTGATCTACTGCTGAAACAAATGAGCAGGGAAGAGTTAAACTGAAAGTAGAACAAGCTTCTCTCTCTCTCTGTCTCTCTCTCTCGCTCACCCTCTCCCTGTGCTATTATTTCCTCCTCCATAGGTCATGTCAGTTTAAACGGGATCCTCAAATATTTTCACCATGATGTTGTATGCACATGGGAGATGCACCGCAGCACCTTTTGGGGGTTAAAGGGCGCAACCGCGGGTTTTCCTCTTTCGACACAAAATATTTTTTTCCCCCGAAGTCACGATTCATCAACACTCCACTTCCCATCCAAAACAGTAAGTTTTAAATGAGCAAGATGTGGCCCGAACTTACACGGCGGAAGTGTATATATTCTGTGGGGAATTACAAACGAGCGTAACACCTCCAATTTGTCCAAATCTCATTCAAGGCGCTGAAGTGTTTAAAGGTGTGGATGAATTTCACTCTTGTCTCCTCTGGCTTTGACTGAAATAGGACAGTGAGGAAGAGTGAGCCCGCCGCTGTGTGTAAAAGTATGAAGGAGTTTTAAAGGTGATAAAAAAGGGGAAAGGCAGTGAATATCATCATGTAGAGACGACAGCCACCCCGCTTTCCACAGGCTACATCCTTTTTATTGCATCTGGCAGCGAATTAAGGCACGTGTGAGGGGGGGAGGTGGGGGTGGAAAAAGGGCGATTGAAAATGAAACCCGGGGCTAAGACTCCATTCAGCCTGACTGCTTTCCTCCCTCAACACTGACATTAGACTTTGATTCTCACATGAGATCCTCTGATGATGATGATGAACCATAAAAAATGATATAGCTCAATAAAAGTACAAAAAGGCGCGAGTTCATAAAGAGGACCTGGGGGCCGCGTTAAAGTTCGGTCCATGCCGGCGCATTTCTTCTCCCTCCGCTGGCTTTTAGAGATGATTACCTCGGATATTTATGGACCAAACTATTTTTGAGGAGAGTAGAGTTAGCGCGGATGGATGTTTTGTTGCGTCCGCTCGGATGCTACGTGTCCGGGGCGCGTCTGATCGGTGGAAAGCTTTGAAACCCTTTTCCGACCTTGTTATCGGTTAAAAAAAAAAACGGTGAGAATATATATATCGTAGTTGTCACGGCGATCACTATAAATAGAAAAACCTGCTCTGCACAGTATCGCTGACCGAATTGGAAAAGCAGCTGATATTGACACATTGATCGGCCGGGACAAATGAGATGATCGCTGCAGTTTCCCTGGTCACCTTGACGGAAACATACCAATGGGTCACGTGACTCCATGTATCATGATGAGAACACGCCGATACGTTTTTGTGGAAAATCAACTTTCATCTGCAGTAAGGGGAAAAGGGCTTCCTCTCCTCTCTCCTCTTCTTCCCCCCCCCCCCCCCCCTCTCATCGTTTCTTTCATCCCCCTTTCCTCTCCGTGGCGAGAGTGCAGCGCGGGGCGGGCGGGGCCCCAGTGAGCCCTGGCCCCGGCGAGCCCTGGCCCCCCAGCTCTCCGGGCGGCGTGTGATGTGACTCGAAGACGTGTGTGATCTCCACCAGAGAGAGGAGGGGGGAAAAAAAACACACCGATGCGTACAGGAAATAATCAGGGCAACACAGGCGATGTTCAGAGGAATGCAAATATTTTCAGAGTGCTTAAAAAACAATACCACACACACACACACACACACACCGCCAAATACAGAAGCCCACCACCACCCCCCCCCCCTACACACACACACACACACACACACACCACACACACCACATCATACTGTAACCACAATACATACCCACATATACATCACACACAACAGAGGAAGAGAGAAAAAAAAACAAGCATCCCCCCCCTGACAAAACTCTCCCCAAGTGCATTAGCATAAAACATTAAGCTGAACAAAATGATTACACCTGACACGTTGAGTTGGAGGAAGAACATCGCCGGTGGCAGCCAGTTACTCGCGGATCCCGCAATCATTCTCTCGTCAAGCAACTCGTTTCATGGCCGCCTTTGTAGGCACTGTCATAGCGCCGCATCGTGATTAATCCTCCCCTTTTGTTTTTCTTTTCTCCCTTCCACCCCTCTCAGTCCCTCCCACAAATCCAATAAGTTGCCCTTAAATCAGGTTACCCTGCACCTTGCAGATAGGGGTATTGTGATGGATGTGCCAAAACGCATGCCAAGGCGGCGGTGTTTTTTTTTTTTTGTGTGCGGAAGCACTGTGAAATTGTACCGCTGTGATTCTGCATTATGGTGCTAAGTGTTTGTCTTGTAATGCAATTAAATGTGCATGTAAGCTGCCCCCGCACTCCCCGAACTATTGTGCGCCGCATTTAATAATTTTATACACGCTCTTTTGTGACATTGCCATTTAACCCCAGGTAAAATAGAATAATTTAGAGGGAGTATTAAAAGAATAACTTTAGAGTGTTTGCCATAGAGAACACAAGCCGGTTCATATTGGAGGAAAAAAAAAAAAAAAAAAAAAAAAAGATGACAATCAAAACATTAATATCCTCCTCACTCATATAAGCCTCTGCTGAAAATTCCTAGCGTTGAGTACTTTGCTGAAGGATAGCTCGCAGATAAAGAGAGAGAGAGATTATTGCCTCCTTTCATTCCTGGCCCCCCCGGCAGCGGCGGAGGTATGGTAATATGGGTTTTTTGAATATTTGCAGGCGTAAACTTAAGAAATGAGTGCTGATAAGGAGTGACAGCAACAGAGGCGGCAGAGATCTTTCGGCGTGACAGGCGGTGTCAAAAAAAAAAAAAAAAAAGCCCCGGTGACGCTGTCACTGTGACAAACTTTTCAAAAAAAAAGAACAATGCGCAGACATACCAGTCATTGAAGCGAGAGCTGCTGCGAGCCTCTCTGACAGTGTTGTCCCAGCAAGTTGGAGCGCGGGAAACATCACCCGATTGTACACGCACGTATTTATTTTTTTTTCTCTCTCTCTGAACACTTTAAACCTACAAACTTTCAACGTATGTCAATATACTTTCCGCGCACGCGAGAACGTAAAAAATTCATATGCAGAATTGGGGGAAAAGTGCTCCGGGAGGATTCACACTGTAATAATAGAGTTTGGGGAAATACTTATGAAGGAAATATTGAACTCCTCAAAAGGTTAATATCATTCAGGGATTGTAAAAAAAAAATGATTAACCCGACATTTTTAACCCGACCCAGCGAAGTTCACGCCCTGAACCCGACGTTAACCTCGAGCGAGCGCAGGTGTCCGGGAGTTCACTTATTGAGTTCTTCTTCTTTTATTTTTTTTTAATCTTAGCCGTACTTTTATTGGCGCAGTAACTCGGAAGGGCCCGATCGTGTCTGCGAGGAGCCGGCGAGGATCATTACTATCCAAGAAGAAGAAGAAGAAGAAGAAACCAGCTGGCCCCATTGTTTAGGCTCTACCAGGTGTGTCTGTTTTCATAACCCATTTTCCTTTTGTTCTACTGCACCTCCCTGTAAACGCACAGAGAGGAAGAAGACAAGAGTTATATTTCACCATTTCATGAACTCTTTCCCCCTGTGATAGCCTGAT
Organism: Hoplostethus mediterraneus; assembly: GCA_034670385.1. Taxonomy (NCBI): domain Eukaryota; kingdom Metazoa; phylum Chordata; class Actinopteri; order Trachichthyiformes; family Trachichthyidae; genus Hoplostethus; species Hoplostethus mediterraneus. Next base: position 8,394,670 of record JAXDDW010000007.1, read on the forward strand.
GCCCGATGCTTTGCTCATTTTTTTTGTGTGTGTGTGTGTGTGTAGGGGGAGCATATGTGTGTGTGTGTGTGTGTGTGTGTGTGTCTGAGCAGGAGGAAGGCAAGGTCTGTAATCACCTAATCCAAACATACACTCGGGGAATCTCATTACTGGACCTAACAGTTCCATTTGAACCTTATCTGGTTTCAATCAGCCGCCTCTGGTTTGGACCGGGCGGCGCAGAAACTTGATTCCTTTTGTCTAAGAAAAGTCGCCCGCTATCAGGGGCTCTCCTGTTTGTCTTGTCCGTCACCCTCTTTGTGAGCTAAAAAGGTATTTCTTGAATCCTCGGGTCAACACAGAGACGACTTTCAGAGACGACTTTCGGCGGGGCAGGTAGTGAACCGCTGCTTCTCGTCATCCGGGCTAGCGAGGAGTGGTGTGTGTGTGTGTGTGTGTGTGTGTGTGTGTGACATCAGCGGGTGTGTACGTGCAGCCATGGGGGGAACTCCCGTTAACCCCACACCCTTCCTCACCAACCCCCGTTTCTTCCCCACAAACCCCCCCCATCCACATGTAAACGGACATTAAAACGAAACCTGACCCTGGCCCTGGAATCTGTAAGGTGCTGTTTTTTCTCCCTCTTTTCTTTTTTTTTCCTAAACAGAGAATCCAGGGCTGGTTGAGTGTGTGTTTGTGCATGTGTGTGTGTGTGCACATGTGTGTGTGTGTGTGTGATGCTAGTGGCGGGGCTAGTCAAGAGGGAGGTCAGAGAAAGGTGAGCGAGACGCGACGTCAGCGGCTGCGAGTGAACCGTCTCAGGAATCCCTGAGATTAAAAAGCTCCAGAAGGTTCCGAGTCGGAAGATAATCACAGGATCTGGAATTCACAATAACAAACTGGCCATATATCTACCTGTCTCCGGCCTTCCTCCCCGAGAGGGCCACGGGGTCAACCAAATGGCTGCATTCCATCAACAGCTCTTTTTTTTTTTCCTCCTGCTGGGCTCCCAAAGTGTCTGGAAGGATCAAATATGGCCCCTGAAGCTAACCTTAAACAGTTTCAACTCCCTCTCTCTCTTGTTCTACCTGCCTACCCGCCATTTTTCCTGCACGGTATTTATTTTTGTTCTTTCGAGCACCAGCAGTCGGAGTTGAAATGACACTGTCACCTGCTCACGCCGCCTTTTCTGTCTGGGAACTGGACTGATATTAGCTGGAGCATGGACCCAGTCTGGAGCTAGGGGTGTTGGGTAGGTCCTGCAGGGACTGAAGGGTTGGAGCATGGACCCAGGCTGGATCTAGGGGTGCTGGGTAGGTCCTGCAGGGACTGAAGGGCTGGAGCATGGACCCAGTCTGGATCTAGGGGCGTTGGGTAGGTGCTGCAGGGACTGAAGGGGCTGGAGCATGGACCCAGTCTGGATCTAGGGGCGTTGGGTAGGTCCTGAAGGGCTGGAGCATGGACCCAGTCTGGATCTAGGGGTGTTGGGTAGGTTCTGCAGGGACTGAAGGGGCTGAAGCATGGACCCAGTCTGGATCTAGGGGCGTTGGGTAGGTCCTGAAGGGCTGGAGCATGGACCCAGTCTGGATCTAGGGGTGTTGGGTAGGTCCTGAAGGGCTGGAGCATGGACCCAGTCTGGATCTAGGAGCGTTGGGTAGGTGCTGCAGGGACTGAAGGGCTGGAGCATGGACCCAGTCTGGATCTAGGAGCGTTGGGTAGGTGCTGCAGGGACTGAAGGGCTGGAGCATGGACCCAGTCTGGATCCAGGTGCTACTGGGACTGAAACCGGAGCGTCAGAGCTGCAGCTAGCGTAGCTTGGCGAGGGCTAACGGCTCGGGGCTGCAACATAGGAGCTGAGGTTAGAGGGCCTGGGGCTTTGCGGCTGAGGTTAGAGGGCTTCCTCTGAGACCGAGGATGGAGCTATGGGGTCTGCGGCTGTAGTGATTTCTGGGTTGAATTAACAGTTGAGCGGGGGAGCCATGACTCGTGTCTGGAGGGGGCTGTTGGGGTCTGGTGGAGGGTCTAGTAGGGCAGGTATGATTTACATAGCTGTGAGAGAGTCCAGGATCTCAGTCTGCCCAGACCCCTCCCCGGGGAGCCATGTCGAAGGAGGCGTTGCATTGTGATACTTGTGTGATTTATGTTCCGCGCACACTCTTCCTTCCCATCGCCTGACAACTCCATTATTTACTTTTGTTTGTTGTGATTATTTGCTTTAGCGCGGTAAGATACTGTATATTCGGCGAAGACTGTGTGTGTGTGTGTAAACCCCGGGTTGCAGCCTGGAGACTCGACTGTGTGCCTGCCTGTTCCTCAGATCTGCACTCTGTAGAGGTTAGTCTTTGTTGTTGCCCGTGTACCCGTCTAGACACTGAGGATAATTTGTCCCTTTGCTTCCTCCTCTGGTTGCTGTGTTCTCAGCATGGGAAATTACCTTACAAAGAGGGCAAGGGCTGCCGATTGAAAGTAAGTTATTTCGTCAGTGTAAAGTGCAGTAAATAGCCCGAGGTTAGGGGGAAATAATGATATACAGTCCTGTCCAGAGGGAGACTACTGCATGAGACACAATCAGCCCCCTTGCAGAAAACTTTGTGAAATGCTTTCAGAGGATGTATTTCATCATGTTGGATCACTACTGCGGAGAGCACCACCACTGGATGGTTCTATCATACTCTTGTCTAGGCACCGAGTCTCCGGCGCTGTGCTAACACACTACGGTACAGTGAAGTGTACGGTGTTTAGGACTGCAGGGTATATCTAAATTCAACTATTGATTAACCTTGCGGCAAAAAAAAGAGAAAGAAAGCCCCTGTAAAGACATCACCGTCTGCAGTTACACCGCAGGATTCTTTAATTCCCCCTCGCTGCTGCATTCAAATTATTTGCTTTCTCAGTCGAAAATCGAAGGGTTGTAAAAATTGACTTCCTGTACGGCCGGAGAGAAATAAATTTCAGCAGTATTGACAGCAGCCAAACAGAAAAGCTATTGCCCAGCATTTAATTATTGAAGACATTGATCAACAAAGTGATTTATTTGCTGTGGTCTGGTTAAAGGGCCTAATTGAGTCAGAGTGTGCACCGTAAAAGGCTCTTATTTGTTCATTTGGTCTGGATCACATGCCAAGGTACAGTTATATATGAGGCTGAAATTATTCATCTGATAACTGTTGGCACGTCTTTTTTTTTTAGTTGTATTTGATATAGGTATGCGTACGAAAGAAGTAAAAATTAAATATGACAGGCTACTCATTGATGAGAGAGACAGAGAAAGAGAGAACGTAACTTCAGAAATGTGAATGAAGCCATTGTGCAGCATCTCCCTCCTCTTCACTACGGCACCGAGCAGATCCCTACAACAATCTGTACACAATCAACCATCCACAGAAAATCACTCTCATCTGTCCCCCCCCCCCCCCCCACACCCTCGGTGACGACAGGCCAGCGACTTTGGGAGTCCATTTTTACAGCAAAAAGGGACTTATGGGTCTCCGACTGTTGAACTGAAACTGACCCCGCCTCCCCCCTCTTCATTACCCACTCTTCCCTCGCTCTCATCAATAAGCCAAGGGCCTGATCTATCAGTCACACATGCAGGGCTACGTTGTGCCCTTGGTCTCCCGATGGGGGCTGAAGTAATCTGGCTGTCACTGCCTCTTGCCCTGTACACCCATGCTCTCTGTCTCTCTGAGTCCAACTGGAACTGATTTCAACAGATTCCATTCTGGGTTATAATGGTAGATGGTGGAAAAACAACTCAGACGCTGGGAGCCCCGTGCACATTAAGTCGATCCGAACTACAGTACAGCCTTTTTTCTCGCCGTTGATGCAATTCCCCCAGCAGTAGATGTGAGTTTTGCAACAAGGGAAATGTTCAGACTAAACATTGTGTTCACTCCAGTGTGATGCACCAAACACTGTAATTAATACACCCAGTGGGAGTCTATATGAGGCATCAACCTCTTAGTGTCCCTGCCCAGCACTCTCAGACTTGGAACATCCTTTTTATTTTTGAACAAAATGCCAACGCGCTATCAAGTTGCACACTGTGCAAAGAAAATCCCCAGGAAAGTGGACAGTGCCAAAAAAGCAAATAGTGTCTTTCATTTCAGTTTTCCATTAGTAGTTAGAGGGCTTTTTTTTTTTTTCCTGCAGATGTTTGGAAAAGGAAGATTGGAGCTGGGCAGACTGCACCTCCTTTCTCCTGCCGCTCCATCCATCCCAGCCCTCTGGCCCACATCGGCAAGATATAGAGGGAGGAGAAAGGAGGAGCGGACAGCAGGAGGTTCTCATCAGAATATGTCTCTTAACTCCACGGCCAGCGAGCGGTCTAATGATCTCACTCAGACGGAGATGGGAATGTCGGGATTAATGGCATTCCAAGAGGAAGACTGGGGCTCCAGGTTGTGTCCCCGGCACAGTTTGAGACTGGAGGGAAGAGACAGACGGCAAGACTGGAAGAAATTATGAGATAAAGAGCGAGGGGAGTAAGAAAAAGGGAGGGAGAAGCGAGAGAGAGAGAGAGAGAGAGAGCGATAGAGGAGGAGGAGGGGGTTGGTGTGTGAGAGAAAAAGAGAAAGACGGGGTAAAAAAAAAAAAGAAAAAGGGTCTCTTCATTTTCTGGATAGATAGATCAGATGGAATGGAACCATGCGTCAGGATGGAGGCAGCTGTGCTTTTGGCAAGGACTTTCTGAGCACGCACACACACACACACACACACACACACACACCCAGCATGCACGCAGGGAGGTGGGGGATCTCTATTAACAGGTGAGGGTTAGACCTAGCATTAGCCCCGTGCTGCAGGCCTGGATGAGTCCCTGCCTCTGATTTCTCCTTCATTCCTTCCTCTCCGGGGCTTCAGCCGAGGGAGCGCTGTTCAGCAGGCCCTGCAGGCACGCAGCCATTTAAGCATCACTAAGACCTGGCACCGCTTCAGATTACCTGCCGCGCTTCGCATGTATATATCTGCTCGTGTGCTTGTGTGTGCGCATGAGTGCACGAGCGCACGTATGTTTCATGTCGCGATCGGATTACTTAAAACTACACGTTTATGATGCACGTCGTGCGCTTTATGGGTTTCCATTACTTTTACTATCCACTTAGCGATGCGGCGCTTGTGTACCGGCATTAAGCACAAACGCAATTAAAAGTAGCTCCTATTAAACCTGCGCTTGTTTATATTAGTCCAAAGGTTTTGCTGCTAAATGGAAAATGATTCACAAGAAGTGGAGAATTGGCACTGTCTCGCATTTTATATAAATTGCACAACAGAGGGATTTTTATTCAGTGTGCGGAGAGAGAGAGAGAGAGAGAGAGAGAGAAAAAACGGCGGTCGTCCAGCACCGGAGCAAAAATAAACTGTTATCCTTGGAAGTGTCTTTATTGTATTTAGTCACACACACACATTTATCATGAGGCTGTAAATCTTTGTGAGTGAAGGTTGTTAATGACTCTAAGAGACAGTGGTGGAAGTGATTCTAGTTGCAGAAGACAGAGCAGCGGCTGGGATAGTACTTTACCTGGCCCCCGGCCTCCCCCGGGCCCGCTATAGAGGAATGCCCTGCAGACTGGAAGCCCGGCCTCACGCTGGGCCTGTCTGCATCCAGCAGTTTATGGAGATGCCCCATATAGACTGACACTGACAGCTTGATGTCTCCGGCCCCCTTTTGTTTAGCTTCCATCCCCCCCCGTTGGAAGAAATTATTTTACAGTAGTCTGTAAAGTGCATTCTTCTCCGTAAATGAACTATCGGAGACTCTCTCTGTCTCTCTATCTGCCTCGCCATCTCTTTCTCACTATCTCTCCGTCTCGCTAATGTTGTTTAAAGATAGCCTGAGGAGGTGGGATACAGCTGGCTCGGCTCCTATACACGACTGTTTCCTGGGTCTGCCAGGTCGGAGACAGGAAACTCCAAAACGGCGCTGGGCAGAAATCTCGGCGTGTTTGCGGCGTCGTTTCATCTCTCCCTTCCCCTCTTGTAGATATGGACATGAGGGAAATATCCATCTCCTGGGATCCTGACCCCATAGGAACTATCTGTATTCCAGGCGGAACTCAAACAATGACACTCGGAGAGGGCACGGGGGGACTATTTTTAGTGCCGGGCCACTTCCAAGGCAGCAGCCCCCCGACCTCTCAGGGTCACGGGGCCTCGGTCCATTTATAGTGGTGAGAGCAGTGAAAATAAGCATCACTGACAGTTTGTCTTTTTACAGTCTTGCATCATTTCCTGTCCACCCCCCCCCCCCCGCCTTGATCTTGCTTAAACCCCACACACACACACACACACACACACCATCCTCCAGCTCCTCTATCTGGTCTTCTCCTCCTAATGAGTCTTTCAGCTGAGCGATGATAGACTTTTATTTATTCTCCAGGCCGATAATTTTCAGGGAGTGTACGTGGACGCCCGGTGCCTGGGGCCCATGCCAGGGACGGATCAGCCCTCAGCTCCAGGCGGTGAGAGTAATGGGGCAACAGCTTTTTAGGCAGCCACCTCCTCCCATCTCTTTTTTTTTTTTTCTTCTTTACAGTAAATATACACGCGGTATATACGTAAGTATTACTTCACTCCCCCCGGGCATGTTCACTGTTTGAGATTCTTCCAAAACAATTTACTCTCAACATATTGTATGCCCCCCCCACACCCCCTCAACACACACACACACCTAATCCTGTTAGCTCATAACGCATTGCGAATGGACCAACTCCAAGCTAACGCCTTAGGCTATTGCTTCCTACCGTCTAGCTTAGTAAACAAGGAGAAAACAGACAAGACAACATCATATCAGTGTTTCAGCCTGCCATCGTCAGGTTCAAGTGCCCGGGTAGTTGTTGTAGTTGCTTTTTACAAAGTTAGTAACTAGTAGCTGGATGTTGTGTTGGGGGATCCAGGGCCTGCCGGAGAGCACGAGTGGGAGGGGTAGGCCCGAGCCAGCGCTGAGATAAATCTATGGTGCTGCACGAGGTCATCAATTCAACATTTCCCTCCATGTGGATGAGACAAGGAGGGAGACTATCCAAACACCCTCCCTCCCTCCCTCCCTCCACCCACTGCAGGGCTCTGAGGCTGCAGCAGTCCTGTCCGTTCAGGCCCGTGTTTGGGCTTGTGCCATGTAACACTCTGACCCAGTGACAGGAGGCCGTCGAGACATGTACCTCGGGAGGGGGAACAGTGGGCTATTGTACGTCTCAGCACAGCAGGGTTTGGTGGGCTTCATCATTTTCTCAGCTGACTGACACGTGTGTGATTGGTAGTGATTCTAAATCTTTTGAAGGAAACATCCACCCTGAAAACAGCCCATGTACTTTGTTGTTTGGTAAAGTATTTTCTTCTTCCTGTGGATAACTGGGAAGATGTGACGATATTTCCAATGTAGCTATACTGAAGTTTAATAGAAGAAAAACATTTCATTTCAGAGAAAGCAAGGGTTTTGTCTAGACTCACTATTTTATTTTATACAATATAACTTGATATGTTTTTTTGTTTTTTTTAACCAAAAAATGTAGTGACTGAACAAAACCTACAAGAAAACAAAACATCCATCTTTGGAGAAAAAGTTGAGCAGATCTGTTTGCTGAAGGAATCAACTTCCCATATCCAATAGCACACATTGTGTACTTTTCAGCTGTTGTGTTTGGCAGCAACTCCTTTGCCGCACAAAAAAAAAATGCGTGAAATACTTTTTCAGTGATTTCAAAGAACACCTACCCCGGCCCAGCGCCTCTGACTCAATACCTCGGATTCCACCCTCGCTCCCGAACAGCCCCTCGGTGTTGACATTGGATCCGCGGGATCAGTGTCTCCCCGGGGCAGATGGTCTTTGGGGAGGAGTAGCGCAATTCGCTGGATGCCTGGATTTGTGCTGGAACATGCAGGACGAATCAGAGCACCTGTGTTCTCTTGGACATAGCTCTGCACATCACATGATCTATCTGAGACGGGACGGGGAGGGCACGTTAGACGGCCAAGGCTCGTCCTCCCGCGACTGACCCGGCGCTGACCCAGGAAGAGGATCGTCCATCTTTACCGCTTTCCTCTGACATCACAGTTATGTCATCTTTAACGTTTTTCTGTCAAAATAAATGTGTATTTTCTGACATTCATGACCAATATTTTTATGTTCCTCGGCACATTTCTTGTATACAACTGTAACTTTTAAACTAACTTTTAAAGGTTATCTAACTAAATATATGGACTCTGGGACTTTCTACTTCTGAATCACTCACAACTTCCACCCTGATGCTCCTTCCCTATCTCTTTGTTGTTTAACCACTGTTTAACCCTTTGCGCAACGCTCTCATTTATTGTTAATTCTTGCTTATTTACTTAAGTGTAAAGAGGGGGGGGGGGGGGGGGGGGGCTGAGGCTACAGATGTTCACAGGAGGTGAACAGGCAATGTCACAGCCCAGAGAGCTCCATAATGGTTTCATACGCTCACAGGACAAGCTTCAGGTCAGGAGGCTTGATGATATCAGCCGAGCTACTCTCCCCCGTCAGAGCGATACCACATGCTGTGGCTGGTGTCGGGGTCTGGGAAATATTATTTTGAGGCGAGGGCTCGTGTGTACTCCCAACGCAGCGCCGCACTGCCCCAAAAGAGGAGCGTAATGTGGAACAGAAGTGCAGCGTTTCGCCTATTGTCCGGTGCATTAACCCCAATCAGCTTACGGATGGCATCCTGGAGAGAGAGGGGGGGGGATTGGAAAAAGAATAAATAGAGAGTAGGGAACACTTCTGCACATGCCCTCTTGGGTGATTTACTTTTGATTGGTTGCTTTTTTTTACAATGTGTACTCTGATATTCCTGGAGCTGGAATTATAAACGCTTGAAGGAGTCACGTTTTCTTTTATTTCCCCCCTCCCTACCTCCCTACCTCCCCCCCCCCCCCCCAGACTCCTTCTTCTTCTTCTTCTTCTTCTTCTTCCCTGTGTTTCCTGTACGTCTCCTGACCTCTCTGTGGTCGCCACATCTGAAACACCCCCTTTCACATGCTCCCAATGCAAAGTGTTCCAGGCGTAATGTGTTCCCATCCAGGGGATCTCCCAGAGGGGGGATTTTTGGGGATGTGAAAATAGTGCTAATAGCGCTCTGTGTGTGTGTGTGAGCATCTGTCTTTCCACGCATGTGCCCGTGCATGTTACCGCTTTCAATACCGCCTCAATCAATCGCAACAGCTCTGTCCAAACCGACATATCAAAGTTAGAAACGTGTCAAAGGAGTCATAGCATGTGAAACGCCAAAGACTAATTTCGCGATACCGTACTTTTAAACGCCCGTAACCACGACGATCCCATCCAACCAGACGTGATATGGGGCGTGGCTGTCTTCCCAGCCTCGCTCATCGTCCCCCCCACCCCACCCCCCCCCCCCCCCCCCCCGCTGTCAGAGGATGACAGGTGGGTGACCTCTGAAAGTGGATAGCACTGTCACTCTCTCTGTCACGGATGCCCCCCCCCTGCATTGCATGGAAGCAACATCCATATTTATGATGCGGCATAAACACTGCCCTTACATCCCGACCGGCGGGGCTACGTGTGCACCTCGCCCACGCCACTCACCCCCCCCCCCCCCCACCCTGCCCTCCGGGGGGCCCCTGATGGCACCGGGGGCTGGCCGCGAAGAGGCGTCAAAGAGAATGCCAGCCTTTGTCAAAATCTACATGGTGATTCCCGTCGAGGCACAAAAAGAAAATAGTCATTAATCTGCCCGTGGGGGGATTATCTCCTGGCTCCCGGCGCTAGGAGGAGTGCGGCCATTTCAACCTGTTTTGATAGGAGAGGCTTTCTGACGGGATCTGAAGTGCATGTTGAGACAGAGGGACCCCGCCGCCGCTGCGAGACATCAGTCATCCCGACCTGTCAAGACGTGAGGGACTTTTATAAACTCTGATGATTAGTGGATGATGAGTCCAGACACGCCGGTGACAGCCCTGCCAGAGCCTTAATCCGAGAGGAATGGTGTGAGGTGAGGCATGGGTATTAATCCTGTGAGTGTTAACCCCATGACAACACAAACTCCCTTCAGTGTTAAAAGTATAAAACGGCGTATTTTAGACCGCTGGACCAGTCTAGGCATTTCTGACCTCGCCATTGAACAAAACCTGCATCGGTTCAGCCTCATAATGTCTGTGTGTGTAGGTGGAGTCGTTCATAACCAGCGATAAATTCTAGGATGAGACTAAACAATTGGCCACAACTGGTGTGAGATCCTCTCTGCTCCCCTGCGAGGTGCTCCGACCACTCCGCCACACCTCGGCCCATCTTTCCTCTCGGCGGGGTGCCCCCGACGACACCCCTGGCTTCCCCTGGCAGAGCAGCCAGACTTCCTGAACTTCACAGCCGTGAGACACTGCACATGTAGCGGCTCCAGTCAGGGGAAGAAAAAAAAACAACCGTCCACTTTAAAACCCGCCGTAAATTCAGACAGACGACTAGCTGTTAATTGGTTTATGTGCTTTTTCGTTTTCCTTTTTGGCTACTGGACTCTTAACGTCCGATTTATTTGTTGCAAATGTTGCAATAACAGTTTAGCGCTGTGCTAGTCGCTGCAACCAGGTTGAGGAGGCGATGGAAACGGGCTGTTTTGACTTCTCTTACACACACACACACACACACACACACACTTTCCTCCTCCGAGTTTCACCGAGGCATGAGCGGCACGAGAGTAATTAAAGAGTTTTATGAAAGCCCGTGCTCTCTGACCTACGCCCTTCCTGAACACCGTCACCCTACCTTGAACGTTGGGTGAAACTCATACGACCCCTTCCCCCCGGCAGGTCGACTAATAGCGGAGACATTTGTGAAAGATGCTTCCCGAAATTTAATGTATTGAAAAATGTGTTTCCTCTCTCCCCTCGCAGTTTCACATAACCTTTTTTTTTTTTTAATGGTCGCTCTCTCCGAAAAGAGCGAGGATCCACCTGCGGCCCCGGTGGTAACGAGAAGACAGCGCAGCCAGAGGATCCCGTGACGAGGACGCGGCTCCTGCCAACATCCGATGCAGCTGGCTGTAAGTTTCTCAAGGTCCACGCCGAGGAAGGTGAAGCCCCGAGGGACGGCGGGGGGGGGGGGGGGGGGGAGAGAGAGTATTAGATATTTAACGCTTCATTCTTTCTCGATATCTGTTAAAGTCAAGCACAACCACCCAGAAATCAGCCCCTGTAGACAATACCGGGGGGGGGTCAGTTTGACAGCAACGTTGAGTTCTGCACACCGCGATTGTCAGTCGTGATGTAAGAGCAGGAAAAAAAAATGCTGCACTCCCCGAAACGATTCCCTGATGTAGCTTAAACAGCCACCCAGTGCTCACGCGGTACCAACCCTTTCAATGCAACACCTTAGCAGATGGATATTTATCCTTGTAGGTGCGAGTTGATTGACAGCTGCTATGGAATGTTGCGTGAAGCCGTCAAGGTTACGGCGCATCACACAAATCCGTGCTAATCGCGGCCCCTCGTAAGCTCCACCTGACAGCGAGAAACTCCGCCGACGATGAATTGTTGACATGTTTTCGGAAAAAACCGGCATGCCCAGCACATTATTCCCCAACCCACCCCCCCCACCCTTAAGCCTATTCACAGTAATGGGGAGCGCTGAAAGGATTTTGATTGTCTGCTAAAAGTATTTAACGCGCGGGGGAAATATTTGAGACACCGTTCACGGCGCGGAAACAATACATACAGTTTCCAGCGTTCTTGGCTAATCAAGCAGAACAAAACAAACGAAGCCAGTGGGAAGAAAGAGGGTGGGGGGGGGGGAATATCGGCCTTGTGGCATGTGTGGACAACCTGATCCTGAAAAAAAATGCTCACCATTATTTCACTTTTCCCCAATTTTCGGAAAGTACGCAATGACTGGCAATTGTTTGAAAATTCACATTGCTCCATCATGCTGTCTTGCAGTTACAGACTATAATATATGAATGATAAAATCACAACAGGAGTCTTTTTTTAATGAAATTTAACAGCATTGCATTAGTCTGGAATGAACTGCATGCCTCTGCCCTGCGGTGTTTAAAAGGATTACTGGAAAAATACAATATCTTCTTTGTCAGCACTTAAGGTCTATATAGCCGTGCCTCAGGATATCCCTTTCCTGAAAGGAAGGATTGCCCCATTTTATTTTTCAACTCTCACACTGTTCATCACATTAACACCTCAGCCACACTCCAAAGCAAAGACTGACTCCCATAATGGGATTAGAGCAAAGCCGGTGTGTTCTAATGTGGTGGGAAGTGCCACAGCTTGTCGCTTTTCTTAAACGACGAGAAAACAAAAAATGGCGTTTTGTCTGTTTTAGTACAAGTAGAAAGGCAAATTTCCAATCTCAACTTTTTTTTTTTTCCGCTACAGCACCGGTTTGAGTATTTGTCCTCCAGAGCAGAGTATCCTTACACTATGAGGACCGGACTCCCGTATCATCTAACACCCGAGGCCCTTCACACACCCTTCCTCCCTGTCCCTGTTCCAGATGTTCCCCCTTTTGTCTTCTTCTCCATCTGCCGTTCTCTCTCTCTCTTGCCATGCAAAATCAATAGCAAGTCCATTTGCCGTATCATACTGTAGCGTCTCCCCAAACTCCGGATGGTAATGATGCGATGATAACCCATGGGTGAGGCGCACAGGGGGAGATTTTTTAGACTGATCAATACCGCTGGTGTACATTATGACAAGAATTCTATCAGGATGCGCTCGACGCTGCTCACTCGCTCCTGCAATGTCACATGTGAAGGCAAGCGACAAACAAGGTAAATACATGAAATATCTTTAATGGCACGAGCACATTTGGTAGTTTGTTCAATTTTCTTTTGCATGAAGTCGATGGTAAATTGCTGCATGAAATATTCAGTGATGCTGTTGCTGATTTCTGTCCATCATCCCTGGCCGGTCGAGGGTCAGTTTGTGGGTCAGAGAGTTGAATTCTCTCTCTCTCTCCCTGGACAGTAGCGGTGATATGAGCTACCATGACATCACTCCGTTAATGTGCTCCTCCTCAGCCAAAGAGAGCACCAAAGTGGCCCTGCCTTGGGGGAAATTTCAGTGGGGGTCTTTGGCGTTGTGAGCTGCTCCAGCAAACCCCACTTTAACCCGGCCTTCTGCTTCCTAAACATGGATTTAATACCCTCATTAATGATATATGACAGGGGAGATCAATGCAGACTGCGGGTTAGAGCCCTGTGTGTGCGCGCGCGTGTGTGTATGCATACGTTTATACGTGTGTGTTTGTGCGTGCGTGCTTGCGTGTGTGTGCGCCACACCATGCGTTGCCTTTAATAGGTACATGCTGTTGAACATCATACAGCCCGGACTGCCTCTGGATACATTACACCTCACGGAGGAGAGGCTGGGAATAGCAGGCAAGCAGCAGGCAGCACAGAGAGCCAAGGCTGGTGTATCACACGGGTTGAAGAAGCCCCGGGGCCCTCTGGCTCGCTGCAGCCCCGAGTGGCTGCACAACCTTATAAAGTCAACTTCACTTCAAACTCAAAATTATTTATCTGGCGATTAGCGAGGGTATAGAGTCTCAGGATTCAGAAGGTACCAGACATGTCATGCTATCAGGAAATGTGAGTGTAAGAGTGTCTAAGATAGAGTATAACCAACACATTTTTTTAGGATGACATCAGTTGCTGCCTTTACTAAAATAGTAAATCTGTAGATATATATATATATATATATATATATATATATATATATACTGTATAGTGGGCTCACTCCTGCCTGCTGTAGTCTACATGCGATACAGTTTGTACAACACCACTATATCAAATATGCTGTGTTTAGGCTGGGGTGTCTGCTCAGAAATACTGCTACCAGCTCAGAGGTCTCATTCCAGCTCTGCAGAGAATATACAGTTCCCAGTAAAAAAAAAAAAAAATGCACTGCCAAAGATGTCCAAATGATGTCCAGTCACGTCCGGGATTGAATCCCTGTTTACAGAGGAGCATCAAGGTTAAGGCCCGCGTTTTAAAAGGTAAAACTGAAGCACCGTCTACTTGACCCCCCGTGACACTCTATTTGAAGAGACCCGTAGCCGGAGTGATAGCGTGTAATAAAGCCCCAAGATCAAAGTTTGGATTTGATTTCCAGCCAGCACGGCCGGGTGAACATGGCCCAACAAGCCCGTCCAACAGCCATAGCAACCATTCAGCGCTTTATTTTCTTATTAGATTGCTCTCCCAGAATTCCATTTTTATCCCCATAGATCTGGCCAGTGAATCACCATTAAAGGGCCCATCAAGCTGTCAGGCCATCCGGAGTGCAGGTGCAGCGGGGCCCACTCCACTGTAAACAAGCAGCACAGGCCCCCTGAATAATGGAAGCCCTGGCTGTTTTATGTTGTTCAAGGGGACTTAAAGAGATTCATCTCCCGCTGCTTTTCGCCAAGTTTGATTCTCAACTCCGGGCTGAACTGCTGAACGTTACAGTCTCGTATGAGGAGAGAGGGAGGGCTGGAGGGGGGATGAAAAAAAAAAAAAAAAGGTTGGATGTGTAGTGGAAAAGGGGGGGGGGTGGGGGGCTAGGATGAAATGGAAATCTTTCCCTACATTCTCAGACAATCATTACCTGTGAGGATGGGCGAGAGAGCTTTGTTTCTGGAAAGGAGTCTAAATGGAGCATTTTATGCCTGGCTGAGCACTGACACTAAAAAGCTGAGGCTTCTTCAGATCTGACAGATTTTCTTTCATTATCTTTTCCCCATAATTTCTCCAGCAGTTAAAGGGGCATGCAGTTCTTTGTAGAGCGGCGAAATGTCTGACTTAACTAGTGAAGGCACCAGACAATTGCCCGCCGGTCCCTGTTCCCCCCCCCACCCCCCCCCACCCCCCCAAGGTCAGAGAGAGAGAGAGAGAATGGAAGTGCCCAAGAAAAACAAATGCAGACCATAGTGTAGTTGTCACACGCTCCACTAACACATGTGAAGGTTGGCTCTTCTTTTATTCTCAAATAAATTGCTCTCAAGAAGTGCTCACACATAAATGCGTCCCTGCGTAAACTGAAGTAAGAGGGCCATTTTTCATGATTTGAGAAAATGGCCCGCAGAATTTACCTTACTTTAATATTGTTAGGTTTGAGTGACATCACCCCTACATTAGATTATTACACACCTCGGATGTTCGGTGTGTCTCAGCGTTGCTCTGAAAGATTTTTTCCAAAGCCCAATATAGAATATAGTATGCATGTTTACTTGGGGGGGGGGAAAGCAATTCAAAGTGTTGCACTTATCTGAAAGTGGAATATATTTTTTCCAAAGCAAGAGAAGGATCGCTGAATCACGCGAGCTGCAACCACTGAAAATGATCTGAGAAAATCGGCCCATTAGGCCCCAATTGGAAAATGTGAGCTAGCAAATGTGCGCTAGCCGTAGCTCTGCGGGGTAGTTAGCACCTTGGTACCCCGTCTTTGAGGGTGTCTGGTTGTGATTAGGGGGTGGCGGGCAACGGTACAGGCAGGTGGGGCCTCGGTGCTTGAGGTCCGCTGACAGTTCTGCAAAACTGTAAAAGATATTATCCAAGTGGAATGAAAACAGCACTCAGCGGGTCTGTCAGGGAAGACAGACAAGTTAAAACAGATGATGCGCGTCGTGGCAACTGCCCCATCACTCTAGTGGTGCTGCAGAGGATCGTGGGTCGCCAACATCTGGCCAGGCTTACCTTGACGCTGTAAGCCCGGGGCCTGGGGGGGGGGGGGACAAACAGCGGAGACTAAAGTGAAGACCTGTCAGAACAGACCAAACAAAGGGCTTGCCAGCTACCGACAGGCTAAACACAGAGAGCACGCAGGACATGGTTTCTGCTTCTGTTTTGTCCCCGTCAGCCTCTCAGAATGACACCTCGCCAGACAGAAGTAAAGACGGCTTGGATTCCAGTATGTGGCCAACGACCAGAGGTACCAAGAGGGGAACATATATACAAGTCAAAGATGATGTAAGTGTATGAAATATGCAACTTTGCTTCATAGAGATCTCATTGGTAATTCAAAGTAAACATTGCCTAATATGTCTTCCTGTCGCTTCCTGAAAGGGAGTTGCAGAAAACGCATTAAATACATTAAAAAAAAGCATAAAAGAAGCAAAACTACTGCAGATCTTTACAAATCGGAGTACACAAACATAATATAACATGTTTCCATCAAACCCGCTGGATTCTCTTCCTCATCCTGTGTAGAGAGATCCAGGCTCGTGGCCTCCTGGCCCCCGGGGGCTTCAGAGCAGGAGAGGCCCAGGCCAGAGAGGGCGTAGGGCAACACGGGGGTGACTAAGGGACACAGTGTGGGGTCACATTGGGGCTCTTCCTGCTCTGCATGCTGCAGGGCCCCAGTGCTCTGGAGGCCAGGGCCTGATTACTGCGCCGGGACCCAGCCGCAGAGCGTTTTCATTAGGGAGAGGGCCAAGATCATCCAGGAAGGTTCCGGCCCATTAATACATTTGAAACGGCGAATGAAAGGGGGGCTGTCGGGGGTTGGAAAAGGGGGGGGGGGGTGCGGGTTATTTTGAAAGGGGAGAACCCTGTGGAACGACCATGAGAGCCTTAGTGAATAAATACCCCGTGGATCATCTTAACCTCATTCTACTTTTTTTTTTCTCCCCCTGTCGTCTCTCTAAGATCTGCAGCCAATTTTCCTGCAATTTAGGATAAATTGTTTGTGAAATCCTTGTCGATCCTACCGCTGGGAATCCATTCACAAAATCTAGAGCGGAGGAGGAGGACCAGGGGAGAGAGAGAGAGCGGTGGACGGGTAACTACAGCGAGAAAGGGGAACAATGTATGGAGAATCTGGTTAATGACATCATCTGCTTCCTGTTTCAGACTTATGCTTTTCATAGAGACAATCATAACAGACCATAGGAGCAGCTTTCGCATTCACACTTGAAGTAGCTCGGAGTGATCAAAGTGACTTCATTTACGTGACGCTATACAATATGACACTGACAGATGTTTGCGCAGAGCCGCGATACTTTTGGTATGTCCTCTGAGGTCTACGGCCCGAGATCAATACAAGCGTACAGGCTGGATTTCCCATGGTTCTCCTTGGCTAACACTCTGCCGACACACCTTTCGTCTCCCTGTATTGCTTTGACAAAACATTTAGGACAGGAGGTCGGCCTAATTACATCCAAGGTTAACCGCTCACCTTCCCCCTGTCTTTGGTAAATATGATATTTCCCCAGCTAGTTGCACCACTGTAGGTGTTTATTACCAATAACCATATCAGGCCTTCTGGTGGAGGGAAAGAAATCTCTTCAGGTCAGTTTCCAAACTAGTTAATATTTTATCCCGCATAGTGGTGTAATGACTATTATTGATTTCTCATCATCTCTTATTAATGCAGTCTGGTGCCAGAGCAAAATGCTAATCGTGTGTTACATCCCTCTACATTTTTCATGTTAACTTCTTCAATTACTGTAACTAAGAGCACATCTCAATTCAAGGTCTTCGCAAGCAGGCTGCAATATTTCATAACTTCGCTATGATATGTCTGATATGTCTCCCGGCCACATGGTTAATAGGCATTGCATGCATTAATAAAATGAAATAAAATAAAATGCTAACAGCTCTCACCATGCACAGGCTTTGGTATCAAGTGCTGATAGATTGCCACACTTACCAGCCTCTCAATTCATTTATCAGTCTATTCACTATTATATTATCAACAATATGTATGTATGTACTCAGCACCAGAGACTAAACCTGACCTTGCGTGCTACACTGACCTAGCACACACCTTCGCCAGTGACCTCACCAGGAACACAAAGACAGGACCCCGGCCTGCCAAGCGAGTGCAAAGTGAGCTGTTAAAGCCTGACGAGTGTTTTGTCATTGAAGCATGGCAGTGAAGGGGCCGACCGTAAGCGCTGAGCAGTGCTCGGGGAGCAGCGGGGGTAAAAAAGGCTCTGCGACTTGGCAGCCGGGATCACAGTCGGTGCCAACACAGCTGTCCGGCTGGCGACTCACTCAGCGGCGCTCCCGACGTCAAAGTGACGACCGATCTATCACTACGGCAGCCGGGCGCACAAGGACACAAAGGTGTAAAAAAAAAAACCAGCCTGGAGAGAGTGGTGGGGGGGTGGAAGCGCTGAAGAGGCGTGTTGACACGGTGTGAGGGATTTACACATCACGATCCATCCTCATAGACTTAGATATGGTGAAGTGATTTAATTGTCTTATCTTTGCTTCACAACGTCGAGGCTGGATAGGAAACGGACAAAAGAACACATTGGTAACGTCTCTTCGGCATATTTACGGATCGGTTTTACTTAAATTGTGATTTTTTTTGGTTTGATTCCAGAGAGTGCATTCATTTATTTCTGCCGTACAGAGCATTCCTTGTCTACCCTGCCCTCACGCCGACATCTACACACACGCTGTCCAACGTTTGAAGAGGGGGACCAGAAATCAAATCAGCTCGAGGTTTGAACTGTGTAATTCGGTCAACTGTTAATAACTAGCCGGGCGCCGAGCCGGTGAAATCTCTTTTGTTAGGAAGAGAGAGGGGAGGTTTTATGAACAGGCGTTTCTCTCTTGTTCCAGGTTTTTGTTTACACTTTCATTATATCTCTACTATATTATCTGATGCCTACATCCTGAGTCCAATCTCGCGGTTAGGTTTTAATCTCCTGACGCACTCAGCTCACTCGCCTCGTTGTCCTGTGCCACGCGGGGAATCGGAGAGGGGTTATATTACAGCACATGAATCAAGGCAAAATGAAATGCACTCCAGACGCTTTCAGATGGTTTTAATTTATGGCAGAGGGCTGCGGATACAAAAAATGCATTTAATGTAATCTGATCACTTTATTCGATGCTGAATTTATGAGCAATCTGACTCTGCCTGGCTGAGTGACTGACTTTAAAAATAGACCCTGTGATAGATTACAGACCTTTAACCCCAAATAATGCTGATAATAGTGTTAACAATAATGAGAATAATACTTTTTATTTATACATCTCATTTTTATAGAGTATACATTTTTATTCATACATGTAATTTATCCGATTTAGTAGTAAATAGTAAATTTAAGTATAGTAAATTTCTATTAAAGTAAATAGAAAAGTGACTATAGTTATTAACGCTTTGGGATTTGAACTAGTCAAGGGTTTATTAAACTCATTATCATTATAGACTCACAAATCAAACACAACTGTCTTGCAGATAGCAGTTTATAATAACTAGTCACTTGAGGAACTTGTTTGATCTTCCTGTGCCAATTTAGCTGTTGTTTCAATGGGATTGACTTTCTCCGTCTCCTCTGTTGTGGTCCGCCTTCCATTGATGTCTCAATTGTAAATATCATCTCTCGCTCTCGTGTCCTCAGAGATCAAATCAATTTACGAGTGCTGGATATCTGTCGCTGGACCAAATCCATTACGGTCAATCCAACCCAGCAGGGGCATTTGGCTTGCACATTAAGAAGTCCACAGGCATTTACAGGGAAGTGAGGAGACGCATCAAGTTTTAATGCTCAAAGCCACAGAAACCAATGAAAGATTAGTCTGACTCATTACTTGACATTAATGCCTTGTGGCATTAAAAGAGAAGTGCAAAACGCTGTCAAACAAATATTCTTTCTTCCTCAAAACACAAGTGAACGGAGGCTCTTTTTAATCTTTTGCTCTGTTGAGCGGATAATGCATGGCCACAAGCAAGAACATTAGCATACAATCACACCGTTTGCTGCAGCCTGCGCGTTGGGATGCAAAGACTTTAGGAAGTGCATCCATCAGCAGTTTCAGGCTCCTGCTGAAAAACAAAATTGCCTCTTCCTTCCTTCAACTCTGACCCCGGTGTAACCAGTGACACCTGGGTAAGCGAGGCTGAACCAGTGGATGCATGCACATTATTACATTGTCAGCCAATGGGGGATTTGCCTCCGTCAAATGTACAAGGTATTAGGTAAGCCGTGCTGAGGCCTTCTCGCCTGTTCCTCCTGGATGGAGTGTCTTCCTTGAGATGTTGATGTTCTCCCGACAGCAGCTTGTGAACATCTGTGTGATTGAGCTCTCCCTAAGCTCTCCCTCCCCTCCCTCCGCCCTGAAATCAAGCGCAACATGAACCCGGTACCACTCTGCCTGTGCCCTTCTGCCTGCTCTCCCCTTCTATGAACACATTCCTCCTTCCTCTCTCATCAACAGAGGTCCTTTAAGGAAAATACCTGTGTTGCTCAATTTTTTTCGGTGCATCGCCAGCATTTCTCTATTATTTCAAACCCATCTGGACAGTTGTTCAAAGCATACAGCATGCCATGAGTCAGATCCTATTTGGTAGATTATGGAAAGACATCCTTTTTCTCAAGGGAAGCAGCTTCCTTGTTCTCTTCCAGGCTAATCATTTTCCAACTGGCAGAGAGTTGACATTACCCATTTGAGTCAATGCGATCAGCAGGTACATTACAGTCTCTGTCACCGCTGCTGAGGTTAGCTACAAGTTGTTTTGTAGTTTGTTTTCACCAATAAGTGACCTTTCACCTTTTCTTAATCGTCCTCCTGCCTCACACAGTTCGTACATTACACTGCTTTACTTTTATATACCTACTATAACTATGAGCTTCATATGAGGACCAGCTGGTATCTGAGGTTACAACAGAAGAAGTGCATGTGTGTGGATCTTGGTCCACAGATGATGCAGAAAGACAGAGCAAGACTCAACAGTGAGGCAACAACTGTAAGGGGTCCTTGTGTTGTTCCTCCAGCTGCACCTATATGATACTAATTGCCACAATTGTGTTTTTCAAACTGGGATCATAAAAGCCCAGTTTGAATGTAAACAACATCACAAGCGACCATGTTTTGACAAGTACACGACGAGTGTCCACACGCACTTGTGTACTCGTTTACAACGAGATGAGCTAACTCCTACCCACAATCCCTTTCAGCCACCCTGACTTTCCCTTTCTGCCTGACTGCTCACATAAGCTCTTCTTTTAATGTCGAGTTCTGAGCCCGGGTTTTTGCAAAACTTTCAAAAACTGACACCATTCAGTTAAACAAAGAGAGACTACTACTGTATTCCATCTCTTTGCTTTCTCCACGGCGAGTGCTGAAATAGTTACAAGGACTTGGGTTGGTTTGGTTCTCTAAAGATAGTGTTGGGAAAAGAAAAAGAAAGAGACTTTTTGGATCTTGAAGAAATTATTCACGGCTGGAGTTCAGAGGAGCGCTCGTATGATGGGCTGTGACAAGTGTACCGCTCTAAGCGCGTCCCTGCCAGCCTGCAACGCCGTCGCCGCACGCCTTCCTCAGACACCATTAGCGCTCTGAACTGGGAGAGAGAGAGCGGCTCGTCATCATCACGCTCTCTCTCTCTCTCTCTCTCTCTCTCTCTCTCTCGCGGAGGAACAGAGGAACCGTGGTAACGTTTCTGAGATTTTGGGGCGACAGAGAGGTTTGTTTTGAAGGGCCCTGCAAAAGTGCTACAGATGATCTGAAATTTTTAGTTTTTGCTTTTAGTCTGGAGTATCGTGTCAAGATCTCTTCCCCGACGTCACGCTTCCCATTTGTAGTTGGAGAGAGCAAATAAACACTTTCCGTGTCTGTTGGTTGTTTTGCTCTACGTTTAATTGAGCAGTTGCTAACATCCTAGCTTTAGCTTTGATTCAAAGAATTTCATATGAAGCCAATAGATAATCATCATTTCTATTCATGGAATCATCATAATCAACAAATTGATGACATCCAGACTCATACTGTTCTGTTTTTTGTTTTTTATTAGATTTTTTCAGCGGTTCTACAAAGTGAACTGGGAAAAAAAAATGAAAAAAAGTGCGCTAAAATAGTTACTTAAAAGGGATTTGAAGGGATTTGACGTGGCGGTGTCTGTAATTGCCCCATCCTCTGTTGTGAGGTCCAGATGAGTCGTGTTTATGCATTCAGAGATGATAAAAAGGGGTCTTCGCTTTAGGCCGAAGATAAGCACAATGACATGTCACCCTCTTTTTACACACACATCAGAGGACGGGATGGGACCGGGGCCCTTCTCAGACTACCCCCTTAACGACCCCCGCACTTTTCTCTCATGCATGTATTGAGATATGTGTGCCTTTGTACCTTTTGTCTAGTATCTATCTACCAACTAGGCCTCCAGCTATCTAGACGAGCCTGGAGTTGGAAGTTGTGCGCTAGCCCCAGACCTAGCGCTCTCTGATGGCGGCGGGGGGGGGGTGGAGGGGGTGGTGGGGTGGAAAGAGGGTTCAAACAAACCCAAGCCTGTGAATTATGGAGTAAAGCTAGCTGGGAGCGCTGTGTAAATGAGTCTGGTTACATATGCTCAGGCCTCGCTGTGCCCAGAGGTCGTACGTCAACCTAAAGACAATGGCGACATCAATCAGACGTTTCTCTGTGTGTGTGTGTGGGTGAACATGTGTACGCCTGGACAACAGAAAAATAAGCACAGAGGGCATATTTTTATTTTTGAGAGAAAAAAAACTAAACAACAACACAACAATGTGGTGGAAATGGCATTCTCCAGCTGTCTCCCAGCGCTCCCGTCCAAGTTTTCCACTGTTCTCCTCTCTCCCCGTCTATACACTTGCCACTCATCAGATCGGTGCGAAACTCACCTTTAACAGTGAGTGAGAGGGAGCGGTTGCGGTCTCCTGACAGGTTATTATTGATCCTTTTGGAACGGGCTGTCAAAGTCAAATCTACAAAATTGTGGGGTAAGTCTTAGCATGTTGCGCGTCCACCGCTAAGTGAGCGCTGTGAGGCAGGTCACCAGCCGGCCAATCAAAACAGTTGCCATAAAGGGCATTTCACTTCTCCCTGTGACAGCGTCGGAGGAGAGCGGTCCTCGTCAAAAAACAAACCCGGCCTGCCTGTCAGTGCTGTAACAGGAGGGTGAAATCTGCTCCACTCCTGATTGCTCTTCTCAATAACCCCGAGATTTTAGCCCTGAAAAAAGCCGTTTCTGTGAAAGTGATTGACTGCACTTGTTTCTAATAGGTGTCAGTCTTTGAATGTGAGCAACGAGCGCTGAAAGGTTGCGTGCAAGCATTGTTACCTTGTTTTTGTGAGGGTATTGTGCTCGAGCGGAGGGCAATTACCCAGGATGACAGACACCGGTATTTACATGGTGGTGTAGCAGGACAGCAGCTTCACATCACAGCATCTCAGAGACCAGTATAGGCCCAGTATACCAGGAGTCACGTTTATTGGGCCGGTGACAAAAAAAAAATGCCCATCAACGCTTGTCAGCAGACAGACTAGGAGGAAACATATCAAGCGCACCTCACAACCTCCCCGACTCCTCTCCTCTGCCTCCGTCCTCCTCGCCCTGTTAGCCGATGCCCTCAGATCAGTAACACTCTCCGTTCTCCTCTCTGACGGTGACCCCCTTCCCCCTGCCTCTGGCTTATACCACCACCTCTTCATTTCTGTTGCATTCCTCTGCATAGCCCACAGGGTTACAAACAACATATGATATTCCCCCCCCCCCCCAAAAAAAGCAAATTTCTCCTCCGATTTCAACTCATAACAACAACGATATCGTTTAATAATAACATTCGTGGTTTTATACAGTTTCATTATGATTTCAAATGTCTTTTTTTATGGTGAATTCTTCAAGCATCATAACATCCATCCATCACTGCCAATTTACACCTCATGCACCGAGGTTCACTAGACGATAATAGTGATAAAGTAATGGTTTCATTTATGAGTAATGGATATAAGGATAACTGTCACAGCCTGAAGATCCTAATATAGCGCTACTGTACCAGCACTGCTATTACTTCCATTACCTTAAAGTGGATATCTTAGAAAGTGCCATACATAGAGAATACCTCGACTTAAATAAGATGGTGCACATGTTCATAAGGTCTTGTGGATGATGCCGTGCATGTATGTGTGACCCACTGTCTATGAGTGGGACTCCTCAGAAGGTGGGGTTTTCAGACGAGCTTGCCTGTGTTGTCTACCCAAGCAGAACCTGGTGAACCAGTGAACCTGCAAACCTTGAAATGCAGATCTGAGGCCTGCTGAGGAGCGATGACAGCTGTCATAGCTCTGTGATAAAGTCAAACAAAAGAGAGAGAGAGAGCAAAGAGGAAGAAAAAAAAGAGAAGAAGCAGCAACTTTAACACTTTTTTTTTGTGCTGAAGACACAAGAGGATTTTTTTCGGGGTGTGTGTGCTGAATCTTGCTACTCAGCATAAAATGTGTTGGATTGAGAGATAAATAAAAGGCTGTGAGTGACCAGTTGAAACGCTGCGGCGCTGCAGGGGTTTCTGCTTCCTTTGTTTAGATGCTAATATGCTGCTGTGATAGCAATATAGTATGAAGGGGTCCTCCTATGCCTTTGAAACATATTATCCCTCTGCATCTTTTTTACTAGCCTGGCACAACAAGGATAGTATCCCTTGGAGAGTAAATGAGGCCCTTTTGTTGCAGGCTGACCTGCAGGCGCTGAGCAGCCATTAACATAAGCATATGGGTAATATCTACCATCGCCGCCTCGTGCTTTTGTGTATGAGAAATAATGATGCTTTGATAATACGGCCTTGTAGCATGTACAGTACTGTGCATCGTTTGGCCTTAGATGGTCCGAGATGTTCTGGTTTCAATCCCTCTTCCTGTATATTTGATGTAACTCAAGAGATTATCCTCAGCGTGTCATCTGTCTTATCGCCTCACAGTGTCTCTTCGGTGAGCTGGTCGGGTTCCTCAGCCTTCTGCCTGCCACACACACACGGGGGGGGGGGGGGGTCAGCGCCACAGGATCACTCTGTGCACCGCTACGTCGAGGGTGTTTGGGTGAACTTAAAGTGAGACCCCGGAGCAGGAAATGGACAAGAGGGGATCAAAATGAGTGATGGAGAGACAGAGTTGGACTGGGAAAAAAAGAAAACACCACACCGAGAGCGAGGACCTTCTCGGGTTTCATTTTAATAGCGCAGAGCCATTTTTCTCCCTTTACGCTAAGCACAGGCCCGGCCATTAGGGCCTCTCTGCAGAATGTGTAAACCTCCTGCTATTAAAACCACAATTTGCACTGTCAGCTCCTATGAGCCAAATCTATGACCACCCCACAACCCCTCCCCCCTCTTTGTGCACAACTCAGACCCCTTTTTTCCCCTTTTGTAACAACTTTCAGGCCACAATAACCATCATCAGTTAAAGGCGGCGGGTCCATTACACTTCCCCTGTTCACACAGCCCTGCATTAAGCTAATATTATCTATTCCCAGAGTGGCCCAGCCCTTCACACACCCCATCAATTATTAATCTCCCTGCTCACAGCTAATGTTTGGTCTGAATTATTTAAACCTATCTTCATTTATCAATAAACATAAATGTTAAACAAAGAATGCTGATGAGCGGCGTGAATTACACTGTAAAAAAAAAAAAAAAAAACTTTTATGAGATTATTTGGATGCACACTTGGATTTATGGGCGTGATATTCACCGGTAATGTTTCAAAGGAAGGACGGAGGGACGTTATGAAGGCAGGCAGAGGGGAGAGCGTTCTCACACTCGGGGGGGGCCGGGCCTCGTTGTTTATGGTCAATACTGTCAGCGCTTTAGCAGTCGATGGGGAAACACTATTTTCAAGCCATATATCAAAATTTAACTTGGTTTTCATCTCATCCTTTTTTTCTTTTTTTTTCTTTTTTTTAAATGAATGGATTTTCCTTCGCAAAACACAAAAGTGAATCCAAATCTCCGCGCCCGAGATATGTGTGTGTTGTTGAAAGCTCTTACATATTAGCCCGGTCCCCTCCCTGGGGTGCCATTACTGGTCAATACCCCTGCAGTGAGAACAAAATGAACCAGTGCCTCTGAGATGTCCAACCTGTTAAAAGGAGAAATGAGCAGACACGAACACAACCTCTCTGTTGGGTTTTTTTTTTTTTTTTTGCAGTGAAAGAGAGGCCTATCCCACCACAGCCCCTTTTGACTAATGAGGGAAAACAGCCAAACGTCACAGCCCTCCCTGTGCAAACACATTTGGATATTATGGATGACCTACGGAGGCAGGAATAATACGAGCCCTGAAGGGTGTGAAGGGAGCTCGGAGGCTGGGCTGCCCTGGCAGGACGGACTTCATCCAAGAAAGTCCAAGTGCCACCTCCGACAAGGAATGCTGAGAATTTCCCGGGCCCCGGCGCTCCGCGGCATTAAGAGGACGGCTCGGAAGATAAGGAGGAATAAATACCGCCTTTATATATCTCTCGGTATGGAATTGATCTGAGACAAAGAAGGAGATCTGTGTGCGTGTGTGTGTGTGTGTGTGTGTGTGTGTTTGGGGAGGATGTCAGCAGAGTGGGTGGGATTGGTTCACCTCCAAAATACCCAAGACCCTCTTATCCAATCCACCTGTTATTATTCAAACAGTCTGAATGGACAGATTACATTTCCGAGCGCACAAAGAGTGGTAGGCTGCAATCACAGAGATATGAGGAAAGAGCAGCGGCACATTTATAGTGACACCCAAGGGTATATTTCTTCCATTCACGTCGCTCGCTGCCATTTCCCCCCCATCCCACCCCACTCCCCCCCGCCATCCTTACAGCAACGTGGTCCAAATTTGATGCCCGTGCAATACCTTTTTTTCGCCGCACCACCTAAATCCCCCCCCCCCCCACCACCAACACCTCCACCCTTGCTGTCTCCTGTGTTGGGTAAACAAGGCGGAACCCCTCGTCAGCGTGGTTAAGCTGGCGGCTCGTGACAGAACGCTGAAAGAGTGATTTAAGGTTTCAAGTGAGCAGCTTTCACAGTTAATTAACCTGCTGATGGCTGTGCATGTGTGGAGAGAGGAGAGAGAGGGAGAGAGAGAGGGATACAGGGGAGGAAACCCTCTTCAAGTCGCTTCGCCGTTTCAAGTTTTAAGACAGCCGTGTGTGTTGCTGTGACATGGCGGGCTTAGTCTTCCAACAGAGCGATCACTCGTTTGTTTCCCCCTACAAAAGTTGTTGGTTCTGCAGCCGCTCTCTCCTCCTCCTCCTTCTTCTTCTCGCCTTCATGCATCAGAAGATAAAACGTAGCTGTTGCTGCCTCTCGCCTCCGAAGCTCAAAGCCACGAGGTCAGCCGTTATCATGAGGGTGCAGTTGAGGAGATGAGGAAGGAAAAATGAGCAAAAAAGTATGTGTGCTCATGCCTCGTTTTATTCTTGTGGTGGGAAAAATCATCACCCAGAAGAAGAAGTCTCTTGTTAAAGAAGCTTTATTACAAGACTAAATAATACATGAAATGCACTCAGGTTATATAGTTGTTATTAGGATACTTCCTCCTTTGGTCTTTCTACCAATGGGATTTTTCCCCCTCCTCTCTGTCCTCCTTTTGGCAATCGTTTGGCAACTGCACAGGAATGCAACGTAGTTTGAGGATATTCCAAGTCAGATTCATGCAGCATGCAGGACCGCGGACATATTTGATTTCACTGCGTTTCACCTTGAAGCCTCCCTCTCACCGAGAGAGAGAAAATTCCCAGGTTCTAAGTCGGTAATTACGGAAGCCCTCAGCCGCTCAGTCAGGAAGACTTGCTACCACTGGGATGGCTGAACACCAGCGACTACTTCACCCCTGTGAAATTCTCAGGAAGTTGGGCTGTTAAGCTGCATTTAAATATGAGCTAATCACTCCCGCTGTAAATTTCCACGCCGCTTTGCCGTTCACGCTGGGAGGTCAGGGACTTTGGGGGGTAGATGTGTGCCTGATTTGCTCTGGAGAAGAACACACACACACACACACACACACACACACTTCCAACGTGGGCCATTAACAGTCATCAATGCTCTTGCACTCTCGCCAGGTTTCTTTCTGAAACGTGATCTCCGGCATGCTGAAAGCTTGGTCCTCACCTGTTAGCAGAACACCCACCGGCCTCGCGGGTCAGTGTGTGTGTGTGTGTGTGTGTGTGTGTGTGTGTTTTTCTCCCTGGTTTACCACCCAGGCAGGAATGCGCCTGGATAGCAATAGCAGGATAGTGTGAGTGATTCATGCCCTGGTAATTACAGTGTGTGTCCGCTCATATTTAGCAGCTGTATATTCAGACAGATACCGCGGGGATGTGACCTGACGGGGCTCGTCCTGCTCCTCCAGATCGTCCCATCAGGTTGTGCGGTTTGTTAGCGACAAGATAAATAACGCTGTTTAAACTGTATTTTGGGGAAAACACTGAAGTTGATCTTTCTTTTCCAGCCTGCCAACAATTCATGCTTCTAATAACAATAACTCTAATAATGCCAACCAATTAATCTGAGTGTAAATGGTGACAGTCCGTGTGAATGGAGTAATTGTCCCTCCAAGACAGAGCTCACGTCTTCATCTCGCGTGGCGGTAATGTAAACTCTTAGGTTAATTTACATTATCCTTGAGGCGATGCAGCAAAACAATTTCCCAGCGAGAGCAGAAGCATCGACAAAAGCCAAATAAGAACATGTAAGTCATTATTGACTCTTAGCCCCTTTTTTAACTACCCTCCTTAGGACGCTGTAATTGTCTGTCCATGTATATGAGTCGCTCCAGGTTGTTTCAGATCACTCTCCGAGTCGTTCCCCCGCCTGCAGACTCGCTACGTCGCGTAATTATAGTTTGTATTGATACAGATTGAGCAGTAATCAGAAAAGCATTAACGTAACTGATCTGCCGTCTTTAGTTCCTCATTTTTGGAAAGCATCGCGGCAATCAAGTGATTTGACTCAATTGGTAAAAATGAAAATCTGTTGGGTGGAGAAGTCATTGATAAGAATGATGTAATCTCTCGCTGCATTAAAACAGATGTTGTTTTATGGTTGGATATAGCATGAATATACTCTTAACACGGCACCTTTATTATCCTCATGATTTATATCCTCTTATAAATATAATAGTTGAATAAAATCATGTTTTTGATTTTATTCCTTTACAATAATATGATAGAAATCATATTGTAGCGCCATAAGTTCAGCTCATACTTGTGATATTCATTTCCAAACACAAAATAACATACTTGTAAAAGTGCTGAAATAGTGAGAGAATAATATATGTGTGTGCATACTGTCTTGCTTTTTTTCTAAAGGGAAATGGGGATGTAGAGTAGAATGCTGCAGCACTGATCTATGGGACTCAATGATGCAGCCCTCTCCCAAGGCACTCTGGGATGCATTTAGGACATGCATGGAGAAAACAATGGCGGGTGTATTACCAGAAAAGATAAATCTATCTCATTAATCCTTTATTCTCCCAGGCTGGGAGGCACATCTAAGGGAACATGCAGAAGCAGTATTGTACGCGAGGATCTTTCACACAGATGGGCAGAGAGGAGGAAAGGAAGAGGGAGGAGGGGCTTCGGTGTCAATCTGTGCATCATTAGACAGCGCAGCGACGGCGTAGAGGAAGAGAGGGATTACCAAGATGTGGCTTTCACAACAAAATGATCAATGATGTCTTTGTCTTGTCATATAAAAAGATGCCCTCTCCCATCCGCTTTGAAGTCATGCATTACAATTAGTCTGCTTTTTTGAGAACTCGTGAAAATCGAGGACTCGCAATGTAGGTCTAAGCTCTGGGATGTTGAGCTGCTCTAAAAAAAACGAGTACAAATACTGATCCGATGATCCTTATTGTCAATGATTTGGTTATGTTAACTTTCCTGCACACTTTTCAAATATTCATTCTGAAGTTACAGTGTTTATTGACAAGCCAGACATTTCCCTGGCAGTGGTTTTCCAGCCCGCAATCCCCAAGCACCCTTATTCCTCCGTATGTTCAAATTACCACCAGTAAATTCCATTGATTTTGGTCAAAAATGTCATTGATTTTTGCCCATCTGAAATGGTCGGGGAGTCCATAAAACAGATAAAGAGGTCATAACCATTTTACCAGCCCGTAGAACCCCACGGAAAGATTTAGGAGGTCGTGAAAGTCGTGATGGTTAAAAAATGAGAGGAATGGGGCATCCTCCAAAGGCCGGTCTGAATGCACCGAGCACGTCGTACACAAATCTATAAAACAGTAAACGTGTTGATAGCTGATGGCTTCGAAACCAGCTAGTTACGAAGAGAAATGCTTTGGTTTTGGATTTCTACGAATTGCAACTTCAGTCGTACAGAATTATTTCAAAATGAAGGCGGACATCTATTTATTTTCCTTAATAGCACTATAAAGAGCACAAATGGAAGGCGACTTGCTGGGCTGAAACCTTAGTTGATTGCAAATTCAATTAGGCAGATTCCTCCGCTAATTTCGGAGGTTGGCTGATATCTGATACACCTGCAGCCAGGAGATTTTCCTAAGGATAAGGGCGCTAAATGAAAAGGCTTGGGTTTGAGCGGTAATATAGAGAGTAATGAGTATGTCACACAAATAGCTCCACTCTGCAGCTAACTATAGAAATGCTCTCCATAATCACCAGGACCACTGTTCTCTCCAGGATATTACTGCAGCACTTGGTTGGAGACTGAATATGGGCCATTTGCTTGCAACTGCACTCTATCTTTAGTAGGAAATGTCTGATTACACACACACACACATACACACACACACACACACACACACACACAAATTGCCCTATGCAGACCTCAATATGTCTCATTTTTGGAGATTTCGAAAAACCTCTTCAGATATTCAAAATGTACTTTCTGCACATTTTTTAGTGCTTTTAAAGATTGTTTTCTTTCTTTTTCCTTTTTCTCGGACGGGTGCAGAGATACGTTCCTTGAACACACCGGTGGGTCGATAGCCAGGAGTGCCTGTACTCCTGACAGGTAAAGCACTATTACTAATTTATTTCTCACCCTTCCTTAGTCTGGACTAAGAGCGGAGGAGGCCATGTCTGGAGGGCCAAGCTAGATTTCAGTCCTGTCAACCTTTTATTTCACCTGTCAGAACGGTGACGGATGTACAAGTGCTTGTTTGCCCTTCCTGTCGTCTTCAGCCGCATTGGCCATGACAGGCTGCGTGGAGGAAATAGACGGCGTGCACGTTTCAAACACCCCCCTCCCACACACACACACACACACACACATAGTATAGTTGCTCTCCATCTCCTCATCCTCCTCCTCCTTCTCCTGAGACATCATTTACTCCTATAAAACAAAAACATAAATATAGAGGGGAGAGATAGTGGGGGGGGGGGGGTGGAGGTGGATTCGGAGGTCAGGGGTTGCTGGTGTGGGGTTTTAAGGCCAGATGGTGAAACGACCCGTCCGTCTGAAGGAACAGGAGATGTGAGGTGTTTCTGTGATGAGACGTCAACATCACCCACCCAGACAGGAAAACCAAACCCAGAAACTGAACATCATTTTCATCTATAAGAATATAGTAGAAGAGCGTTGGTGTTTTGGTGAGGATGCTTCCTGTCAATCAAAGAGTAGCATTTGATTCCCTGAAAGGTGTGAAGTCTAATCATCAAACACATTGAAATGAATCCAAAATGAAAATTGAAACGTGACTATCTCTTATATTTTGCTCCCAGTGCAGACGGGGCCTTTTTTTTTTTTTAAATTGATATATATGTTTTTCAGTGCTGATTTCAAAACTATAACCGTTCAACTATGATGTAGACGTGCAGCTCAGCCAAATCCACATAATGACATTAGATTATAGCTCTCCAGACCATGAAAATAAATATGTCTTTCTGCAGCCTCGGCTTTGAGGTTGGAGAGGTTGGAGGGCCGCGGCTTTTTTGGATACGCATGAAAGCTTTTGTCTTTATTTTACTGATTTATCTGGAAGTAGTGAGACTTCCTCTCTGCAAACCGCTGAAGGTTTAATGATAGATCCCGTAGAAACACAAGAGAGCGCTTGGCTCGGCCGGGCTCGGATGCACGGCGGACCCCGCTGCCGTCCCACGTGGTGGACTTCTGCAACAGAGGTCTAATTATATACGCAAACTGGACATCGGGCATCGGCGGACGAGCTTCAAATAAAGCCTCAGACGTGTTTTGAAGGTATCTGACTCTGGATCTGTCTGGTGAAAAATGGCTTGACGATAATGCATGAGCTTATCTTTTTTTTTCAGACCTAATAAGACTAAAAATAACAGCACTGACCACTGCTATTACCTGATCGGAGCCATTTACCGGACTATGAAATCATCCAACACACACACACACACACACACACTCATATTTTGAACCTGATGCCAGATATTCCCTGTATGTAGAACGTAGAGATGAATCAGGCAGCAGGGGCTTGTTTGTCTGTGATGTGTCCATTGGCAGGTACGAGCCGGTTGAGGGGGTGGAGTCCACGTCTCTCCCTCTCCATCAGCCGGTATGGAACGCTGCACAGGGGAACTTTACAATGAGCCTTTGTTTTGGTTGACTCTCCTCCTCTAGCGCTCCTGTCATCCTTTGATCATGTCAGGCCTCTCTCTCTCTCTCTCTCTCTCTTGCTCTCCGTCTACCTTCATGGGTCTGATGGGAGAGGAGCTGCGTTTGGGGTGAGACAAAAGTATCCCATCCACCCCATCTATTTCCCCCCACAGGGGCATTCTTACTCTCTCCCCACCACCTCCTCACCCTCCCAGCCCCCCTTCCTCATGCGCCCCAGTCAGGTGACAGGAAGCCAACAGCCCTGGTTTCTCCTAGATACCAGGAGAGGCCCCTATTAGTTCCCCACCATGCGCTATATAACTGAGGCAAGGGGTCAGCACCTGTGGATATCACACCACGCTGCTGGGGAACGATGTCAAAACATGGAAGTCCCTTCATCTGGGCTTTCCCGTTTTAGGAATTTGCAAATGTATGAGTGTGTTTTTGTTGCATTGCAGGTTCTTCAACTTTTTTTCAGCTGACCGGGAATGACCGGGACACTGATGATAAGGAGAATGGTTGCATCCTGTTCAGAGAAGGCCGAACCAACCACTCAGGCACTTTTGATGCAATGGGTGCACTTTTGCAATATTGTGTTTTAAGTGTTTCGTCGAGTAAATCAAACCCCACTGCTCTCCGTTTAACCTCCTTCTCTTTGTTTTATTTTTTATTTTTATTTTAAAGGGTGTATTGATTTTTTTTGTATTCACCCCAGTCATGCCTATACATCTCTCTCTCTCTATACATCTCATCATTCCCCCTCTCAGGCTCGTTCTATCGCCTCGGCCCAAAGACAGGAAGTGTCAGTCGTCCGCATTCGGCGCCTACTGCCCGGCTTTAAACGCCCCCGAACTCTGTCAATAATATTGATGTAATCCACAGGCATTTTTGAGTGATCCCGCTGTCAGAGGGACATAATGACAGGCGGTGGAGGCCTGATTGGATCTGCACTACAGCGAGGTCGGCCAGCGCGCAGCACAACGCGGCCAGGCATTGATAAAGTGTCACAGACTTCAGTGCTTTGATTAGCCCTTCGACTAATGCCATGCTAAGCAGAAACATTACTCTGCCCCCGCTAGCTATACGGCTAGGAGAGGGGAGGGCCGGCCGAGGGGAAAGGGAGAAAATATGCTCTACAGGGAAATTAACCAATGTGGATGAAATGGTGTACCAAGGAAATTCTTGGATAAATTAACAACGCAATTACATTACATGACACGCTGCAAGATGGATGAGGAAAACTTGGCCGGTATTATGTTCTGTTTTCCAAATTGCAATTTATTTGAGGGCTCTAATGGATGCCGTATTAAAACATCTTGGGCCGCGGTCAGATTTCATTGTGTGTCACCCAGACGTGATTGATGACCCTCTCTTCCCCGCCCCCTCGACCCCCCCCCCCTCCCCCTCCTCCCTCCTGCAACCCCTTGCTTCACCCTCCTCCCACTTCCCTCCCCCCCCCCTTCCACACTGCATTCCCTGCACATTTGCTGGGAATTTTAAACATTAGCAACATTTATATGGATCCAGGAGTATACAATTGATTTTCTTATCACTTAATTTCCTTGCTCGCTCCTGCAGCGAGACGATAAATTCTGGGCCACTTGCATAGTGAGAGCAATAGTCCATCTCTCCCCTCTCGCTCCTCTCTCTCTCTCTCTCTCACCTCGTGGTAAAATTCTATCAATAATGCCATTTTCCTGGAATCTCACCCCTCTCGTCATCTCTCCCTCTGATCTCCCCCCTTTTGCCTGTTCATGTGCTTTTGTTCCAGTTGCAGTGATAGCTCCGGCTATTCTTGAAATGAAAATATAATCGAAAGTATTTTTATTGCTGTAGCAAATGCATTAGTGCGTAAGGGACATCTGGAAATCATCCGCATTGAACTTGCCCAGTTATGGCGATATCATAGTGACTTTATTTTACCATTCATAATTACTCACAGGACAGTGAAAAACCATATGCTGTCGTCTTTGAACTCGGGGGGGAGCAGGGTTTGCCCAGAGTGACCCGAACAAACGTGAAGCAACCCAATCCTCGATACACTTTTACCTTTTCAACCACCTCTCTCTCTCTCTCTCTCTCTCTCTCCCTACCTCGTTCTCAGCGAGGTGAGCAGCAGCTTCCGGGGAGGGAAAGGTTAATAACATTCAGAATAAATCAAGTGTGCTGCACATCCCCCCTGGATGACATCAGCGAGTGCTCCTCCAACCCATAGGGCCATAAACAGCTTTGTGTTTTTTTTCATGTTTGTTTCAGATGTGTGCAAACGGATAAATAATGAATGAGCCGCACTGACGGGACACATATTTCACTTAGCGGAAATGGCTTTAATGCAGTCGGCCTGTATTACGCTCCCAATCACTGAGCCCCCGAGAAGCCGCGCGGGGGGAAAAAGGATGTTCAAACAAAATTCAAAGTGTGTTGAACTCAGGTGTGCCTCCAATGTAAATGACCTAGTTTTCAGCAGCAACTCTGCAACCAGCGACTCACCTGCTGTACGAACCAGAGGGGTGTTGCACAGGCAGGCTCAGGAGCTGGAGTTAACATGGTTTTTGTGCCCGGTGAGCAAAAATCCACTTGGGTTGAATTCAAAATAATTTCAGGGAATTAAGAAAAAAATTAAGCAAATAGGAGGAAATGATCTGAATTAAGGACATTGTTTAGTTTTGTCATATTTCTTTGTTCATTGTTGCATGAGACATTACGCCTGTCTGTCAAGCCTTTTCCCATACCGCAAAATTGCATTGTTTATACATTCCCAGCAGCATTTGAATCAAAATGATTATTTTTACTTTTGGAGGAGGATGTAGGCTAGAAACTACTTCATATGCAGCCCCGTGAATTTCCACTGCAGGACTTTGATTTCTGGTATGCACGACGTAACTGCACATTCTTATTGTAATTCTCTATTTATTTACGCTCTCCCAACAGAAGTATTCTCATAGTGATTTTGGGGAAATTCGGCATGACTTTCCCTTTTTCCCAGGTCTCGACGGTTAAAAACAAAAAAGAGGCTGGGGTTTTTTTTGGCGTTCAGACGGCTTTTAGAGGGTTTGTCTAAACAAAGTTTTGGGTTTGTAAATAGCGAAGGTTATCTGGCCATCGAGGCCTCCAGATGGCGGCTGAGCCAGACCACCTGCTATGGGAATGCCTTCGCTGTGAGGGCTGGATGGAAATATTCAGGCCCGATTCGCTCTCTCTCTCTCTCTCTCTCTCTTTCTTTTTCTTGCTCTCTTTTGCTCTCTCTCCCCCTCACACACACACACACACATACATCTTTATGGTTAACATGATCTGATTGAGGATGAGAAGGAGCCCTCTGCTCGTCTTCCCCTTTGAGGATCGCTCTGTACTCACCCTCCACCCCCGTCACTCTTTTCCCCCATATTGACCTCCCCATCACTCGCCCCAGCCTTCACCCCTCTCACCCCTCTGAACAAAACAGCTGGACAGGGAAGGGCTTTGCTGCAGGTCCAGACCCATCGTGTAAAAAGATGACGCATCTTTTGAAGGAACCGGCAAAAGGGAGGAGAGGCAGTTTTGGAGAGAGAGAGGAAACATAAACAGAGGTGTTTTAATATGACGGTCGCCAGTGGCACACGGGGAAAGTGGAAAGGGGGGCAAAAGAAAAACTGCTTACAATACAAACCCCTCTGAACGACGGCCTGGAGGCCTAGACCATGAAACACAAACCTTGTTTTTAAAGTCTGCATGCAGAAGAATGGGTTCGTCTGCGTCTGTGTGTGTCTGCAGCTAACGATCATCGCGAGCCAGTTCGAGTAAAGATCCTTTTCTTTGGGGTTTTTGGGGGTTTTTGTTTGTTTTTTTGTTTTTAATACTCGGGAATCCAGTTAAAGACTAATTTCACGGTGGAAATGCTTTCGATTACAACGTCGAAAACATTAGTATAGTGCGTCTGCGTGTTTGTGAGAGAGAAGCCGAACGATCTTTTTTTAAAAATCCTTAAGAAAACCGGCCCAGCCTCTTCTCAATTGTTTTCAAATGAAGATCCTCTGATAGCGCATCGCCAATCGTCTGTTTTGACACTCGGCTTTGATCAATAGAGGTTCAGCATTGTGGTCGAACACACGCCCCCGTTTCCCCACAACCCTTTAAGAGGTCATGAAAAGCACCACTGTACATCAAAACAACCGACGCGCTCCTTTCCCCATCATCCAACATGACACATGTGAGACAACACTGACCACAACAATGGCTCAGCCCTTTTGATGGTGAAATGCCTGAGTGTTTATTTACATCAGGCAGCTTCCCCCCCCCCCCCCCCCGCCTGTCCGTCAGTTGTGTGTGTGTGTGTGTGTGGCTCTTTTGAAGTCATTGTGGCGAGGTGATGACGCAGCGTCCCGCCCCAGCGAGGACCGCCATATTGGCAGCACTTGTCGAGGACACACAGGCGGGATCAGACACAGTGTGTTTGATCAAGGAAAACTTTCCTCTTTATGTCAGAAAAAGATGAGCGCGCAGCTGCATTGTGGGTTTTTTTGATTGGTTGGAGGCGGCGTGGCGCTGAGGCACCGCGGGGGGGGGGCGGGTGGGGGAACGTTTGGATTCGGGCTCAACAGTCAAAGTGGATCAGAACCATCCACGCCTGTCGTGGAGATGTAGGTTAATCCACGGGCTTGTTGGCTGTGTTGGCGATAACGGGGGCAGTGAAAGGGGGGAATGGAAAACGGCCATAGACAACCATTCTCTCAGGGATGCACCCAAACACATAGACACGCATCTGTGTGCACACAAAAGCATGAAGATACACACAAACACATGTACAGACACCATTCCCATCACCAACGCTACCACCGCCACAGACAGGCACCAGTCTACCCCCCCGCCCCCCTTATCCCACAGTGTTAATTAAAGCTGAAAGGTTACAAAAGGTGGGAGCCAATAACAAGGCCACATATTACATTTAAGTTGCTTCTTCTCCTTACACCCTCTCAATAATTCATGCTATCAGAGCGTCTACAAGGAAGTGGGGCCTCTCTTCCTCCCAGGAAGCCTCAGACAAGGATCATCTGTCCTCTGGACTCATTCTAAGTAAGGAAGTGTGGGCAACAATACATACCAAGCCAGCCCCAGCCTCATAAATAAATATGGTGATTGTTAATGGGGTTTAAAATTACTCGTCGTCTGCTCCCCAGCCGACTCCTAGTGTGACCGCCGTGGCATACAAGCACATGGAGGCTACATGTCCCCGCAGATAGAATGTCTGGCACCAGCGATACCGCAAAATGGCCACGATGCCTCCACTTCCTCATCTTCGTCATCGTCTTTATCTCCGGGAGCATCGTCTTCCTCACCTTTTCTCTCGTTTCAAGGTGAACATTTTCTTCCTCACCTCTTCCCTTGTTTTAAGGCGGCCATGTAAGCCATAGTGTTTTTTCCTTCCAGTGTCGGTCTGAATCCAGAGCTGCTTTTCTTTTTTTTTCTCCTGAGTGTTTACTGATTTCTATCAGTGTTTGAATGTCATTACACCTGCGGCCACCAAGGCTATTTTTCTTGAAGTGTATTTTGTTTATCTTCTTCCTGAATTGATTTCACTCTGTTCAAGCATATGCTTTCAGCAGACTGATAGCCTTAGTCGACTCATGTAAGGAAATACTGCTCAGGCATGTAAAGAATATAGAGTAATGCTGCACGCTGGCTCTGCGCGTTGCAGAAATATCAAATTTTTGTAGATGCTGTTATGACTTTTGTAAAAATGTTATTATAATTGCAATACAATACAGCCTTCCATTCCCACCCACTTGTAGTTGGAAATCATTTCTTCTTCAGAGAAAGCACAGAACACGCTCTGTAATAGAAATGTAAACTGTCTATGGTTCATGTTTATGCTAGCGTTGATAAACATCATGAATTCAGACAGCATCTGGTCTTAAGGACAGTGTTTATTTTTCTACTGTATGAGAGAGATGATATACTCCTGCCAGATTCCTTTTGGTTCTGTTGCAATATTTCTGCTTGTTCATGTTCATTTCCTGTTCTAATGAATCATCTGGAACATTCTGCATATACAAAAAAAAAAATGTTTTTTGAATGGCCACATTTGAGATATGAAAGCATGCATTTCATTTTTTGTGGGTAAAAATAATAATAGTAACAACAATAATAATAATCATCTTCATCATCATAACTTTTTAACATTTACATTGATAATTGTATTGACAGTGTGTAGTGTAGGCTGGAGCCTGTCTGTACTCGTCTCCCCACCATGCTGTGGTCTAGTATTTCTTGGTGAGCTTGATTGCATGCCTGTATCTCCCCCTCCAGGACAACTTGCATCATGGTCCCTCGCTCCCTCAGCATTACGGCTGGCTGTTGGAGAGCCACATCCACATCTCCATCTCCATCCTCGGCTTCTGAAATCTGTCACTCAAATGGCACAAGGGCCAAAAAGAAAAAAAAAAATGTTCCGAAATAAAATATCCAACGGGCAAGTGATGCTTCTGTTCTGCGACAAAATAGTTCGAGGAGGTAACCTGGCAATT
Organism: Hoplostethus mediterraneus; assembly: GCA_034670385.1. Classification (NCBI taxonomy): domain Eukaryota; kingdom Metazoa; phylum Chordata; class Actinopteri; order Trachichthyiformes; family Trachichthyidae; genus Hoplostethus; species Hoplostethus mediterraneus. The sequence continues at coordinate 8,433,391 of JAXDDW010000007.1, forward strand.
TGCCTGAATGCTGTTATTCCCAGCCCCATTCCCATTTGTGTTCCCTACTCCCTAGCGCCAGCCTGAGCTGATAACAAGTGAGTGCACTCCCTAGAATGATGGATGGGCCTTAGCCACGGGCTTGTCAGGAGAGGGTGCAGGGCCATATGGAAGTGGCATATGGAAGCTCATAGTGGAAGATGGGGCAAAAGGAGGGGAGTGACAGAGATATACATTAAAGGCGCTGCTTTGCTCTTAAAAATGCAAGGTTCATCAGTTTAGTGGCGAATATCCGTCAGCGGCGCTTCCTTCTGCGGGATCGGAGGCAGACAAATACGGCGGATGCAGGAGGTTTCCCTTTCGTGATTGCAGGGAGTTACATTATCCCATTCAATTTCATCTTCAGGTCGCCAACCCGGGGTTGTTCTAGGATTGAGATAGGTGATGGGATTTTTTGTTTGTTTTTTTTAAATCCAAAAGGGTTTCAGTACAAAATGATGAAATAATATGAATCACAAAATACTTTTTTTTAAGTTTCTTAGTATTTTAGTGTTGATCCAGGGTTGTGTTGTTTCCAGTCACATTTCATTTCATTCAGAGGGATGCCTGCACTCGCCCTGTGAACAAGCATTAATTATGTCTTCAGATCAAGTCATGATCAGTCTATTTTTACCTTTCTTATCTGTGTGAGTGTGTGTGTGTGTGTTCATGCGGGTGTGTATATGTGTGTGTATCCTCGTGTGTGTGTGTGTGTGTCTGTCTGTCTGTCTTTCTTAGTGCCCTGTGGAGTGTCTGTGGGCCCTGAGGAACTCTGTTTGATTGTTTAAAGCCCTTCTTAATTGGCGCTTTGTCTGTGCACTCCTAAATGAGCCGGGACACCCACGGTGGGGGTTCCCGTAGAGACCGTGGGCCGCTTGACAGCCCCCACGGTGGGGCCTGTCCCACAACCCCTCAAACTGCCAGCCGCATGACAGCGGCCCGTGCTGCACCACCCTGGCCAATTAAAACTCAGCTGTCAGGACCAGACACTATACCAACACTGGGTGACTGAGTGTGACTGTGAGATAGTAGAGAGGGAGAGAGGGTGTGTGTGTGTGGTTGTGGTTGTAGAGGGTGTTCGTGTGCTCATGCAATCATTAGCTGATGAATATACCTCCTTTCCCCTCGGCCTCCTCGGCGTTTGTTTGTGTATGTATTCATTCCTGTGTCATAAGGTGTATGTGAGGCACTCATGCCCGTGCATGCTTTAAAATATCCACCCGTGGTTAGGGTTTCCAAGCTGTGTGTGTGTGTGTGTGGGTGGGTGTGTGTGTGTGTGTCTGTGTTTCAATATGGGGAAGGTGTGTGCAAGTGTTCTTTGTGAACTGAAGTGCTCAGCAGACTGGCTGTATTGGGTTACATGCAGAGAGATTTGTAATTCTGAGTAATCACTTAGGACAAGCCCTTACACCATTTTATCTGGTTATGACTGTAGGCCAAAGTCAATACTCATAGTATAGTAATGAGTAGAGGCTAACTGAGCGCTTTTTATTAAAGCTCTGAGGAGTCAATCTGATGCCAGCCTGCTTCCCTTTGAAAATATCTCATTCTCTCATTCTTTCTGTCTCCCTCTCTCTCTGTCCACCTGCAACGTCTATCAGACATTAGGTCTACTGTCTATAGCTGGCAGCAGTACTACTACCTCTTCTTTGACATCACGTTTTTATTTTCTAACAAACATAAACAAATCCCCCCCTCAAAAAAATATCAAAGGAAGATTATAGGTACTAGTCTGATCCCACAAATCTAGCAGTTCTCTGAGAGATGTTTGCTCAAAATCTTCACGTATAAGTCGTCATTTCTCTGCAAAACAGGTATTATGTGAGGAGATTATTCTGGAATGACAAGGATGAGTTAAACCCCCCGTTGGCCAGATCCAGATTTGTAATCTGAGATTCAAGCATGAGGCATAGATTTAGTTTAATCCCTGCCAAAGGCAAAATACAGTTATTGGAAACTTCTCACCTCCCCATAACCATGTTCGAGCATCACATAAAAGCTCACCTCAGCAATATAAAATCCTTGGCGTTCTTTTCAACAAAGGGGATCGTCTTACCCTATGGTCTCCTTATTGAATCTTCTGCCTCTCTGTGGTAGATATGCTATATGTAGTGAACAATGTAACATTGTTGAGAAAGTACACTAGCACAGTACCCCTGGGCTAGTCTGGGAAGGAGCATGATTTGATTGACAGACAGTTTCTATGGAGGTAAGTAATAAAGTCAGAGTCAGAACCGGTGCAGCTGCATATCCACCTTTCACCTGCTGTGTGGTTGAATGAAAATACATGATATTCTTTTTCAGGTTTTTGTGTGTAAGACGAACAATACACCTTTCTTGATAAAAAAACACAGACACAGATAGAGGATAGATAAATACACATAGGCGAAGTACAATAACGTTATAATGGGGCAGGACTGTGGAAATGAATATGTCCCCTGCAGAAAGAAGTCTGTGACGGGGTTGAACCAGAGGACAACAAGGAGACCGGACCAATCATGACGTCCACCTGTAGAAAACCTCACTCCTTTACTACCTTCATTAGAGATATCGACAGAGCTTACGGTTGAGTACGAATGCTGTACAGTAATCACATGCACATGCACAATTGCCCGGTGTACGCGCAGATTCGTGCAGACATAAGCACACACACACACACACACACACACACACATCTCATCCTCTGTGTCCTGCATCTGGAAGTTGCTCCATGAAAAGTGGCTTCTTCCTGCTCTAGCTGGAAACATTTTCCAACCAGTGGAAGGCTTCTTCTGGGAGCTGGCCCACATCCAGGAACACTCAGGCTTCACAGCTGTCTTACAGCGTTTAAACGCAGCATATGGTACCCAAGTACCATTGTTTCACCACTAAAGACCCTGTTTTTTTCATCAGGGAAGAAAGGCCATTTAACGTCAATTTCACTTCAAGAGAGGAAAAAAAAAAAAAAAAAAAGTTCTGAAAATGAAAACTGGGCTGTGAGAAAAGAGTAATGCAGGTTGTTGTTTTTTTTTGTTTTTTTTAGGTTATTTTCTCCGACCATCACTAATTCTGGCAGTGATGACATTTTGATTCTCAGCCTGTGAGTTTGTGAAACAACACCATCTGTGTGCTTTCCTCTAATTAGGGTAATAGCCACAAATATTACTGCAACAGTTCCTGGTGACAAGCTGTTACATGCCAACGTGTGAAGACTTATCTGGATTTGACACCCGCAACTTAGCGATTGCACTGATGTAACTGAAAGCTGCGTTCCAATAACTTCCTAATATTCACATCCCAATAACCATCACAATTCTTTACGATAATGTTCACGTCTGCAGCGTTATAGTTTTGTTTTATTCGTGTTTTTAAAGTATTATTCACTCTGACTTGCGTTCCTTAATCTCTATTTCCTTTGTGCATCGTTTTCCAAGGGCGCCCGTGTGAAATGGAAAAGACAGCACGTATTACAGTGTTTTCTAAAGACAATAAGACCTTTGTGCTGCACGGGATGAGAGCATGACTGCAATTACCCAGCTTCACCTGCTGTGCAATACGCTTCACATTACCTCAAAAACAATATCAGATTCATCATCAAACCTGACAAAACATTTCGTTTTAGGACACGCGATACGGCGAATTATCGTCTCAATCTCCTCGCTGCATTTTCTTTGGTATCATTTGAACCCAAAATCTGACATTAACAAATGGAAGTTAATTTGCCTCCCTCAGAACACGATATAATCAGTCTAAAGGTTAATGTTTCTGCTAATTTATAAATGCAGGATTGCTGTCAGCATGAGGGGGAAATGATTTTGAAAGGCCTGACATTGTAAATTAAGCCTGTCAGATCGTCTCTCTGCACCGGCGGATCAGAGGATGCCGTAGTGTATGATGTCAGACAGGCAGGCAAACAGCCCTGGGGGACAGACCTTGCTCCCTCCTCCCCCCCAAAAAACACCGGAACGCCGGGAATTTTGTTGCTGTAGAAAGGTATAGCCGAGCTCGTGGCGCGGCGGGAAGGCATCGGGGGGGGGCGGGGTCTCACCTTTAGGGCCTGTGCTCGATGGTCGGAAACAGTGCGTGATGTTGATGGCTGATGAGATTTTAGCTAATGTAGTGAGACTGAGGCTCGCTGGGACGGAGATGTCACGGCAGGCGGAGTCTCAGGCTGCGTGTCTGTGATTAAACGTGCGCTGTGGATAGATATTCTGCCCCCTCGTCCCTTTTACCACTCCAGCAGAGTCAGGGAAATAAGCCCCGTCCATCGGCATTCTTGATTTATGGATTAACTGGGTAGTTGAAGAGAGTAATGAATGGCATGTGTGGGGTAATTTTGGTTTACTGCTGATTCAGACACGGTCAAACACTTGGTCAAACTGCAGGCTGTGCCAGGCCGGGCCTGTCTTTCCTCTCGTTTCCCCCCCCTGCTCCCTTTTATATGCACGTAGATGCTGATAGCTGAGTTTGATTGTGAGGAATAACCACGTGCCAAGTTCACATCAACTAGCTCTCCCTGAGAATTGCTCCATTCATGGTAAGTGTTACAGAGCCCTGTGGGATGGAAAGAATTACGGCCCTACAGTAAAGCTTATAAGCCAATCAGACATTGGGGGGTTGTTAGTGGGGCGAGGTGGGGGGGAAGCCAAGCTCTGACAAGCACCAATCTAGTCCTGCTGGTGAGATGAGAGGCCATGAAGATAAGGCCGTAAAGATTATTTCAAACTTGTGGTGGAATCCCTCCCCCCCCTACACCCCCCTCCCTCCCCCCCAAAAAATTTGATCCAGGCAAATTTCTCTCTCAGTGGGAGGAAATGGCAACCGACAGATTAGACATCTTCTGCTGTAATCTGTATGAAGCTTTGAAATGTATGCAAGCTGAGGCCAAACTCCTTTCAGTCTCTCTCTCTCTCTAACACACACTCACACACACACACACAAACACACACACACACACACACACACACACAGCAGGATGACCAGAGGACTGACTGGATCCTTGTCTGTCAGGTATCTGCAGCAGCTCCAGAAACGTGTTGCAGTTCTGTAGCTGCGTCTGTTTCTGTTTGTGGTGTGAGCAACATGCAGGAGCGACTGCTGGCCCTGTGACTCAAGATGGAGAGGAGAGAAAGGAAGAAAAATAAAAAGAGTGTGTGTGTGTGTGTGTGTGGGTGTATGTAGCCCCTGTGCAAAATGTTAGTTTTCTCCTCTCTACTGGCCGTCATTACTGCAGCCTGTCAGGACCGAGTCTAATGGTGTCTCACCTGACAGCCTCGCAGCCCCGCACCAAACAAGCAGCATAGGAGCATAGATGGAGGAGGTGGAGGAGGAGGAGGAGGAGGAGATCAGGAGGGAACTATAGTGAGGTCCCCCGGCGAGAAAGTAAGAAGCTAGCGGAAAATGCAATCGATAGCAAACTCATCTTTCTGTTTTTCAATGAAGTGACAAAGTACCCAATTTATTGGCAAATCGCCAGTTGAAGAGAGAAATGTATTCAGTTGAATAAGGTCACTTTCTGCTCCTCTTGCAGTTCTCCCAGACGTATGCAACTCGTATTGTCTTAAGGAACGGCAATTATGATCGTTTTGCCGTCTGACTTTTGGAGCGATTTATGTCCAATTCTGCTGGTAGCATTAAACTCTCTGAATCCCTCAAAACCAAAAAGTAAGAGCAGTGTATTCTTTGATGGGGGTCAAATAGGAATATTGCTGTGCTGTGTGAATAGTCTCCAGTTCCCAGGGGTTCCCATTGTCCCTGTACCCCGCTGATACTGTATCCCTCCATGTGCACCTTCCCCACTTCTCTGCTCTTGTTCAGAGACAGACAAGAGCAAGAATGTGCAGGTGTGTTGGGTTTTCTTTTGCCTCATCATCCACTTTTCCAGTTTCAGCCTAGAAAAAAAAATGTTGAGAAATATGAGTTTCGTTCTGCTGGCAGATCCGTAATGATAATCAACATAGTCACATTCATTCACACACCTTTATATTTAATAAGGCTACACTAGAAATATATCTAACTTAGCTGATCCTTTGCCATCATTAGTAGAAAATAGATTTTTTTTCTTTTCCTGGAGCCTATAAATGTCTGGCTGTGTCTTTGAGTTGACATTCCACTCTGTCTGTGTGTCCCTGGGCTGTTATGACCCCATGCTGGGGCTCCAGGGCCCAGCCAGAAGGGCCCGAGGTGCTTCACCAGGGTGACTTATAGCCGCTCTGATGAGAAACACACTCTTATATACGCACACACACACATTCACATGCATGCACACAAGCAAATCACAAGCGCATGTGTGCAGACACAAGCATGAATGCGTAAATGGACACACACACACACACACACACACACACATTCACATAAAGGTTGAGGACAACTGAGGGATAAGGGCAGATGTGTTTTACACACCGTCTCCAGGTGATGCCCGCTACACTCTGAGTCTGATGGCAGGCAGGTGAAGGACAAGCAGAACAAGGTTGGAGAGTTTAGTGGTTACAGTGGTTAGTGTTCACCAGGAACATGGGGACAAAATGCTTTTTTTTTGGGTGGGCAGGGGGGGGGATCCTAACCTGAAGTTCATCATTCAATATATCTAAAATACAGAGGATGCAGTCTGTCAAAAGTGATATAATTTTGTTGACCACTGTCAGGTTGTTATTATTATTAATTAAAAAGCAATTTGTTTTCATTTTGTACTACTTTATTTTGATAGAGTGGGTGGCACTTTATTTTGAAATTGTGGATATCACAAGACTCAGCTTTAAAATTGAAATCATCAGGTACTGGAACATTAAAAGAGAGATAAAACTGTTAGTCTACCATTGGCACATTCCCTAAATTAATGCCTGTACACACACCTGCACACACACACCTGCCAACCCCCATCCCCCATCCCACCGTTGCACTACACTGTTCTCGTTGGCCCCTAGCCCCACCCAGTGTAGAGACGAGGGGTGCATGACGGTGCTCTCTTGGACATGAGGATTTAATAGGTGACCCTGGGCTGCATGCTGGGTCCCCCGCTGCCTGGGCTCATCCAGCCGTAAAATGAGGCACAGGCAGGACCCGGCTGGTAATGAGAACTGGCATTTTGCTCAGGATAACCTCGGGAAAATCGCTTCTATAAATACCTTCTATAAATAAAAGTGTACCTTGGCCCAAGACTGCGTAAGGGGCTTTCTCTGAAAAGGTCATCCATTGCCCCGACTCTGCCACGACTCACCATTCCCTCTTTTTTTTCGTACCTCTCTCTGCTTTCTGTTCTTCCCCTGCTTTTTCTTTCTCCCTCATACGTTATAAGGTCTTTGTGTTTTAACGGCGGAGAACATTGCGTGTTATCGTTCATGTCACGTGACCCCCTGAGAGGACTCCTTCACCCTGCTCATGCCCTCGTCACCCTCATCCTCTCCTCTAACGATTCTGTCCATCCTTGACCTTGGTTAGGCATAAGGACATACCTCCTGCAGTGGAAGAGAGACAAAGGGAGAAACAAGAGGGAGAAGTGTAAATGAGAACAAAAGAAAAAGTGAAATAACAAGATCGTAAATAAAAAGAAAGAGCGATGTGCTGAAACGTGTAGAGGAGGAGTGGTGGTTTTGGGGTTAGGTCCACTGGTCCTGTGTTAAGTGCACACTGCGGCCATGTCTCATTTCATCAGTGTGTCAGATTTAACCATAGCCATTAGCCTTACCATTAGACTGGCAGTTATAACAAGTGCTGTGCATAGGCTGGTAACGTGCTAAATAATATATGATCTTTGTAATCTATAGTGGTGCGAGTGGAACTGAGCATGTAACTGCAGTATGGCAGGCTCTACTGACTGTTGAGGCTTGCATACATCTTTTAAAATTTGATGTATTGAACAAATGACATTACGTTGTTCTTTCATTTTGACAGATTGTTCTACAACCCCCTCTCTCTCTCTCTCTCTCTCTCTCTCTCTCTCTCTCTCTCTCTCTCTCTCTCTCTCTCTTTCTCTCTCTCTCTCTTTCTCTGTGGGAGCCTCCAGAAGGAGCCAAGGCCTCTCCCCGTCTCCCGGCCAGGTCAGTACTTAAACACCGCTTAGCCCCCATTTTACTGCCTGTGGGCAACTTAAACTGATTAGCCCTCAGCCCTACCAGGACTGGCTGACCTCCCAACGCATCCAATACCACTTATTGATCGATACCCATATTGATCAGGGCCCCCCATGTCGGATCAAGGGCGAACGTTTCTATTGATTGGGCCAGATTAGAGAAGACAAAAGGTTGCCAAATCAGTTTAGACACAACCTGCCAACGTGATATGACAGCGGGTTGCATGGGGGATTTCCAGCCAGGATTAGATTTGATGAGTGTTAACTGTGGAATTGATATAGCTATAGGACTGTACCGATCGGTAGCTAATCAAGTAACACAGTATGTTAATTCAGTCATGCATGCCCTTTAAATGCATGAGGTTATACCAATCGATTTACCAGACTAAACCCAGCGTTAGATCAGATGCAGATAGAGTACTTACTAAGCATGAGCTGGGGTTTGTCCAAGATAGAGAAGAGGAGATAACCAGAGCAGTGCAAGAAACTGCACTGACTATATAACAAACCCACATACAGTGCATGGGCTTGTTCCTAAATCTCAACTAGTCAGTATTTCTTTTGTATTTTTATTGTCTCAATAGTTCAGTATTTATTTAATTTTTTTATTGTTTTTTATTTGTATTGTTTATTTATTTTATTGTTATTTATTTTATTTTTATTGTTTATTTATTTAATTTTAATTATGTTATTGTTTTTATTTTTATTATTATAGTCAAAATTCTTAATCATGTCAATGTTGCCTCCTCATGCTGGTTTAAGTTGAAAGAACCACACAGATAAGAGCGACTGTATGAGTGAATGTCTTTAAAGGTATTTAAAGGTGCTACATGTGTCATTTTAACATTAACATCATTACCACCTTAATATTGAGACATTAGTATAAACAAACGAGACCGTCGCTGAGAAGACCTGAACCTCCACCAGCCTCTACAGCTCCATTTTACATTGTGTGGGTTGGATTCTGCAGGAAATCTGCTGGATTGCTTTACTGCACAACGGGAGGTTGTTTTACAGTACAAACCAGTGAGCGGGCCGCTGTTCTTCCAGCGCAAACAGAGCTAGACCTTAAACCTTAAAAGAGCTTCTCACAATGGCAGATGGAACGAATGGAAAAATCATTTCCTACATGTTTATCCTCTTAAGAAAAGCAGAAGAGAAAACCTTTGGCCGAGGACGCAAAGATCCACTTGGGGAATGGGGTTTATGGGAAATGTGGTCTTAATTTTGAGAGACACTCGCACTAAAAATACCACTGGTGTGAGAAAGAGGCTACCAATCATCAGCTACACCAAGGTATCACAATGATAAAAAAAAAAATGCTGCATGTATCGGCTTTAAATTTAAACCAAATGAATTCACATTATTCCTCCATGCACACATGTGGTGGTAGATGTAGCATCCCTGCCTGTGTAGTCCAGTCTGACAGTAAGTGACCTGGAGCTGACTGGGTCCTGGGAGATGGCTGCAGGGTGTCTGGGTCTCACGAGCAGCGCTGGAGTTGGGGCTGCGCTCACTGACAACGCTTGTTCCTCACCCCAGAGAGTAAAGAACAGAGAATTCAAGTTGTTATATCACTGCAGACAACACACACACACACACACACACATACATGCACACAATGTCACTCTCTCACACACACACACACACACACACACCATATCCTTTATTAAGCCATGGGAAAACATTCTTCCATCGTCATTAAATATTGATGTCCTGAGTGAGACAAAATAAGTCATGAGAACACTGACAACACAACACTCAGAAGAACAGGGAGCATGTGGACATATGCAATGTGTGAATGTCAGAGAGCGAGAGAGAGAGAGAGAGAGAGAGAGAGAGAAATTGCGTGCGAACACCAGTGGTGGTCTTAGAAATGAAGAACGTATTTAGGAAGTGGGAAACCAGTAATAGATGTGGCCATTGCATTCAGGGTTTTGAGGAATTACAATAACCGTTGACATTGAATTGACCACGCTTTGTTCCTTTGAAGTGGCTCAAGAGCATTAGATGCTAACAGCATGGCTAGTTTTACTAGAATAGATATGGTTTATCCATAGCCTTGGCTTGGCTCGTCTTCTGTATGAATTGGCAGCTGTGCGTTGGACAATTTATCCCTCGTGGGCCCTTCCTCTCGGAGAGCTAAATGATGGCCATTGAAGGAGCGAGGTTCATTGGCTGATATTGGCTCTAACAGCCTAGGAAATGGCCACTTCCCTTCCCGTGTCCCTGGTGGTCTCATTTTGCGGGCATCACTTTTTTGGGTCAACGAGTTAATACTAAAAATATGTCCTGCCAGAACCTTGCCATTTATCTGGGTGGGTATTCTGTGTCAAGCTCAGCGTGGCTAATTCTCTCTGGGACTCCCCTCTGCTGTGGAAGACAGGCCTGACTGGCAAACTCACACATTATCACCACAGTCATCTGATCTGCCTCTTCTCTTCTGCTCCCCTCGTCCTCCTGCTGGAGATCTCTCCCTCCGTACAAAGTGCCAGAAAACAGCAGGTTAGGCAGGAGGCACAATGGAGGCTTCGCAGGAGGTCAGGACCCTACAAATATAGCCTTTTGTGTAATTAGGTAAGCCATTAGACAAACCTTTCTGTCACTTTGTGCCAGGCATTACTTAAATCCAGATTAAGTGCATGTGGAGACGTTAGTGCATCAGTGTTGTAAACATTCCAGCCTTCGTCGGTTGTACTTAGCCACAATGCATTTGTAACTTCTCGGTCCAATTTAACCTTTTTTCCTCCAAGTCTCTGACATACAGAATAGAGCTTACCATCAAACTGAAACCATTTACGTTCCCCGTACAAAAAAGACTAAGCCTTCTTACAGAATGCCCCCCAACGCAATGTGTATTTTTACCCATCACGCTTTTTTTTTTTTCAGGAGGGAGAACTCGGGGCCTGTCAAATGAAAGAGAGGGTCGAAACGTGGTTATTTATAAGGAGCGACTGCGGCACAAAAAGAGGCACGAGGAGCCATTTTGATGCTGTCAGAGGGTTTTGTGGCTCTAAAAGGCTGCGGTGATGTGCTCTGACACTCGGGGTCTTGTATGGTGCTTTTAAGAGCTCTGCGTGGGCACACTCTGCATCACACACTGCCGAGCGAGACAAAAACATACCTGTCACCAGCGAAACACGTCTGCTGCACTTAAAGAGGGTCTGGGCTGCTCTCGTGCCACCCGGAGATCTCGAGGTGACTTCACGGCATTGTTTTACAGTGCTGCTCTTTTTTTTTTGCAGCTGGACGTTTAAGCCACAGAAGCCCTTTTGTGCTGAGGGATTTCTTTTTTTGTGTTGTTTTTTTTTGAAGTGGAGAAAGTGGATTTTCAGTGGAGGTGAGTTGGAGTCAGACGTAAAGCTGTTTGGATTTCATGAGTGCAAAAGTAGAAAATGTTGTACTTCTGCTGCGAATTCTGATTGGTTATCAGTAAAAATATTGATTTGCTTTTGGTTACTTTCATTGATTGCTCACTTGATGTTTTTCACTCATTCTTTTCATTCTCTCTCACTCATTCACAGAGCCAGGCTTGTTTTTGCTGCAGTATCCGAGTATTAGCTTATTTCTCTTCCTCTTCGCTCAAATGAACTGACCTTCATTTGTACCCATTGCCTTCCAGGAAAGTCACCGCATGGAAAACAAACAAGCGAGAGAGGACAGAGGAGGGACAGTCCTCCATTATACCCCCCTCACTTCCTTCCCTCCCTTGCTTTCTCTTTCCCCTCATCCCCCTGCTACCTTTATTTGCTGCCCTATTAACAACTGTTACTGCAGCTTTAATTACGCCCCTGTGATCTCTAAGAGTGGCGGGCACGTGTCATCTCCCTCCCAGGGGAGCCTGGGTAATTACCAGCATCCATCCAAGGGCCGTTGCTCCTGTTCCTCGGTCGCCGTGGTGATAATCACACCGCCGCCGCTAACATCTGTTCCCTGGGCGAGGAGTCCAAGTGGCCTGAGCCTGTCACACCATGCCTTCCTGTGTCAGGCCTGACCCCTGACCCCACCCGTGGCTCCGCGGGGCTAATTTGTTTACTCTCAGAGGCAGGAAGGAACAAACCAAAATCTCACCAGACGGCAAACGCTTCAAGATTTAGACGTGGAGAACCTGAACATGTACTTTCATCGGTCTGCCTCTTTCTGACACTCAGGCCTTTTGGTTTGAGCTCATGACATTTAAATGCATGCAGCTTTGAGGTCAGTATTTTCTGAATGAACCTCAGATCACGCAAACACCTGCTTCCAAACAGCTGCATCTTATATCATGCTACATAACTACAGTAAATACAGTGCGTCACCTTTGACCCCTACTATACGATCAGTTTCAGTGAATGGGTTCATGTGCTTTCACGAGGACGTAGCTTTGCAAAAATGATTCAAAAGGTAATATCATTGATTTACCTCTTTTATAGCAGATCTATGAAGTCACTATTGGGCCCGAGTTTGATATCGGATAAAAATATGTGGTCCTGCTAACAAATCAATGAGGTCTGTAAAAGAAGTTACGATCTTAAGCCTCCAAAATCAAGAAGATAGGAAAAAGTGTGTTACCTTCAGAAAGTATTTGGCATGCCGGAGCCATCTACTGTTGTGATATTTTAGAGACAGAGCTGTAAGTCTTGAGAAGAAGTCCTTGATCTCCACCCTCAGCTCCCGTGACCTTTTTCTTCTCTGCAGCAGCTGCAGAGAAAGGCTGCAATCAGTACTGTCAATAAGACGGAGAATACCAACCGTCCCGCCGTCAGCAGTATTCTCTGTCCTTCAAAACACACAGTGAGACCAAATGTTGAACTAAATCCAGTCCAATCCACTAAATCCAATATGGCCACCCTTTTCATCTTTTTTGACATCATAAGTATCATATAAATTTTCCTTGTCTAACTGAAATTTTTTAGTTGCGCTCCATTGATTGTTTCATCTCGGCCTCGGTTTGAGCCCCGTAGACGCTAGGAGGCCGAGATCTGTCTCCTGGACCTTCATCCCGCCGAGACGTTACTGCAGAGTAGTACAACTTGTCTACTCCCATCCACGTCTCCGTCTGAACTCCCTCCTCGCGCGCAAAGTACACCGCAGCTCTCGGCCAAGTTTTCATGGGAATAGAAAGGCGCGCGGGCCGCGGAGCTGGGAGTCGGAATTAGGAAGCAATCAGCGTACAAATCCTCCGAGACTATAAAGCCATTTCCCCCCTTTCTCACTGATGAGACACAGCAGCAAGTTTCGGCCCCTACTCGCAAACTTTTCCCATAATGAGAGCACTTAGATGTCTCTGACCACACTTACACACACTCAGGAGGAGGAGGAGGAGGAGGAGGATGGGGGGGGTACAGTAGATGAAGGGATAGGTAGCTACTCTAAATAAAGATATACGGCGTATTTGCGGAGTATAAAGAAGCGTGGAGGCTTAAATAATGAAAAGCTGTCTGATCAAAGGGACGGGGGAAGCGATGTATTTAAGCGGGTCAGAATCTTTAAAAGCTGTTTTATTTATGCGCTTTTTAAAAAAAAAAAAAGGAAGTCATAGTCAATATTTGGCAGCTGTGACATTAACGAGCAACGTATTAGAAAGAGGGGAAAATTCATACATATGCATAGAGATATTAGGGGGGTGTTAACGGTAAGCACCTGTCTACTTAACCGTGACAGCAACTCTGTGAGTGACTTTACAGAGGACCCCCCCTCCCTCCCTCCCTCCCTCCTCCCTCCTCCCTCCTCCCCTCCCTCCCTCCCTCTCGGAGCCACATGTGTCCTTCTTTACTTAGCGTCGCCTCTCCCTCGCCGGTGACAGTACCGCTGACAACCCCGCTACTCGCAGAGAAAAAAGAAACATGTTTTCAGAGATGTCAAGCGACGATGGTGAGAGCTCAAGGTTAGGGGCTGCTCCTTTTTGCTCCCGCCAAGCCCCGCCAAGCTCGCTCTCTCTCTCTCTCGCTCTCTTCCTTTGCACTCTATGAATATTGGCTATCCACATTGTGAAATTAATAATGCATTTTCACTTTTTTTTGTGGAGTAGCGTAGCATCTGTCAAGTCGGCTGCTAAATCCAAACTGTGGAAAGTCAAAGGGGTTATGCATCTTTTTTTTTTTTTCCTGTTTTGTCAACGAGAGCCGAGGAGCTGTCAGGGGTATTAACTCTGACTGGGGAGTGTTTTCTTACAGTTGGCATGTGGCATAATGACGTTAGAAGTTTTATTACAGAAGGTTAATCATTGTGCTTTGTCCCCCTCTGATATGAAATATATATATATGGCTGTTGGATATAATTCTCCCAGTCAGATAGAAATGCATTAGAGCAGTTCACAGTGCAGGATGACGAGTGGTAATTGTGCAAAATCTGCAATTGCACAAAAGTTGTGTGAGTGCACGTTAAAGGATGTGACCAGCAACACACAAACAAACAAAAACTCATATTAGAAATGAATGTCCAAATGAAATTACTGAAAAAAAAAGAAAAATCACATCTTTATATTACTTTACTACAGAATATAAGTTAAATTCAGAGTTAGATGCTTTAATATTAAGACAACTTCAACTGTTCAACTTCAACATGATGTTAGTGTTATTATGTCTCCCAGTTCTCCCAATGAATCCCATCTAAACTCAGTCTTTGTGTGGTAGTGGCTACATGGATATGTATGCTGGTCACTATGCAGTCCACCCAACTGTTTGCTCCCATGCTTCAAAGTCACACCAGAGTGGCTCTGTCCTTCTGTTGAAGGGAGGAGGAGGGGGAAACCAAGGGAGGAGAGAAGGGGAGGAGAAAGTGAGGGCCATCTGGGATGACTCAACGTCCGTGTCGGGGAATGCTGAACGTTCCACGTGCATCCCTACCTGTCACACGCCGTAGGACTCCGGGCTCAGACAGATGCAGGACCAAAGGTGCTGTTGTTTACCGCTATGTTCCTTCCCTCCTGCCCTCCCTTCATCCTCCCATCCTCTGTTTCCCTCTACGGGAGACAGACCCCCTCCTGCTTCAGTCAGTCAGTGCTGTGTGGCTGATCTGAATGTGATGGGAGGAGGAGGGGGGGGAGGCGGGGTGTGTGTTGGGGGGGGGGGGGGGGGGGAGGGATTGAGGGCTTTGGTGGGTCAGAACCCAACAAGCTGTGCTGGGAGGTTGATCCCCCTGCCCACTCCCCTGGCAGTCTCTCTTTTTACTCTCTCTCTCTCTCTCTCTCTCTCTCTCTCTCTCTCTCCCCAGTACCAGGTGGTGTGTTGCTCGCCCCCACCTGCTCGCCTCGAAATGCCATCCTGCCTCTCCCGGACAACCACGTGTCACGCAGATTGGTTACCAACGCGAGGCAAAGAGGGAGGAACGGGAGTGGAGGACAAGGAGGTTGATAAACAAGGAGTATTTTAACCCTCCAGCCTCCTCACAGTCCACCTCCCCCCCCCCCCCCGCTGTGCCTTTAAAATAACTTTGAGGACTTTGCAAAAGGAATTATAAGCTTGAAAAAAGATAGTTAGCTGCACAAACCCCTCTTAAATTGCAGTATAAGTGCATTGTGCTGTTTTTCTGTTGGTTTTATTTCTTTATTTCATGGTTTTGAGCTTGTAATGCTGACCTATACTTCGTCACGTGCTTCGCCAAAGCATGCATCCTCCTCTTCCTCTCGCCCCTCTGCTGCATTTGTTCTTTCCTGTGTTGTGTGCGGAGAGAGAGGGGCCTCGTGGAAAACCAAGCGGGAGTACCGCCGATGCGCCGGCCCTGAGAGCCAGCCCTCTCAGACTCTCTCTCTCTCTCTCTCTCTCTGGCTAACCTTCATGTTCGATCAATAACTCTCTGCAGAGGCTCCATCTTTGGAGTTTGTTTATTTGTGCGTTCCTGCTCGCAGTGCTGCTTACATCACGGCCCGGATGATGAAATTGATTAAAAGCCGCGATGTTTTTAACCCCTTTCTGCCGGACAGTAAAGCCGGACGGTTTTAGACATGGGATAGCAACAGAAGATCCGATGTAGAATCGAATCGAATAGAACAGAAAGCAACTTTTTCGTGAGATCTGTGTCGTTGTGCAGCTTTAGTTCCAGTTAAACTGTGTCTGCAAGCAGGGAGGTTCCCCCCCCCCCCCTCCCCTCACCGCCAGCTATTTGATACCCCACGCAAAATGCCTACAGCCTGGAAGATGGATGGACTCTGGCTGCTCCGACAGAGGTCAATGATTTCCCTTCCCATGTCAGCCGAGAAGTAAACACCAGGACACAGGCGGCTATTTCAGCTCCACGTCTGGACCCATGAACTCTGCTGCGAAGCTCGAGATCCCTATCTCTGAGAAAAAGAAGGAGTGCCCGCCCTCCTCCCTCGCCTCCTCCCCTCCTCCCCCCCTCCCCTTCTCCCCTCCATCGCTGCCCCCGCACCGCCCCGTCCTCTTGTCCTCTTACCTTCATTACGCATTTTTTGTGTTTATGCTTGGGCGCAACTGTGGCTGCTCCTGATGGTTTGAGGTCAGGCGTGACTGGCCACGGGTTACTCTAAATAAATACACAGGGACTAGCCAGGAAGGAGCAGGGGTAGGCTGTGCCTGCCGTCGAATCACCCTTGATTAATCAGCTGGCAGATTCAGGGTGACTTTTTGTGTACACTCCCCCACCGCCGCCCCGCTCCTTCCCCCCCCTCGTCAACCCCCAACTCCCCTCCTCCTCCAACACCCCCAACGGAAAGGCGGTGGAATCGGGGCAGCACAGACAGGGCAAAGGAGGCAGCCAAGCAGATGGAGCATTGCACCACGTACAAACACAAATTCAAGTGTACATGCACGCACACACACACACACACACACACACACACACACACACACACCATCTTCCCATTCCCTTTCACCAACCATGCCTGCCTGTGGTCTCGTACAAAAGTCTTGCAAGACGGCGATGGAGGCAGAACACATGGCCTGTTGTCACACAAATAAGTGAACAAAAAAAAAGCGCAGTGGTGCATGATGGGAAGCGGCAGAATGTGACCTATTTATCTTACGCTTTAAATAGATTTCTGCGCTCATAAAATACGTGTTGACGTGTAGATAAACATGGCGGTTTAGGTTACAGCGCAGCAGATACCAGCTTAGGCCCGGGCCTCGCGGTTGATCTTTTGCTGTGAAACTTCAATCGCTCGACACGCAGCGGGCTACAGCGGTTGAGTCCATCACTCTCTCACATCACGTTGTCTCGTCTCGTCTCCTCTCATCTCACCCCTCTATCTCACCCCGGTCGCAACACACAACAACACAGCACCCCCGTCCAGCACCGCTCTCCCTCCCCCCCCTAGCCCCAACCCTGGCTGCCATCATTAGGGGGTGGTGCTGTTCTCTCACCTGTCAGCTCCATTTTACCACGGATGAGTAGAGCATCAGCTGGACCGTGCGGACCCCTGTCACTAGCCCCGGCCCCTTACCTCTCTTCCTGACTCTGTATTCTGGCCCTTAACCCCAGTCGGGTGGCCTCTTCCCCCCTCCCCCCCTGCCCTGGCTCCCAGGCTTAGCCCGCTGTCCCAGCATCCAGCCCCAGCTCCAGCCAAAACCCCCCCCCCCCCCCCCCACCCCCCTAGCCCCCCAACTCTAGACCTAGCCCCCGGCCCTAGCCCCTCGGCCCCCGCGCCTCTGTTGCCCCCAGCATGGATGGACCTATCCTCGGGCAAGGTGTGGCCCCATGTGGCATGCCTGTCCAGAATAGAGGTTATCAGCTGTGATCGCCCGCAATAGACTTCTACCTGAACCTGCTGCCCTGAGGGGACGGAGCGATGGAGAAACGGAGAGGAAGAGAGACCGGAGGGTGGAGTGAGCAAAAGGGGGGGGAGGTTGATGAGTGAAGGGAGGAGGAGGAGAGAGAGAGAGAGAGAGAGAGAGGAGGTAGGGGTAGGGATGGAGTTTTGCCCGGAGGCAGGGATGAGGCAATGAGTACCCCTCAAAAACACGCAGGCAGTCGGAGACCACCACAGGCACTTCTACAGAGGGAGAACACGGGGGCTTTCAGGTGAGTGTCAAACACTAAGCAGCATGCCCTCTGTTCTCCCGCTCGTCTCCACGGTGACACGCTGGAGCCGCCCCACGGACACGCTGCAACCAACCAGACACTCTGAAGGGTTTTGGACCCTGTTTGATACTGTAA
The DNA here is from genome assembly GCA_034670385.1 of Hoplostethus mediterraneus. NCBI lineage: Eukaryota > Metazoa > Chordata > Actinopteri > Trachichthyiformes > Trachichthyidae > Hoplostethus > Hoplostethus mediterraneus. Next base: position 8,451,548 of record JAXDDW010000007.1, read on the forward strand.
GCTCCTTTCTGTCTGTCTGTCTGTCTGTCTGTCTGTCTGTCTTTCTTCTGTCTGTCTTTCTGTCTGTCTGTCTTTCTGTCTTTCTTTCTTTCTTTCTTTCTTTCTGTCTGTCTGTCTTTCTGTCTTTCATTCTATCTTTCTTTCTTTCTGTCTGTCTATCTATCTTTCTTTCTGTCTTTCTTTCTGTCTTTCTTTCTTTCTTTCTTTCTTTCTTTCTTTCTGTCTGTCTATCTATCTTTCTGTCTTTCTTTCTGTCTTTCTTTCTTTCTTTCTTTCTTTCCTTTCTTCTGTCTATCTATCTTTCTTTCTGTCTGTCTTTCTTTCTGTCTGTCTTTCTTTCTTTCTGTCTTTCTTTCTTTCTTTCTGTAATCCTTTCATTCTTTCTTTCTATCTTTCTTTCTTTCTTTCTATATCTCTTTCTATCTATATTTCTATCTATCTTTCTTTCTATCTTTCTTTCTGTCTTTCTTATTTTCTTTCTTTCATTCTTTCATTCTTTCTGTCTTTTTTTCATTCTTTCTTTCTTTCTTTCTTTCTTTCCATCTGTCTTCCTTCCTTTCTTTCTTTCTTTCTTTCTTTCTATCTGTCTTTCTTATTTTCTTTCTTTCATTCTTTCTGTCTTCCTTTCATTTTTTCTTTCTATACCTCTTTCTATCTTTATTTCTTTCTATCTTTCTGTCTTTCTTTCTTTCTATCTGTCTTTCTTATTTTCTTTCTTTCTATCATTATTTCTTTCTTTCCACCTTTCTTTCAAATCACTTCGCTCCCTTGTCAGTTTGTGTTTGTTGTTTTCTGTCTTCCTGTCACCCTGACTGGGTTCCTGTGTGTTGTGTTGCGATGCCGTGTCTCTCCCAGCCCAACAGATTTTATATCTGTTGCTGGACACCGAGTGTAACACCAAACCATATGCCACCAATTGCCGCAAATTACCCTGGATACAGATTATCAGCAGTAAAAAACCTGTCCGAGTTTGAAGCATCATTAATTCTCCAGCCCGTTTTGTTTTGCAGTGAGATTGCCTGGCACTCGTGGAGGGTGGGTTTGTTATCGTGGTCTCAGACATTGTAATCAGGCCTCAATAATCACACTTCCAGAGGCGGAATGCGCCTGGGGCCTCCGCCAACAGCCTCTAATGTGGGGCGCCGCGGGCCGCTGGCCTGCAGACGCACGGGGGGCTGGCAGATGGAGGCTGCCATTAAACACGGACAATCACAGAACACAATCACTGAGCAGTACATTGTGCACAGAGAGGAAGACAGTAAGGAGAGAGACGTACCGGCTTTTTGGAAATCAAATGTCATTAAAGGAAACTGCATGATCCTTGATTATGGTCAATATAGGAACTTCCTGTGTAAAAACAAATGTATTTCTTCTTCACACACACACACACACACACACACTCACACACACACACTCACACTCAAACAGTGTTTATCTGTTGTGACGTCAGTAGTAGCGCTGCTTTTCCTCTCCATTGTGTTTTTATTAGATATTTCAGAATGAATGTGTGTTATATCAGCTATTTTCTGTAGTTTTATAATGATTAATAAAAAAATAACTTATCACACTTTGTGCTTAAGAAACTGAAAATAAAACCCATTACAGAAAAAAAACAATAGTAAGATAGAAGTGCAGTATAAAGAAAAAAAAGCAGTATCAACTGTGTTCAGTACAGTTTGTCTGTTAAGCTCACAACTTCCTTCTTCACCGTCTGTCTGACTGAACGTCTCTTTCACCCCCTCCCCATCTCTTTCTCCATTTTTTCTCTCTCTCCATCTCTGTCACCCTCTGTCTCCCTCTCTTCCTCAACTCTTTCCCTCTCTCTCTCTCTCCCCCCATTATACAGTCATATATCCTCTCTCTGTGTTCCTGCAGGTTCCTGGATTCTGGGAACATGACTAGTGTTTCCTGTTTCACTTCCTGAGTGGAGAGACACACTGAGGTGCTCTGGAAAGACACAGTGAGAGGGTGTGTGTGTGTGTGTGTGTGTGTGTGTGTGTGTGTGTGCGCGTGTGTGTCAGTCGGTGGTGGTGGTACTCTGAGATACTCTGTACTCGATATAGGCCCTGCCATCACCAGGGCTATATCTCACCGTGACTCATTTATTACATCGACCTGTGTTAGCGGCAGCAAAACGCCAGTGAACAAACAAAGAGGACAAGTCACCGAACGGAGCGCTCCCACAACAAACATGAGGCTAGTAATGAGGCCACCGGCGGAGTGACACCTGAATGAACCTGACATCGTACGTGCAGGAGAGTCACCCCCCTTGAATCGGACCATCAGCACTTTCTAATCAAACTTTCAATTTCAAAAATAGCACCTCTGTAAAAACCATAAATCTCTCTCTGGAGCGCTCGGGGCTTTTGTGTTTCCCTTTCTCTAATTGTCCTGTGTCTCTGCCTCGTAAATTTCTCTCAGGGAAGAGCCATTAGCAGAGATGGCTGGCAGGGACTCTGCCACAGGGACACAGAGCCGGTCTACTCGGTGAGAGGATGTCCAGATACTGACTGAAAGCGCTGCTGTGTGCCGTCCAGTTGCCAGGGTCAGATGACAGCATGTCTGGCTTGGCAGCGCTTGCTCTTTCATGTCAGCGAGCAGCCGGCCAGTGTTTTGGGATTTCTGTGGTTAGACCGGTTTCCTTCCCAACCCTCAGTTGGGTTGAATTGTCCCATAATACGCTGCATGAATGTCATTGTGTTTTGAACGCGAACTGCTGCAAATAGTATACAATGCATCTATATCCGGAAGTCATTTTCTTGATTTAAAGTGTCTTTAAAGTGTAGGAATTCACTGCCTCAATACAATGTAGACAAAAACAATGACATCAAACGAAGTCTGGCTGGATCAGGCCTGCAGAACCTGGCAACCCAAGTCTCTCATGGCCAGCAGGTCTTGATTCCTCCACCATGTAAGCAGTGCCGCGAGTTGTGTGTTTCATGTGTTAGAGGCCTAACCCAGGGTGACGGCCAGCTCTGGGAAAACAACGTGGAAAAAAAGACTTCTCACAATCAAATATCCTGTCTTAAGTGTTTTGGGGGGTTTTGTGTAAATAGGAATCAGTCAGTGCAGCAGTAAAATCATTTCCTGTTACAAGCGCAGTGGTTTTGCTGATGAACATCAAGAGGGACGTGAGCAGGAATAGGCGTCACATAATACATAGGCCCGGCAACATGCGAGACATGCTACGGCATTTTTGTACATGCCACATATGATGGACAGTATTTCCTTGTGGCGCCGATCAATTGAAAATCTCAGGTGCTTTTCAGCATGTGGAACTTGGTCTATCTTATAAAACCTGATAGAGATCTCATCCTGCTGTCTCCCATGCCTTTTATAGATATAAGTAATTCTCTTCCATTTCTAAAGTGGGCACTAATATCATCTTTAATATGATAATCGTTGCAGAAAAACTGGCTTTGCGCATCGAGTTTAAGGCTGTAGTACAAGTGTGGTGAATTTATGACTAATCTATATAAACGTACCTTATTATTACTATAAATCATCTGATGGCCTGGAAACAGAGGTGTAAATGACCTTAACCATTTCATTAAATCTAATTAAATTGAATTGACATTAAAAGTCATCATTTCTGCCTCTTTTTTTATGAGTGCAGATGAGATGTGAGCCATGCTGGATCTCTTCAGTGTTAAACACATACTGCGTACAGTATTACAGAGTTAATGGGACAGATAATTGACAGTGAACCATAGGAGGTTAATAATAGATGCTTAATTGACTCCTATCAATTTGTTACACTGAGCAGCACTGCCTAAAGATCTCACTCATACCAGCCATATTTCCAGCAATGACCAATTTTTTTTAATTTATGATTATCACTTTATTGAAAAGTACAATGCAAGACCGTAAATGATAAAACATAACTCCAAATAGACAAATATAATATACACATACACACACATGTAGAATAACTGCAGTAGCTGTGTTATGTGTCACTTTATAATGAGCACATTACTATGAAACAGGTAGAAGAGAAGTGAAGCGGTAAACCTGTTATGGACTTTGGGCCATTAGTAATATGTACTGCAGACACCACTCCCATTACAGGAGGAATTTATCCATCTAATGAAAGTATTCTGCCGAGCACAATAACTGTTTGGACCCAGTCTGTATGAGAAAAGGTTTGTGAACCCTTTTGAATTACCTCCATTCCTGTATAAATGGCTTCTAAAATATGATCTGATCTTTAGTCATAACAACAGATAAACACAATGTGATTTAACAAATAATATACAAAAATGTGTACTTTTACAGGTCTGTATTGAACATATTGTTCAAACGTTAACAGCTTGGATTGGAAAAAGTTAAAAAAGTATAAGGTATGAGATTTACCTGATTGCACTCTTTTTTCAAATATGGTGTTGTGTCATTTTGCCAAAAAGTCACATTTGTGTCTCATCTGCCCACAGAACATTGTTCCAGTAGCTTTGTGGAGCATCCAGGTGGACTTTCCTCCATGAACGCCACTCTTGTTTAGTTTTTTTTATTGTGGACTCGTGGACTCAGATGTTAGAAAGATCAAGAGATGCCTTCACATCCTTAGTTGTTACCTCAGGGTTCTTCGACACGTCCTTGACCATTACGTGGCATACTCTTGCTGTGATCTGTGCTGGATGTCCACTCCAAGGGAGAGTGGGCAAATTTGTATACAATCTGTGTGACTGTAGTCTGATGGAGGCCCAAGTCTTTGAAAATGCTTTTTTTTCAGACCTATGAGCCTCAACAACTCTGAAATTTCACATTCCAGTTGAACAGATCTCTTTTTGGAGCGCAGACTCTGTTGGTAACCAAACATTGTGGGGTTTTTATATGACAGGACACCTCTAACCCACACCTGAATGTCATCTCCTTGATCGGATCACCTGACTTGAATTACTTTGTCCAGCTTAGGCTGTTGATGTTTTAACAATATGTTCAATAATAATATACATACATTAATAATAATATAATGTTTTTATTTGTTTGTTTGTTACATCATATTGTGTTTTTCTATTGTTATGACCATATTGTAGGAGCCATTTATGCAGGAAAGTAATTCAAAAGGGTTCACAAACCTTTTCTCGCAACTGCATATACATGAAAATAACCAGGAAGGGATAATCCTTATAACTTGATATCCCAATAACTATGGAAATACTGTATTTCCATGCAGTTCCTCATACACTGGACAGCCTCATGTGGTTAAAGGCAGTGTTAAGTGGTTCCCACTGCCATATGAATTTGTCCATCAACATTCAGGAAGTAAGAGTTTATTTTTCCTGACGCCACAAGACAGTATACGGCAGACCTGATTCCTCACAGTGAATGGTGAATATGACAGGTCAGCTACTGTCCCAGGCCCTCGAGGCCGCTCCCAATGCTCTGGAAGACCTCTGTTGTTTATACGTATCTGTTTCACCTTTTTCCTCCTAAACAATTAGCGGGCAGACCGGGAGGAAACCCGTCCCGCTAGCGGTCTGCACACATTCCAGCCAGTGCAGACAGCTGTGCAGACATCACACAACTGCTACCACTACATAGACAGGGTCAGACATGGATGAACACGCTCTCAGTCATACGTTGACATGTGATCACCTGATTTTGATGCCATCGGTTCGACATAAACAGGAGACATTCCCCTTTAAAGCCCAAATGGAGCAATTTACTAGTTAATGCTCTGGCCTGGTCAATCTATGAAAAGGAGGCTCATCGGCTCTTAATTTGAAAGAATGTAAATAGCGTGCGTTGGAAAACACAGAGTTGGCAGCGTGCCATGCATCACCGGGAGGACTTAAACAGTTTGAGAGAAGACTGATAGATGAACCTTGCTGGTAGATGCGTGGCTGGATGGAGAAGGGAAGGTGTTGGAAGGTTGAGGATATTCATCACGGCAATTATTGAAAGTGTTTTTTCGCTGACATCATCGTCCGGGCTCATATATCAACCAGGAGCAGCATGCTTATGACTTAGTGACACGGGCTGAGTGGAGGACATTGAGCAGTAAAAATTAGCAGGTTATACCGGGTGAAAAATGAAGCCATCAGAAAGCCATAAGCAGCCAGCATTTGTTATTCCGAAGAATTCATTTCAGGAAGTCGGCTTTGTGGATGTTATTGTTTGTATCATCGTTGCCTTTATTGTGAAATACACTCCTCGACAGATTTATGTCTATTGTGTTATAGTGTTGGTCCGCTGTGCAATCGCAGTTGCTTAGGAAATAAGTGGCCTCTTAGCAGCAGATACAAAAAGTTGAAGGTATTTCATATCCTCAGGAAACTAAAGAAACACAGACATAAATTGATAATGTCCGGGATTCACACGCAAGCAATCTAAAAAAAAATGCTAGATAAGTGTGGGTATGTGTGTCTGTGTGTGTGTGTGTGTGTGTGTGTGTGTGTGGGTGTGTGTGTCCCAGTCTCCTGTCTGTGTTCGCTTTGTCCTGCAGCAGGAAACGGCAGATACCAGGCTCTTGAACCAGCACTCTCAAGGCCGGAAGGACCTTCCTCAAGAGGGAGTGAGCAGCAGCAGAGCATAGTGCAATTGACCCAGCCACACTCCTTTAGGTACATTCTGTACACGTACTCCATGTACTGATATCACAGCAACGTTTTCTACTTTATCCTGTCTCTACTTCTCTCCCTCTATCACCATTTCTCCCTGTTAATCTCAGTGTTTTCATCATTCTCTCCCTGTGCTTAAAAAGAAAGATGTTCCTCCTCTGCATCTTTTATTGTTTGGTCAATGTTTCGGTTATAGGGGTCGTCGTCTTTTGACTGAAATGCTGAGCGTGCATTAATAGATGCAGTGGTATGTGTGTGTGTGCGCGGGAACCTTCTTTCTTTCTTTCTTTCTTTTTCATTTGAGGTTTGACTCCTTGCACCACAAAGGAGAAAGCAGCGGTGTATGGTTTCTGTCTTCTTCGTCTTACGTTTTGCTCTTTGACTTTGTGATGTCAGGAATCACATATTTCTTTTTACGCGAGACATCTGTATACACTGTACCGCACTGTCGTCATGTTCTGTATAAGCCGGCGAGGCACTCCTTCTCTCTCCCCAAGTTTAAGATGTCGTAAACACACCGCTGGGCCCTCCCTCTTGGGAAACTCTCGGGAACATCAGAGGGCTCCCTGGGTCTCTTACGTCTGTCCTGCTTCTAACGGCTGCATCAGCTCCTCTGGGCAGCCGCCCAACTGGCTTGGAGTCTGCTGCCCTGACCCTGAACTTTGGATATGAGGGGTTAGCCAAGGGCCAGTGCCGAGGCTTGGGTGGGTGTGGTGGCGGAGGTCAGGATGGGGGAGGAGGGGAGGTGGTGGCTAATAAATACAACAGAGGAAGGGCCATCAGGATGTGTCTTTTATAGCTGGCTGGTACTTGAAGGCATCAAACCCCACTCCCACAGATGAGAGGCAGGCAGACAGGCGAGCAGATGAATCCTGTAAGGCTGGAAGTGATAGGTCAGGGTTTTTATAAGGTCAGGAGGAGGTTAGTGGCGGGTCAGGGACTCCTCCTTTTTAGTCTGGGGCGTCGGGAGACTGTTAGTCTTAGTCGTACAGTAGCTCTTAACACCTGCACTTACCTAAAGTTAACCTGCATCCCCAAAAATACACACATACAATACAAACGCTACATCTGAATGCATACATCATCTCCATCACCTTGCCAACCCTCTCCACCCTCCGCTCCCTCTGACACCGTCTCGTTCCTTGTTTCATTTTCATTACATTCCCTCCTGCTGGGACCTGAACTTGTTGCCCGGCCTGAACTGGGGTGACAGCTCAGTAAATCATTGCCTTTTAGTGGTACTGCCCCCTTTTTTTATACACTTTAATCACCAGACGCCAGTAGCCGGGAATATTGGGCCCAGTGTATGGACTTCTCCTCGTAAAAAGCGAAGGCAGAGGCCGCTGATCTGCTTCTCATGGCAGAATCACTGAGAGAATTCATCTTGTTCTTGCTGAGACAGTGCTGGGGAATTGATGGGGGGAGCGGGGGGGCTCGCTCTCTCTCTCTCTCTCTCTCTCTCTCTCTCTCTCTCTCTCTCTCTCTCTCTCGGTTGACAATCAATCGCTCAGGATCAACAGGTTTTTTAGGCCGTAAAACTTGAGGTCATCTCCTATCTAGCCGACAGTTTCTCATCTGGCGGTGCCGGTGTTAATGCTGGTGGGAGGCCTTGGCTTTTGTTTGTTATTTATGGTTAGTCACAGGTTTGGAAATGGTTCTGAATGATCAGAGGCCATTTTTCACGCGGTACCTGTCAAAGCCTTAAAATGGTTAACCCCCTGTGTACATGTTGAGCCTGTGAAGGAACATGCAGTAACAAGCTGGTTTTATGGAAAGCTGATGTTGTTTTCTCTAATTCTAGTACAACTTTTCCCACGTAGAAGTATTTTTTCATAACTTTTTTCAATTTTTTTCCAACAAATCAATTAATGACTAATACAACTACCTATGCACATCCAATCCCACATCCTTCTTCTCTTCCTCGGCTTGTCATCGACGCCCCAACCACCCCGCTCAATCCCTTTCCTCGCCACGCTCATCCTTCCTCTGTCCTCCCTCTCCTCCTCCTCCTCCTCCTCCTCTCCCCTCCATTTCATCTTCCTCCTTCCTCCACCCCAGCATTAATCCTCATCCTCCCTGAGGAAGCCCACTTCGTGCAGCAGTGAGGGTATTTAGAGCCGGTGTTGACATTGGACAGCACGTTAGACAAATATCCCCGACTCAAAACCACAAGACAAATGGCAGACCCCGAGCTCGCTGTGTTCTGGCGGTGAGCGTGCTAGTCTGGCTAAGCCGCGGCCAGCTATTCAGCACAGGTGACGTCTTACTGCAGGAAAAACCCAGACTTGCTGCTCGGAGGGGGGAAGGTGGAGAGAAGAAAGGAAATGTAGAGGGGAGGGCAAAGAAGATGGATGGAAAATGGAAAAAGGATAGAAAAGTGAAATGTTGATTAATATTGAAATGGAGCTAGAAAAGTGGCAGAGAAGTCCAGACGGATTCAGATTATGAGACATAACTCAGAACCAGATGCAACTGGGTGTCAGCACGGCCATATTAGGTAATAACTGCAAACTGTAATGTACTGCAGTAAAAGTACTTTGTCTATGGCGCAAATGACGTTTGATCTTCAAAAAGGAAGGAATCAGAATAAATAACTACTATTAATTTGTCTCAAGAGGCAAAGATAAAGCTGGTGAGGTCAAATATTTTCTTTCAAAGTGATTCAAATATATAGAGATGTGTCAAGAGTCTATATCTGACTGTGGTGCAGCTCTCTGGGTCCCACCTCTACAATAAGCATGATACTGTATGTGGGGGGGCTTTGGAAACAGGTGGTGGCTTCGATTATGGGTGCGCATTACATCATTTCAGGGTGAAATGCACACGCACGCACACACACACACACACACACACACATAAACACACGAGCACACGCAAGCAGACAGGGCTCTGTGACAAGCTATCTACACACACTCAACACTTAATCATGAGCATACACACACAGCATACAGACAGCGCACCGCACCACACACACACTCTTCAGAGATATGGGGCCCGTTCTGACAACCGCCAAGTCGGCTTGGCATCGGCCGGGCCGCAGTGATCCAAGAAAAGCAAAGCGGACCCGCGAGAGGGCTGGGGCTTTTGTGTTTGTGGAGTGTCACACTTCATCACGAGGGAAACCCATAACAGGCCCGGGAAGACCTTTGAAGCTATGGGAGGGGTGTGTGGGAATCGCCTCTGCGGCTACCTCTGATGTCAACTCCAATATTCTGATTGCAAACTATTTCCTGGATTAGGATTGTGTTTGTCGTGTGTGAGTGAAACCGTCCGAGGAGTGTATATCCGAGAGCAGATGCACTAATTGCAGCGTCCCGCCAGGCAGTTTACAGATTAGAAATTATTTCACCGCCATTGTCGGGTGTAATACTCAAACAAAGAAACAATCAGAGGTTATTCTCAAATAGTCAACAATAGTCATTTGCAGTATTTATTTACCAGCTGCTATCAGCAAAGCCAGCATTCAACTGTACAGGATGTACAACAATTGATGTATCAGAGGGAGGAAGTGCGGAAAAGAAAATAATCATCACCTCTTTGTAAAGAATACTGTAAGACAGAAAAGTGCTTTGCAGTAGTAAATAGGCATGTACTCTGTGGCTAGTGCTCGTAGAGGGACAGCTTCAGGTGCAGTACAGTACCAAGAACCATCCTCACTGTAAGCACTGCAATAAAGATGAAACTTCTCAACAGTGTACTCCGGCGGGGTTTGAACCTCGGTCATGAGTTTTAGCAGTATACTGTAGAACCATTTGAGGACGACAGGACCATGAACTAGCAAACAACCTCCTGATTCAATATGGAAGTGCTACGTGCCAAGTGGAACCATTGTTTTTCAAATATTGGTTCAAGAGGCTGTTTAGTTTTGATGATTTTATAAAGCAGTGTTTTGTTCAGAAAAAAACCCTATGAAGAAACTTCATGTACGTTCAAATATATTTCCAAAATACACATAAATCAATATTTCCAAATCTTTTGACATGTTTGATATATATTCATTTTATATTTATTATTGATTTTATGTATTTTTTATATATTTTAGTAGACCTAGTATCAACGTACTGTTTGACCATACAGGCACATACATGTGTGAGGTTCTTTTAAATGTGTTTAATATTTCCCTTGGATTGCCCGGCGATGTGTTTCTGTAAATCATTACAGGTCTTACATACAGAACCGTGTTTGGCAGCGGGGTCAGGTGAGAGTAGTCGTGTAGTGCGTGCAGTTTGCCTTGGCTGCTTCATAATTAGTGGCATGGTGGCGTACTTTAATGGACCACATCCTTTTGGCTGGACCTTCACAGGGTCCAACCACCGAAGCCATAATTTGATTCTAGCATGCTGGAAGCAGGGCAAGACAATTTCAAATCAAGGAAAAATATTCAGGAAATCACGTTTGTACTTAGGGACGCTTGGCTGGTTCGCATGTTGGAAAGTTTCTGTTCCTGTAGTGTTGGATGGGTCAGAGATACTTTTTTGATTTATTATGAAAATCCTGACCAATTTTCTGCAATTCATTGAAAATCCTCTTTGAGGCTCCTACTGAAATCCCTGTGTCTCACAATCAGTGAATGAATGGGTATCAAATAAGTTCAGATTGGACCAGAAGTATGAGATATAAATACCAGCAGCACAGAACCAGCACCGCTCACTATGAAGTGGCTCTGAAATAACCCAAGGGTCTTTTCAAAACAAAGATGTTTATTATTTTGAAGATGGAATAACACCAGCAGCATGATCTCAGGGCTTTCAGAAGCAGTAAAAACAAGAGCTCACGAAGGAAAACAATTTTCATCCATCTCTATGCTTATGCAGTTTATACGCCAAATGGAATGGAGGTAGAAAGCCAGGTTTTCATTGGGGGATTTAGGGAAAAAAAAAGCTCAATTACTGTTTGCCAACTGAGGCTGTTGTTAAGGACGGTGCCGTGATCAAACACAATTTGAATCAAATTGCGACTTTATTTCACATTCTCTCACATTTCCAATCAAGGACCGATTAGCCTCAGACATTAATGAGCCTACTAATCCATTTGGGCCCCTCGTGATAACAGTTAATTGTCTGTAAAAATGTGTACAGATCCCCGTTTGGGTTGTTTACTAACTGATTTGGATGTGGTTAGGCCCTAAAGAGGTATCATTACGTTGATAGTTCTTTGGAAAATGAGCCCCTGATGGAGGCAACACCAGAGTGGAGCAGAGTTAAGAATACACAGGGATGCTTTCAACCGTTGCTTACTTCAATGAAAATTTATCACTGTTTCATGTAAACATTTGGCTGTCACCAACCTTTGATGAACTTCATCTATACTTAGTGTGGGTTTTTCTGTATGGCCGAGCACATTGGAGAAGGAAATCAACCGTTTTTCACGTAAACCTCTGGTATCTGGACAGGCTTCGGAGTCGATCTGAGCCAGGTCCATGAGAAACAGCAGGGACTTGGCCACCAGATGTTCCAGGGAATAAAAACGGGCTCCATTTGGCACTGGATCTCGTGTCTATGTGTCTTCTGCTTCGTGTTTGTGGCTTGGATTGGAGCTGAAAATCCAAATTGAAATCCAAATTGTGTTCTTCATTAAGCGAGAATCAGAATTGCAGCGGTCTTGAGTTTTAACAGAGGTTTCTCTTTGAGGACGGAGGATGATACTAATGTTCGTTCATATGAGAGGAAATGGTCTATGGTGGAGCTGGTCACATTCTTCTTTTGATTTTAGCTGATGATCAAAAAACTAGCCTCTCAGAGCATGTTATATGTCATTTTAATGGTGTGTGTGTTGGACATTTTTCATATGATTGCCATTACAAAGCGCATTATCACATGTTAGCCTAGACCACTAACATGCAGCATCTCTACGAGGAAGAATAAACCCTAAAAAGCGTTCAAATATATTCACCCTGGATAGTTCAACGTCATGTTTCAAAGCTAGAAATAGTTCAAGTATCTAATCTGTGATGTGCGACACTTTCTGGAGCTGCTTAAATGATAATAAAGAGGAGACCAGCTTTGTGGGGTTATAACAGTATCCAGAGGTGCATTTAGTGGTTCAGCGCCACTAGCACCATTACAGTGTGACATACAAGTCAAATTAAAAACAGACGTTACACATTGTGAGTACAAAGTCGGTTTCTCAAAGGAGCAACTCTGGAATTCACAGTTTGCACATCATAGTTTTGGTTCATATTCACAAATATTGATTAAATCATCCCACACCTCCATATCAGAAATTTGGTGGATTTTCCTTTTGATAAGTGATTGATAACTATTTAATATGAATATTTGGTGCAAAATCTGAAATCTTAATCCAAAGATTAATTTAAGATGACTTTAAATTCTCATGAAATTCATCCTTGGTATGAAAAAGATTTTCAAAGTTTCCAATTTTCCATTATTTCTTAAATAAAATTTGTTAATTTAGTGAAAAGGCATTATGATTTATATATATATATATTTAATTAATTATGGTCAAAGACCCAATTATTACACTCTGGCCACGACGCTGTGGTCATCAAGAGGCAGGTTCAGCTCCATGTGCATTATGAAACTACATCACAGTTTCCAGCAATAGAGAAAACCACAAATCAATAATAAATAAATAAAAACTTTATTATTGTGAAAATTTAACTTTCACCATGAATCTTCACAATTTTCTGTGAACTCCCACAATCCTCTTCTTCTATTCAGAAAGAAGTATGGGTGATCCCGCAGTGGGACTGTAGAGACTATGCACCTGTTTTGTTGTGTGTTTGAAAGGACTGGAACAGTGGATAGGTGTGTTTGTATTCTGGCCGTTCAGTGTGCAACCTTGGCTGGCCTGTTCTGACACTCAATTTATCGTTTTGTGATTTGAGGCCTTAGTTTCTCATTACACACAAAGTTTGTGTGTCCTTGTGCAACAAAAATTAGTTTGTGTGTCTGTGTAAATCACCTGTCATATGCACATGCTCCTTTAAGAAAAGGCCAAGGGTGTCATTCGATTCCCGCCGCCTTGCTTTCATATTTATGCGTCTCATATTCACGTCCATTGGCTGTGTCTCAGTTGGGCTATCCATCAACACTTTTTATCCCCATCGCACCAACAATGAGGGCATAAAATGCTCTTTTACGTCAGCAAAATGCTGCTACAAATAAAACCGGAACAACACGCTTCTTTATTTGTCTGGATAATAAACTACATAAATTAAAACTGATAAGTGAGGTCATTTGCATTGGCCATATTCTATGGGCATAGGTTTTAATGGGAATTACCAGAGGCAATGAAGCTGTATTATAAAGCATTACCAGCAAAATTGGAAAACATAGGTGATATATTTATGAGTTTACAAAATTGAAGGACAAACAGTCCCAGGGGGAAGTGTCCTGCTCTCCCCAAGATGAGGCAATTTTTCAAATAAACATGTCAGTAAAAAACACATCCATTTGAATTCTATATCACTCATCCTGTCAAATATAATTGTGAAATAATAATAATAATAAAAGTATAAAAAAATAATAAAATAATTGTGAAATATTAATTTGTAGACTAAATTGCAAACATTCAATCTTTATTCGCCCAACTGTTCATACAAATAGATGGCAATGTAGAAATCAACATTAAATGACAAAAGTTGCAAAAGTGCATTGTATGTGTGCATTGTATTTGGAATTGCAATTTTGTGAATCTGAGTTCATGCTAAAAGAAATCCGTAAACCACCAATTGATCCAATCAACCTGTTCCCAGTCTGCACAGCCACAAACAGACTGACAAACACAAATGGTGCTTATTCTCAGGTTCAAGGTTTTGCCACATTTTCAAAAAGAAAAAAAACAAAACAAAACAAAAACAAAAAGAAAGGAACATACTAAAAAGCAGTGGGTTGAAGAGACGTCTCTCTCAATTTTGTACACTCAGACAAAATCAGTTGCCTTTGGCCTGCTTAGGGGCAGAAGGTGAGGGAAGCACACAAAGGCAGTGCAATTATTCTGTTCTGGCACAACAACAGAGAGCAAAAAGAGCATCAAAGGCTTTCCTCTGAGCAATATAGGGCTCCCTCAGAGGAAAAGCGCAACCTGTGTGTGAATACCAGAGCATGGACTTTAGGTCTTCTCTACTGCAAAATGTGAGTTTTTTCTACATGAGTGTCAGTATTAGTATTAGTGTTTCGCCATTTTGAGTACACTAGTCGTTATGTCCATTGGCAGTCAAGGTTTTCAAAATGAGCTTTAAATGTGTTAAGTTTATGAGAGCTATTTACTTTTTGTAGTGTGCTGGTTATGCTATTTATTTGTGAGTGTGTGTGTGTGTGTGTATGTGTGAGAGTGAGTGAGTGAGTGAGAGAAGAGCGACAGAGAGAGAGAGAGAGAGATGGCAGGCAGGAGTTTCTATCAGGCATAGTAGAGGGCATCTTGTTATTATAGGGGTCCTTCTTCAACCCGGAAGTGTAGTTTTCACGTGCTCTTGTATACACTGTGTTGCTCATTGACTGCTATGCAAAGTTGTTGCTTACCTTTTTGAGCTGCTGTTATACTGTATAAACTACGGACTGTATTTTTGGTATCGTTAGTTTATAGAGGAGAGAAAATGAAAGTGGTCGCGTTAATAAGGTAACCGCATTCCCGTGCTGTCACCGGCTCACAGCTGTGCAATTTCATGGATGAGCTTGCTAGCATTGCAGTTAAATGATGGACTGTTTATGCCGATTGTTAGCTAGCTACTGACAGATGTGTAGTTTTGTTGTTCGTCGGGATGTATTACGAGAGAGAATACAGAAGAAGAAGAAGAAGAAGAGTAGAATACAGTAGTATGGAAAAGATATAACTGCTCGACTACACTAGAATAGTAACTTGCTCACTGACAAGTCAAGATAGCCACAAACAGAGAACAGGCTCTTCATCATTGGAAACTCGGCTAATTTTACTTTACCACAATCTCATAATACTAATTGTACATCCCTTGATAATGTACGGGTCTAGACGGATCCTGCATCACGACTTAACCGCCTCTCTCTGTTGCTGTGTTCCAGTGGGGGCAAGGACAGCTGCTACAACATGATGCAGTGTGTTGCTGCTGGGCACAGGCTCACAGCCCTGGCCAACCTGCGCCCTGCTAACACAGGTGATGAGCTGCTGATGTTCGTGATCCACAAGGGCTAGCTAGGCTATGTGGGCCAGCCAGCTGCACTGCTGACTACTGGACCAAGAAAGTTCTGCCACTGCAAAACTGTAAACTGTAGGACTTGTATAAATCTCTCAGGAGTGGAGGGTCCTTACTGGTTGTAGCATGCTAGCTGTTTGTTTGTAGTGGTTGCTCTGGATGAACATAAAATATATTTATCATATATTATAACATATTATTTATCATGGTAGAGTGAGTAGTGATACACTTTTCTCAGCTCTGTCAGCTGATCCATTAGCTTTGACACAAAGAATTGTATCATCAAATCCTATGTATTGTTATTATTGTGTGAATAAATGCATGGAAGTCATTCAAATTACAGACCCATGAATGCAAACACATCCAGAAATATGTTGTACAGTGCAGTTTGTAATTTCAACACCTTGAGTTGAATTTTCTAAAATCAATAAAGAAATTGCAACAATTTTGCGCAGTCTGCAAATTATTTAATCTCATCTTGCTAATGCAGTATGTTTTAGCCCATCATTCCCATTTGGTTGACACAACAGCCATCTCTCATATATTGGCGTAACTCCTATTCTGTTCCTTAGATGAGCTGGACAGCTACATGTACCAGACAGTGGGCCATCAGGCCATAGATCTGTATGCTGAAGCCATGGAGCTGCCCCTGTACAGACGCACCATCCAGGGCTCCAGCCTGGACACCAGCAGAGACTATAGTCAGACAGAGGGAGACGAGGTAGAGGACCTCTACCAGCTACTGCACCTGGTCAAGGTAGGCCTCTCTGTCCCCACCAGTAGTAAGAATAGGGGTTTTATTACTGTAGCATTACACTGGTAGGGATTCAGTGTTGGGGCAAGATGCTTTCTAGCACCAGGGCTTGAACCCAGGTCCCCAAGTTGAAGGATCTGAGTCCTTGAAGAATCCTCCCACTCACTACACTACCCATTATGTTAGATGATAGTTTAATCTAATTGGTTGTTAGGATATTAGTAAATTACAATGTTTTATTCAGAATTAGTATCAGATTCGGTGGTTTTTCAAAACTAGATCCATGTTTCTGGTGTCACCACAGTATTCACCAATATATCATTGATAAGAATTAGATCTAAAGGGGTTGTTTTGCATGATTGCCTTCATTTGCGCAGGGATAATTTTAACATTAGTTGATTACCCAGAACTGTCAGTAAACCGAAATAGTGTTAGTTTTTTGTATTAGTTCAGAAAATAATATTACTACTCGTCAGCTAAAATTGTATCTTGTATATTTATAGTAGGAGCATTAAAGGCTTCACACATTAATGAAACAGAGTGGATCTTATTGAGGTGTGTAGTAATCGTATTATATCAGTTATACTAAAACACTGTACAAGCATGTGAACTCAATATTGCAGTGCTTCAGTGAACGTATACAAGAGTGGTCAAACATGGTTTTGACTCCTTGCCACATCTGACATATGCTTGACTGCTTTTTTGCGAACAAGCTCTCAGAGCACTATTAAAGTTCTCGTCTTGGCTAAGGGTACATGACACGTCTCACAGTGTCAAGATGCTTTACAGAGCATTCTCTATGGATTCAGAGTCACTTAGTGGCCCATCAGCTACCGATGTCTTGTCTAGCGTCACCTTGCGTTGCTGCACGCTGACCTAGCACCTATTGGAGAGAGCAACCAAGCTGCACAGGAGATTACAAAGCCATGTTATTGCTTTAAGTCTTATTCTTTCTGTATTATTTAGTATGTCTTAGTTTCACATTCAAAGAGAAATAAGTTCTCCTTTTATCCTGGTCTTGGAAAATAGTGTGCCTATGTTGTCTCAGTTAATCAAAGTTTCCTGTCTGAAGCTGGGGGTCAGGTGCTCTTCAACAACTGGATTCACAGGAAGAGTTCATTTCTATTTTTTCCTCGTATGACAGAAGATCAGATGCAAAAATTAATCACACCAAATTAATATTTCATCAAATACCCCTTTTTTGCCAGAACGTTGAGAAAATATTCATTTGATGCCAAATAATGTATGAGACATCAGCGGTACACGACGCGGCGCGGGGAGACCCATTGATGGTTTTGAGACGGTTTACTCGCGTGTTTTTAACACACTGCTGCCACTGCCTACCTGACCGCCTGCAGCTATGAGGAAGCTACTACCTGGACACACACTTCAAGAGCAACAACAGCCCTCCCTGCTGTCAGCACAAACAGATGCCAGAGTGTGGGTTTGATCCAATGTAACACTCTTCCCCCTCTCCACCCTCGCACAAGCTCTCATATTAGCTGGCAGATTTTAAGACCTTGTTATGGGACGGTGGAGTTTGTTGTTGAGACGGGAGTTGGCTTGACGTGGCGTAAATGGGAAGAAGGGGGGGGGAGGTGCATTGGTTCTTCCTGTAGGTCTGTGTGGAGACATGTTCATCCAGAGCTCAAGCCGCTCTAGGGCCCCTGCATGTCCACACACACACACACCGCCGGAGTGGCAAGGGCCAGCCAGCCTGCCTCGGGGCGTTTCGCGCCCTCTCCCTCACTTTCTTTGTCATCTTCTGTATAAATCTGAGGCTTTGCACATACAGCTATGTGAGAAAGCGTTTGTTTGCGTGTGTGTGTGTCCATGCGTGCACACAGAGGTCTGGTTTCTGGCCAGCATTCACACACACCACACACACACACACACACACACACACCATACTTGCTTTACATCTCTCTCATAGGTGATGCAAAACACCCTCTCTCACTGTGGTCGGCGCTGGCTCTGATTGCAATGAGCTGCTAATTTCTCATTTCCAGGGCTTCTCTGGTCTGACCTCTCCCGTCAGGAGGGCCAGAGGGCAGGGCAGTTGGACTCCCATGAGGCTCTCGGGGGGGCTAGCAGACCTCCAGTCCTCTCTCTGTTTACCCCCCTCACCGCCATCAACAGACCTACACCATAAACAACAGGCTTCCTCTCTTTCTCTCGCCGAATGCCGTTGTAAGAACACAAGATAGACTTAAACTTTTCCTATCTGAAGTTCTTAAAACTTCTGAACTTACTTTCTTTGACGTTCTTACTAATTGGTGAGTTTACTAATCGGTGTAATTTGTTCCACATTGTGAGATGAGGTAAACTCGTGCAGATCAGTCTCGTTCCTGCGTTTAGAAAGTCACACGATTCTGTCAAAGCATCTCAAATCTCTTCTTAATAAGTCACGGATTACGGTCACATTCAGTTACGTTCAGCACATATGCCTAGCTCTCTCTTCCATATTTCTTTTAAAATGAAAGTATTCTGGTATTTGTTCACCTTAAAGTTTGTGGTTTTGTTCATGGGTGAGAGACAGAGAGAGAGAGAGAGAGAGAGAGAGAGAGAGAGACTCCTTCTGATAATTAGCTGTTAAATCACCCTTACTGGAAGAAGAACAGTTTTAGCATGAAAAAAAAAAATACGTTCCTGTTTGGAAAGTGTGATATTTTGAAAGATTCTTTCTAGCAGTTTGAATTAATTACAAGTTACAAGATTATATTTGGCAAATGACACTTGAACATAGATGAAAGAATTTTTTTTTCCTCAGCTCCCATAGTTGATGAGTTTAAGTGGATATTCTTCCCTCCGCCTCTTTTTTTTTTTTTCCAAGTTTGACAACAGGCTCCTAGCATGAGCCAACAGTGCCATCTATGGGTCGTTCCCGATAGCTGACAAACCCAAAGCGACCTTTCCACACTCAAGAGAATGTTAGGATCCATTCAAAGGGATTCAAAGGAAGGGATCACTTTCTGCCGAACCATTGTGGATAGAAAAAAATACCCCAATTATGATAGGAAAAAAATGAGCCGTCCATCCTCCATCCTCGTGATAATGGCAGAGTGACAATGTGGCCCTATCCTTGGCCCCTTGCTCTCATCGCCGGCTGTGTATGGCAGCCTTTCTTTGAAGTGTGTAACCTGATAGACATGCAAACCGTAGCATACCTCGTCCCATCCTGCTAGGTGCTGATCTTTGAACCCGCTCTGAGGGGGAGAAATAACAGTTTTGTCAGTGGCGGGGGGGGGGCGGGGAGGGGTTGGATCTATTACTTTTGTGAATCTATGGCTGTAAGGGTGTTTTCATAGAATAGATTGCTGCCTTGTGTTTCTTTACCCATCTTCAAAAGGAAAGCAAGGTGGGTCTGTGTAATGAAGGAGGACATGAAGGAAGAAAAGATATTGCTACTAACGTGATGCTTTTATTTTGTAGTGGGTGATCCCTCTATAACATTTAGCTGATTGGTAAATGAAAGTAGATTTGTAGCTTAGCGGCCGACACCCACCGGACAGCTTGACTTTACTCAGTCTGTGTGGTGGTTAAATACACCATGTTTGTGTTGGATTGAGACAGAACCTTTCCTCCTGTCCTGTACATCACTGGTGTGTGTGGTTGGTCTGCTCTCCTTGATCTGCTGTGATGTGTGATACAGATCAGCAGTGTCAGTCACCCCTGGCTGTAACACCCCCCCCCCCCGAAGGCCCCGCAAAACCCCTCATATTAGTCATCTCACATCCCTCAAGTCCTTTATCCCCCTTTCTGTGCTCTGTGACCCGACACAGTGGCTCTTTATGCCCCGTGACCCTGGCCGTGTGTGCATGTGCACGTGTGTTTGAGTGTGTGTGTGTGTGTGTGTGTGTGTGTGTGTGTGTGTGTGTGTGTGTTCAAGGTCAGGTCGAAGAGGGCCTCTGTTACATGATAACAGGTCGATCTCTCTCCTCCTTACACACTGTGCTGTGAACATGGTCACCACTGCCTCTCTTTTTCTTTCCCCTGGTTTGCCTCCTTTCAGCACTCGACAGTAGGAAAAAAAACATTTCTCTCTCTCTCTCTCATCCATGTCTATCTTTTTCTCTCCTCAATCTCAACTCCTTGTTTTTCTAAGTGGTGACGTATTATTAGATTTGATTTTAAAGATGTTGTGCCTTACAGTTAGCACAGCATATATGGCAGGAATCCCACGTGAGGTTATGGAAGGATGAAGGGGCAACCGGAGCTTTAATCATCAGACTCAGTAATAGAGAATCTAAAAAAAACACAGTGACTCTACTGCAGCGGTTCTGCAACCTTTTTGATCTGATGAATAAAGACAAAGACATTTGGTCTCATTAGGATGATAAGGAACAATAGATGATCTCCGCGCTCACGTTCCTTTCTGCCGGCTCTAATTAGCGGCGGCGTGACGTCTCTGTCGCATCGTGACCCGGCGTTCAGAGCGACGCAAATGTTACTTTCAGATCACGTTTTCCCTCCTGTAATTCATCAGACTTTTAAGACTGGGTTTTTTTGAAGTTCATCTTTCTGATAGCTGATATCTCGGGCCAGTGGCCACCCTTAACCACCCCCCTCTCCCCCCCTCTCCCCCCTCTCCCCCCTCTCTCTTTTTATTTTTTATCAAGCCGTTATTATTATTTTTTTCCATCTTGAGATGTCTGGGAAAAGCACCGCTCAGTTCTTCGGCCTGTGTAGATGAAACATTCCCTTCTGCTGGTGTGTGTTAACACACCTCGTTTTTAGTGAGATAATCCTTTTCTTAAACACACACACACACACACACACACACACACACACTCCCCCCCCATTCCCTGCCTCTCCCTCTGCCCTTTTATTACACACACACACACACACACACACACACACACACACGCACACTTCCCCCCCTTATCCTCAGTCTCTACTACCGCTCCATTATCGACATCAGCAGACAAGTGTGGGGCCCTCTGAGACTGGAGAGGCAAGTCTGTCCACAAGTCCAAACATTCTTTTTCATTCTTTCCTCTCCCTCGCTCCTTCTCTCGTTCCTTTCTTCTTCTCCTCCTCCTCGTGTCTTTGCCTCTATTGTATTGTCGTCACACTTTCATCCGGAGCTTTCAGAAGGCACCGCGTTGTTGCAGGTGATCGAGCTGTATCCTGCTGCGAGGAAAAGAGAGAGAGAGACAGAGAGAGGGGGATCGAGGGAGAGGAGAAAGAAAGAGGAGAGGAGGAGGAGGAGGAGGAGGAGGAGGAGGGCAGGCAGGGCGGAGGAGTCTAACAGTTGAACCAGGAGCACCGCGGTATCGATCAACCGAGCAGAGGTGTTCGAAGACACGTCGCTGAACGGGGGGGGGTGTGGAAGGAAGGAGGGGGTCGAAATCAAACACGCAGCCCTGCTCTGATTACCAGCGTGGTGCCGCATTAGACGTACATCGGGGGGCTCGACGGGAAAATGGATTTCTTTAAAAAGCTGCTTAATACATAAATCATGACCTCTGGGGTCACAGCGAGGGTTTAGGCGATCAGATCAATAGCGAGGCTAATGTAAGCTTGTTGGAGCTGGTTTGTGGTGCAAAGAGACCGCTAAATGGTGTTATTAGATATAAGTAGGTCACATCTACGTCTAAATCCGCTCCCGTAGTTTTATTATATTTCCAGCACAGGGTTAAACCTCCGTACTTGCAGGATTTATTCCAGTTTGTTGTATTCTGCGAGCCAATAAAGATTCCTCCAAACAGCTGTCTTTCTGCGTGAGCGTCTACGTGCTGCCTCTCCTCTCTGTGATAGCCATTGTTATCTTTTCCTTTGGTCTGAGTCGGCGTGTATTTATGTTGGTCGACACGGTGGCAGTGGGGTTGAGATTGCAGGCTTGTTTTGCACATGAGGAAGGATAGCATTAGCGCTGAGATAATGGCACTGTGTATTGTTCTCTGGCCGTGTGGAAGTGGCGGGACAGGATCTATTAGATGCAGGCCCATTTCCCTCCAACTGACGCTAACAGTCCCCACAAACATTAGATAAAGAGCCTAGCCTCAAGCCTTTGTAATTTGTTTGTATTTTTCTGCTTAATGTACTTTGCTCAATCTTGTTTAGCGATGATGGAAGCAGATAGCCTTATCTTGCCTCGCCAAGGGCATGAGCCGCTAACGCTGCTTGGTTGAACATTGTATATGTTTTTTTAAATTTTATTTCATTTTTATTTTGATGCTGGATGAGTTGTAGATCTTGCTAGAAGTCATTTGCCTCTGATTGGTTAATATTTTCCTTCATAGTGTAAATGTAACGTTCTCATGTTAAATGTGTACATGGTATTGCTGGAATGATTTCATATGGTTTCATAAATTCAGTTGTTCATATTGAAACTTAAGGAAATCTGGCGTTCTGTTTTGGCCCAGGCTGAACAAAATGTATAATGGATACCGAATGTTTTCTTTCAGATTTTTTTTGTCATCACGTATGTTGTCAATTCTCCTTCAAGATGTTTTTGGATGTGCTTATTGCCAACAACCTTTCCACTTTTTATCGTAAAAAAAGTAGATCTATTGTTACATCTTCACTGTCACCCTTGCTGAACATTATTACAACATTATTTTTTGCCACTTTTCTAAAAGTCAAATCTGCTAAATATGAAATTACATTTATATGTTGAAAAAAAGTTGAAAAAGGGAATCCACTGGTATTCTAGGCACTCTTGATATGAAAAAGAGGAAGTGTCCAATGTTTTATCCTCTATTAGTATGGCTAAACCAACAGGAAAGTTATGAAGATGCTGCTTCAGGGCATCAGGTGAACAAAGGTCAGGCCCTACCGATATAGCCATCGTGACCAATATGAAAGTATAATGTCACAGGGTGGATCACATGGTAGAGAAAAAAAAAAGTCAGAAAGCCAAGAACTTTGACAAAGCAAATGATAACAATAAATATAAAGCCACAGAGAAACACAATAGACAAATGAACACATATCAACAACCAGAAAAGCAAAACATACTGTAACATTACTACCATTACATTATCATTACTATCAGCATTACCATTGTAACTATCATAGATACCAATATCAGCATCAAAAAAAAAAAAAAAATGTCATTGTAATGAATTTTTTTTTTCTTTCCTTTTTGGATTAAATTTCCCTTCTTTCTGACAGATTTGGCTTCTAGCTCATTCTTTTTCCTCCCCAGTCTCTCCTTCAACTTGAGCTCATCGCCCATGAAAAGTGTGCGTGTCAAACCAGCCGTTTCAATAAATAGAAGTCACAGAGAGAGCGCTCGATTTGTAATAAAACACCTTTAAACCTCTCCAGCATCAACAGTTATCACACGGATACAAAAGCAACCTCTTAACCCCTCTGTCCCGGCGAGCCCGGAGAGCGCCCCGCTGTCAAACACCAGTCGGGCCCGGTACTGTCTGTCTGGCAGCAGACGGCTGAGGGATGGCTCTAAGTCAGTCAACTCCCCGCCATCCATCCACTCCAAAATTAAGAGGGCCTTTTATGTTTTGTTTTGTGGACCATTCCCCTCAAGAAATATTTGTGGCAGGCCCCATCGCCTCCCGCAGCTAAAGTCATAACCGGCCGTAGAAAAACACCGTCTGGAGTCTGGAGAGTGTGTTAAAACCAGCATCGGCGCTATATTTTCCTCCAGTCTCTCTCTCTGGGGAGGGAAGAGAGGGGGGGGGGGGTGTCCATGATGTCTGTTTGAGCTATGGAGAATAGAGGACAGGAGAGCCAAGATGCTGAGAGAGAGAGAGAGAGAGAGAGAGAGAGCGAGTCTGGAACCTGACCTCACCAGAAAAACATTTACATTTTGGAGTGTGTGTGCGTTTGTGTGTAGGTGATAGCGTGACTGCGTGTGTGTGTATATGTATAGGCGTGTGTGTGTGTGTGTGCTCTTGTGGACTAGGTGGTTGTTACGGACCATGAAAAGCAACTGACATAGTTTACCCCTCTGCGGTACGAGACTCCCTTCTTTGATTCGCTTTCTGGGAAGCAGCTTCCTGTCTCGAGCGCCTCAAACGCTCTTACACTCAACCGACCCAGGAATGTAGCGGTGACAGAGCTGGGATTATGACCTGCAAGAAAAACGTACTTTCTTAGACGCGTATTTATTGGAACACCTTGCCCCCTTTTCTTTTTTTTTAACGGTGACGAATGAGGCCTAGGAAGTTTTTGGAAGAAGTTGCGCCGGTTTCCTGTCATCTCAGAAGATCGCGGCGCGGCGGATCCTGTGAGACTTCACGCACGAGTGATAATCTGTTCAATGTAGAAACAGCCGTTAAGATTTTCCTTTTTTTAAGAGGCGGTAATAAATAATCCCTTTTGCTTGAATTGCCAGTATTCATGCACATACATCGATAGACCTCCCTATGTCTCCCCGCTGCTTCCAAGCGTTTAGTTTTCCATGCATGTTGATATGGAAAGCCTCCTTGTCCTTGGCCTGCTGAAACCAGGGCTTTGTGCTTGCTTTGGCCAAGGCCCTCTCCCCCCCCCACCCACCCTCCTCCTGCCCCGGGGAGGGAGACGACTGGGCCTGTGTTTACGTAACCATATATATCTGAGAGGAAACTCGTGAAACGTTAATCTCTCTACTTTTTAACCCTGATGAATTTCTACGTTTTCCAGCTGTGCGGCATGGCATATTTATGCTTAGGCCCTATCGCTGAAAACAGCTCTGTCATTGTAAATGAATCACTGTCCACGACTAAAGAGTGTGTGTGTGTATGTGTGTGTGTGTGTGTGCGTATATATATATGTGTGTGTAAACTCCAGGCTAGCAAACTGAACAAATACGAACTGAGTCCTGAAAGCTCTTTCCCCCTGCCTGCAGTAAAAAGCACCTCCGTGGATCAGTCCTGCAAGGTCCCACTCATTCTTCTCCAGAGCTTGTTACTCGTCACGTTTCCGCGGCTGGATAGGCGTCACTCAACTCATCGTGTCATATCCTGCGTCGTCTGGTCACACCTGCATCACGAGTACTTTGCCCCCATTCTTCTTCTTACTTTCCCTCTTTTCTTCTGACTCACGTCTGACCTGAATCATCTCAGGAACCGGTCTGGGCATTTTCGGTCTACGGAGCAGCTGGGCTTTTGCGGAAAAAAACGGTTTGTTTTTCTAACTCCGCGCCGCTCCGTATGGTTGAAGACTGACACGTGGTGAGTCATCTCACCGGCCCATCCAGCGAGCACAAAGGAAGAAGCCCCGTCTTTCAACAGCTGCTTCAAACAAGACAGCCCCGCCAATTTACCAAAGGGAGCGTCTCTGAAAGCCCTTTTTAGAAGAGGCTTTCGGTCGATGTTTATTTTACAAAGACGCTCGCTGAGCCCCGCATGCCCATTTTGTAGTTTTATTGTGACGGATCAGACGTCGTACATAGTGTTTTGGCCTCGGCATATGTGATCTCGTAAGCGTGAGGCGTAACTTTTCTTTATAGACTCGTGATCGGTTTAAGCCGCGTCTGTGTCTCGCTCATCCTTACCCCCCCCACCCCTTCATGTCCTAGCTCTCCTTTACCAACACCGAGGAGTCACCTTGGAGTACGACCGTCTGCACCGGGACAACGAAAGGAGGCCCCGATTTAAAACAAATAACCGGCGTCCTCCTCTTCCTCCCCGTCAACGCTAAGCTTCCTGTCAGTTCGGTGATGTCTCGAGTTGTCGGGACGCCCCCCCCCCCGCCCCCCCCTCGACACGCCCCGGGACTGTGTCCACATTGCATTAAACACAATTGCGTGACCCCGGCCAGCCTCGTCCCGTCTACCACGTCAACTTGTACTACTACAACCCCCGTGTTTCCCACCATGTAGGGGAACAGGGGGGAGAACAATCCCATTAGAGTCCAACAGGCCCAGAGCTGATCTAATGGAGGGGGCATTAAAACCATGTCGCGTCCAGTCACTCACTCGATGAGGAGGAGGAGGAGGAGGAGGATGAGAGAGGGGAGTGGCGGAGAGAAGGGGGGGGGGAGGCCGTGGGGGTTAGAAGTGGTGTCGATTTGACAACGAGGACACCGCGGTGGCGAGCGTGCGACGGTACCCCCGGTGCCCTTGAGCAAACTGTCATTCAAAGCACTTTAATTAATTTCTGCAGCCCCGCCTTCCTCCCTGCCTCCCTGCTGTCGTGCCCAGGCATGCTATATATGAAGGGGGGGGGGCAATAACGTGACATTGGACAACAACGGGAGGATTTTGTAATGTACAAGTCGGTCCCCCCCCCCCCCCCCCAGTAGTCGGAGCGTCTCGGAGCCCCGCCGCCATTTTGCAAGAAGAGAGAGCTGTGTATTGTTAGGGTGTGTAATTAGGACCTGGTTGTGACAGCCACTGAGAGAAAAAAGCTAATGAGGTTTCTGATGTATTCAACGCGAAGACGAAAATGAACGTTTGAATTTTTAATATTTCATGGCTTTCTAATTGCCCTGGTTGCCCGTTAATGACTCTGCTGTCTGCTGAATATTGCGCGGCGCGGCAGAAGAAGCACCTTTTTTTAAGCCGAGGGTTGATAGAACAGACAGCGTGCTCAAGCCAGACCCGATCCCGGTCGCTTTTTTTTACGATTGCTCGCGCGCGTGCGTATCTCCGGGGCAGATATATATATACATATCTTGACTGAAGGGCGTGTCTGTGACTGTGAATACATTTGAACTACACTTTTTACTCTCTTACCAAGATGTATGTGTATATAATTACAGAGTATATCACACGCGCTACCTTGGAATAGAGTTTAATGGCCGTGTCGTTTCTTTGTGGAGCATGTCTGCTGGCCTTAATCTTCCCCACAGCTGACATCTTAATAACTCAACCCTCTCCATCCATTTCCACAGGAGACGTCCGGATGTGGGGGAAGGATTAGTTTAATGAATTTGACAATTAGTAACAGAAGTTAATGACTGCATGGGGCTAAGTACTCTGATGGACATGGCTGGGGGGACCGAGGGCTTCTATTGCTCTGGGCCATAGATCCTCATTAATAGCTTTTCTGCCTGCTGGAGAGGACAGGGGGAAGCCAGACCAGGCCTTTTGTTTAGTCTGCCTCTGACGGGGTGGGGGTGGGGGTGGGGGGGGGGGCTCCTCGGGGGGTCCCACTGTTGCACCGCGGCCAGGCCAGAATTAGACTCTGCTCTGGGCGCTAGTTAATGTGAGGCCTCGGGGTCCCGGGTAAGGTGAAGCTTCCTTAAATGAACAAGGGTCATTAAAGATTGAAACGAGAAAGCTGACGTGGGGATCAGGAGGGGTCGGGGAGGGGATGGAGAGGAGGGAGGCTCTTTGTGTGGATCCTCGCAACCAGGAGAAGTGGTTTGCGGGGTCCGGAGGAGTCCTGGTGACCTCCGCCTTGATTCATGCTAGCGTGATGGTAGCGTTGTACCCGGATCCCACCTCCGACACAGTCAAAACACCATTCGCTCATAAAGATTTTATTATTATATATTATTATACTGTGGTTCATGAGCTACCTCGTGGCTTTCCTCAGGTATTCCCACTATAAAACATTTTGATAAATTTTTCAACCAGCATAAAATCAAAGTTTGTATTTTTTACGGCATCATGAATACACATGGGACGCTCCCTTAATATCCATCGCTACAGATTTATACATTTCTGCTTTTATACGCCTCCTTCTCAGTCGTCCCCTCCTACATTTTCCACAGCGGATGAGAAAGTATGTCTAGAATTTGTAAAATCACAAAAATCGCTGCCCTCTCATTCCTGCCTGCCTCCAGATGATCGCTATAATGGCGACAAAAACATAACGGCATCCAAAAATAATCCTTTCCCAAAGCCGTTTGCCAAAGGGTCTCGGAGCCGGATCTTCCACTGAAAACAAGGGGGGGGGTGTGAGAGAGAGAAAGTTGACTTGTGTTGTCATTAGTGGAGAGTGGAGTGGAGAGTATTATAGTCTGTGTGATGAAGTAGAGAGAGCCGGTGAAAAGAGAAACCACTTAATTGGTTGTGGCTGAGTCAAACCTCTGAGGCCCAAGTACCTACAACAGGAGAGAGAGAGAGAGAGAGAGAGAGAGAGAGAGAGAGAGACCAATAGAAAGAGGAGGATCTATTATTCTCTGATGTTGTTCTACCAGACTAACTCTGGTCCTGCCACATTTACTGCCCAGGACCAAATTGATGTTGATGTGAACCACACCCTTTAAACACTGGCTGGTCACCACTCTCTACCTCTCTCTCTCTCTCTCTCTCTCTCTCTCTGTCTACCTCTCTCTCTCTGTCTCTCTCTCTCTCTGTGTCTCTCTCTCTCTGTCTACCTCTCTCTCTCTGTCTCTCTCTCTCTCTGTCTACCTCTCTCTCTCTGTCTCTCTCTCTCTCTGTCTCTCTCTCACGCTCTGTCTCTGTCTCTCTTTCTGTATGTCTGTCTACCTCTCTCTCTCTGTCTCACTTTCTGTATGTCTGTCTACCTCTCTCTCTCTCTCTCTCTCTCTCTGTCTCTGTCTCTCTCTCACGCTCTGTCTCTCTTTCTGTCTGTCTGTCTGTCTCTGTCTATTGTCTATCTCTCTCTCTCTCTCTTTCTGTTTGTCTGTCTATCTGTCTCTCACTCTCTCTGTCTATCTCTCTCTCTCACGCTCTGTCTCTCTTTCTGTATGTCTGTCTACCTCTCTGTCTCTCTCTCGCTCTCTCTGTCTCTGTCTCTCTATTTCTCTCTGTATCTCTCGCTCTCTCTCTCTGTCTCTCTCTCATGCTCTGTCTGTCTCTCTTTCTGTATGTCTGTCTATCTGTCTCACTCTATCTCGCTCGCTCTCTTTCTCTCTCTCTCTCTTTCTGTCTGTCTGTCTGTCTCACTCTCTCTAGCTTGCTCTCTTTCTCTCTCTCTTTCTGTCTGTCTATGTCAGTTTCTCTCTCTCTTTCTGTCTGTCTGTCTATCTGTCTCTCTCTCGCTATCTCTCTCTCTCTTGCTGTCTCTCTCTCTCTCTCTCTCTCACTTTCTCTCTCTCTCTCTCTCTCACTTTCTCTCTCTCTCTCCTAATTTGCCTCTTTGGGAAGTGACAGTTGTATTTAGGGAAAAGGTTATCATTCTATTAGAGTAGAGTGCTGGCCTGAGGCTTACCTAGAATTACATGACTGTGCCTGTAGCCCTCAGCTCTGTGCTGGGCTGAAATGTTATCAGTCTGGCTTAATTACTGTCATTGGGCATTGGAATTGACTGTAATGGATAATGGATATTCCAGTTTTGGACACACTGGAGGGTTATGAGAACTTGAGCGCTGAATCCCAAGTCCCAAAGATCTCTTGGCGTTTAACTTTAGGTCAGAGATTGTAGATCTGTGTGTGTGTATGTGTGTGTGTGTGTGTGTGTGTGTGTGTGTGTGTGTGTGTGTGTGTGTGTGTGTGTGTGTGTGTGTGTGTGTGTGTGTGTGTGTGTGTGTGTGTGTGTGTGTGTGTGTGTGTGTGTGTGTGTGTGTGTGTGTGTGTGTGCAGATGTGTTCATTCGCCCGCATGTGTTTAGCTTTGCCTTTTTACTCCACGTCCCCTACTGTGCCTAAAGGATGCTGTGTTTCTTGGTGTCTGTGCCATGAACACAAACGCACACATACACACAGCACATCCTTTATCTGATTAGCTGGTGTGCCTATGTGGAGCTGTGTAAGTGTGTGTGTGTAGTGTAATGTGTGTGTGTGTGTGTGGGGCTGCGCGTCGCAGCACAGCGTCAGGCCCCAGGCAGGGCATGGATTTCATTTAGGAAAGTATCAAAGGTTTACACGCTGTTCGCTTTAATCAGCATGTTTATCAGGCAGAGAAAAATTGCAGGAAGGGACCACAGGGAGAAGGGGGGGGTTATCTTAAGGACCAGTAGCCTGGGAAATTGATAATGGCTACAAGGTAATTTACTGGAGACTTGTGCATCCCCCCAACGCTTCTACCCTGGCCTCTCATTCTAATTACAGCCCATGTAATGTTCTAATGAAGCTGCAGGTGTGTGTGTGTGTGGGTGTGTGGGTGTGTGGGTGGGTAGTCGGCAAGGTGCATGTGTGTCCGTGCACATGCGTGTTTGTGTGCGTGTCACCCTGGATCAAGCCTATTTCATGAGAGAAGATTAAATGCATCTCAAGGCTGTGTCAGTATCTCTCTGGTGTGTAGTTGTCTTCCTGTTTCTGAAATATGGATATGATATGAAAAGCAATTAGATCGGCCCTCAGCAGTATTACAGATACATGCCACTCACACACACACACACACACACAGCTCTCCACTGATGCTGCAAGTTGTCATCGCGGTATTCAAGCTGTGTCCAGACTAACTCATCTCCTGCTCACACCACACTAGTGATAATGTCCAGGAACTGCAGCTGTTAGTAGTGGTGATGCTGATGATACATTAGGGGTGGGCGATATGACTTTTATTCAAACGATTCGATATTTCAAACTTGTACCTCGATTACGATTCATGAACGATTATTTTATTTGTTTTATTGTTTTATTTTGAAATTTGTTTTATTTTGAAATTGACCGGATGCTCTATGCCGTTCCTGTGTTTAACTTTCTGCCCGGCTTGACACATTCGCTCGCGGCTCGCAAAAAACGAACGGTCAAAACCTGTCTGAACACGGCGTTATTGGACGGGACGGAGGGACGTGACTGAATACGACGTAGTATTTTTTAAGGGGACAGTTCATGAACGCATTGGGGAAAGTATTTGGCCCATTCAATCGCGGGAAAGTGATGTTACGTCTGATGCGCGCACACACACACAGACACTCAACACTGGTTGCTTTGCTAACTGGCGCTTCTAGACGTTCCTCGTTCTTGTAGCCTAAATAACAATCTAAATAAACGATATGGACCACAAAGGCCTTCATACAGCCAGAGTGTAAACCTGTGTGTAAATCTCCACTACATGAAGAGGCCAGTCACGTATGTTCAGATAACACTTTAGAGTATTATTGCTAAATTGAGCAAGGAGTATTTGGCCCCCCAATGGGACAATGACGTCGTATCTCCGTGACAATGCACATACTGTACAATGGCAAGACAAGCATGTTGTATGGTTGAGTTTCCTAAAGGAGGCTTTTCCTCCCTCTCCCTCTCCCTCTCCTCCACCCCACAGGAAAAGGAGGGTGTCGAGGCGGTGTCTGTGGGGGCCATTCTCTCCGATTACCAGAGGGTCCGGGTGGAAAATGTGTAAGTCAAGCACATGCACACACACTGTCGGGGGGGGATGTATAGTCATGAACACACACACACACACACATGTTTAGTCCTGTGAACTCGAATGACGCACGCTCTGTGGTCCAATGGAGGAAAAGACTACATCCACTGTAGTCTTTTCCTCACTCTGTGTTCCTAAACTTGGATTGAATTTTTGTTTACACACATACACGCACACACACACACACTGTTCATACACACACTGAGTTTTGTTTACACCGTGTTGTTTAGACTTTGGTATTATGGTGTAGCTCCATTTTTACGGGCAAAAGATTTCAATCTGAACAATTCTTTTGGTGGTATTGTAACATCGTACGTTCACGTTAGGTGTGAAACAAACCGTCTCTTCTGCAGGAAGGTGATAGGTTCACCTTCTCTTTCCTTCTCTTTCTCCTTGTTCTTGTTTCATTCTCTCTCTCTCTCCCTCCCTCTCTCTCTTTTTTCTTTTTTCTTTTTTTTGTACACCAATCGGACACATTGCTGCACAAGCCTCTCTTGTCTCATGTTTCCAACGGAACCACAGAGCTCTCTGCTTATGAACAAATCCTGCTGTCAATCAACTATTGTTTCCACTCTTACTCACCAGACACACACACACACACACACACACACACACACACACACACACACACACACCCACACCCCAGGCACTTTTTGAGCTTTGACATTTCTGCCCAGAAGTTTTGGCTCTATTTACCTGCTCAGACCTGTGTGCATGTGCATTTGACACATGTGTTTATGTGACAGAGACACACAACTTGAGATGGTACCATCTTAAGATATTTTGCCCTTTGCCTCTGCTTCCCTTTTTCCCCAACCCTCTCCCTCTCCTCCCATCCCTCTCACCTGTTCCCCAGATGTTTGCGGCTGGGTTTGCAGCCCTTGGCCTACCTGTGGCGCCGTGACCAAGAGTCCCTGCTCTCCCAGATGATATCATCTGATCTCCATGCTATCCTGATCAAAGTGGCTGCCTTTGGTGAGTTTGTGTCTCACTCTCTCTCTTGTGTCTCAGCCAGTGGGTGAGCAGTCTGATCTCCCCTCCCCTCTGGTTATTGGCTTAGCCCTGACCCTTTTTACCCTTTTCACTCTCCAGAGTACTCCAGGTTAAGGAGTGTTTAGCATGGGGATGAAAGGGCTAGAATTTGGGTGAGTGAGGGATGGGAGGAGGGAAGTAAAAGGGGGAGGTGTAACCAGAGAGAGACAAGGAGAGAGTAATGCCCAAATCATTAATCTGTGGCTTAGCAGCAATGTTGAGGCTGGTGCCAGCGGCAAAGGCATTGAAGCGGAGAACAATATGAAAAGATAAGAGGCGAGGGGGGAGGAGGGAGGAGGGGTGATGGAAGAGCAGAGGCTTATTGGGCGGGAGCTTGGCAGTTAAGAAAGAATCTCACCTGATTGCACCGCACATTAATGCAACCTGTCAATAAGTGGCTGCTCGTCCCTATTGTGCCTGAGCAGCGCCGCGCTCTCTGCTCCGGCATAGTTCAGAGTACATGGTCCGTTAAGAGAAGATTAAAATCTAGCATGTCTCATTTACGTTCCTCAACCGCTCCAGCACCGAGGGAAGAGGTTAATGCGGTGTCACCTGCTCTACCTGCCTGTTTTGGAGCCCGAGGATAGGAAGATCAGATTGCAGAATAAGAGGAGGGAGAGTCGGTGGGGGGGAAAAAAGTTTTCTTTTCCCCCTCACTTGGGTACACGGTGTTAAGATTCCTACCTTGACAGTGAAGCCAGAAACCCTTTTGACGGTGCCAGTGATAAATGATAATTACGACCACAAATGGCTCTTTTTACTCTCGAGCTACTCTTGGCGATAGATCATCATGTAGACACTGTTTACGTGCTGTTAAGTGCTTGTTGTCACCTTTGGGAGCAATCAGTAGGAAAGGGGTCCCGGCTGACTGATGACCCGCAGAGCTGAGCAGCTTGTTTAGGAGTTTTCTTGTGTCTCTCTCAACACTGTTCAAATAGCCTCTCGTGGAATGTGTTTGATGAGACTTTTATCATTGGTACTGTATCGGCTGGCTCCATTTCTCATATTTGATGATAAATGATTCGTTTTGTGCAATAACATAGAGCTTGTCATGTGCTCGTCAAACGGGAGTGAATGATCCAAACCCATATTTCTATTTTCTCCTGCTAGGATGTTTTCTGTTTTTTGTTTTCTGGCCGAAGTTACATTTTGGCGCCCATTACATTTTCTCTCTTGACTTGTGTGTTGTGCTAAGGTTAGACCGAACTCTCTCTATCTGCCTTTGATATCAACCGTTACACTCGTCTCCCTCCCGCCTGGCGTGAACACAGTGAACCTGCAGCAGCTACAGAAAAGGAGGTAATCGTGCAAGTGACGCTCTTTTTAAGAACGTCATCTTCATGTGGTGTTTGAGACAAAGGGGCTGCTGTTGTACCTGCTAAATCACCCTTTCCGGAAGAATCTGCATCCAGCGGGAAAACGCCCCACCTTTTAAAGGCCTCCGACCCAGCGAACTCCGCCAGGCTTTCAACCCCTCTCTAAACACAACTCCTCTAAAAGCGAATTCTCCACATTTTTTTGAAGATTATAATTAGAAAGGAAAATTACCTCGGGTCCTTTGGAGTATGTATCTTGTCCTCCCACTGTAGGTGTTTGTGTGAGAGTGTGTACGTGTGTGTGTGTGTGTGTGTGTGTTTTGGCTACAGGTAGAAAGGGAAGATCTTATCACCCCTGACTCCTCACCTGTCCCGAGGCAGGGGTAATTAGAAAGGAGAGAATTGAATAGGGTGCATGCGCCCAAGGCACTTTAGGCACCACACATATAATTGCAGCTTTGGTGGGTGCAGGTCTGAGCAGCGAGGTGTGCTGTTTGGGGGAGATTGGGTGACAGAGGGGCGTACCTGGGGGCCTTTGGTGTTTGTGTGTGTGTGTGAGTGCGGGAGGGCGGGGGAGAGAGAGAGAGAGAGATTTGGAAGGATTTACTTGTGCAGACCTCAGGAGGAGATAAAAACAACTCTCACAGGGCAAAGGTTAAGGCTGCATCTGAAATGACAGCCAAAACAGCTCGTGACATCCTGTGGTACATTTGCACAGCGTGAGGCATGACATGGGTTTCGGTGGGCTCTGAACAGTGGGGGGTTGCTGGAGCTTAATATTCCTTCGTTACCTGCGAAGAAAGACAGGTGGAAATTAGCAGTGAACCGATAAAGAAAAAAATACTACTTTTTTTTTTTTTTTTTAGGGGAGGAGATATTCCAAGATGACAAATCCCTGCGGTGAAAAGACAGCTGTCCAAATGCAGGATGATCCTCTAAGTGAATTCTCTAGAAGTTAATTTGCGTACTGATGGCGGGCTAAAACCACAAAAGAGAGAAAGAAGTTTTTAAAAGATTTTTTCAAGTCTGTTGAACTTGCTGAGTCTCTGGATGTCAGGGCATGCTTCTAATGAGCAAATGGGAAATGTGCATTTGTTGGTAAATGATCTCTTCCTCATACCGTATCTTTTTGGCTAGCCGTGGTAATTGGCGATTCAAAATGCCAGTATTAAAAATTCATGTCGTTAGTTAATTGATTGATTAGCGCAGGTGTGTATGAGGGCCACGGGTTCAGCGCGCTGTGCAGCGGTTAATTGGTCCTCAGCTCCGGAGAAAATTGGCATGTGTGAAATCAAGGTCTATCCGTCGGAAACCTTTTATCACCGCGTGATCTCTTACCCTTCACACGAAGAGAATTTATTTCATGAATTACTTTCACTGAGCACCTCACCCACTTGAAGACGCTGAATATAATTTAATACACACTCAAAGTCAAATTAACTTTCAAAGACAATAGAAACCCCCGACTATTATCATTTGTTTCAGTGTGCTGGGCAATAACAGGGTGTTTCAAATGACGTTCTTTCCTCTCCCATACGTTAACATTTTTTTTTTTTTTTGGCTTTGAGACACATCCAAAGCGGCTTACAATGAGTGCAACAGTGGAAGTGTGTTTCATTTCAAGCAACCAATGGTCAGGAGTGCAAAGGTCAAAGCCACAGCGCCCAAAGTACTAGGTAAAGAAACAAGTGCTAGACGGAAGAGATTTTTACAAGACAGGAGCATGATCAGGTGCAAGTACAGGATTGAGACAGTGTCGGCTGCCCTGGCTTTCCCTGAAGAGTGAGAAGATGCTATTTCCTCCAGAGGTTATCCTCCATTGTTTTGTAGCCCAAATTAGCTTTAAGACTGCTTTTGTGATTTGTTGTCGCTATTCTCTGGACCATTGACAGTAACGCATTGAGACAGTTCTGACACAATTAAAGAAATATTAAAGCAATGACAGTAAATGATAAACTGAGTGGCCTCAGGTTGTACAGTATAACCTTGACTTAGGTTATACAGCTGTTTAGCCTCCTGTCATGAATCAAAATTGGACTTTGATTATCAAAACAACATAAATTCTCAGTTATTGATGGATTGTACTGTCACCAATTTTACTTTTTTATTGCTCTGATGTTGAAATTTCACTATAAAACAGGTTTGATCAAAAGATACCAACCCACAGCAAGACAAAATACATCTCATAGCTTCACCTTGACACCTATATCACCTGCCTGCTGTATTGACCCTCTCCTGCCAATTCAGTCTTGATGTCTTTGAGTCATTGGTGTAAGGGTCAAGGTTCAACTGGAGTAGCCAGATGAACGTAAGATGGGCAGCAATAGTGTCTTACATGTAGAACTTTTGGTTTTCATCATTTAGTTTGAAACTGCTGCAAAATCTCAGCATCATTTCCACATTGGATCTAGATGTGGATTCTCTAACTAATAACTCGAATATAAGTTCCATAGTTTTAAAGATTAATATATCAAACTTCCTACAACTAGCATACGTTCAATATCGTTATAAAATTTCTCCTTTTTAATTTGTTGTCGTGAACAGATTTCATCTTGATGTGGTTGCCTCACCATTCATCCTGCCTATTATTCTGTTCACAGACATTGAATTTCAGATAAGAGCCTGACAAATTTCACATATAACCTTAATCTTATCATCCCTTTGTATTGCGCAGCCTCCCCTCCCCTTCTCGCTTCCCCTCTTGTTTTTTCCCTTCTCTCTCCCTTCCTCTCTCACTTGTGAAGATTAGGTGATAGTGAACAGCTATTGTTTTGGCGGAGGTCTTTTGAGAGTGTTGTTCAAAGGCTTGATTCGGCTCACCTACTAGGGAGGAGATGCTTATTTCATGCATTTAAAAGCTAAAATGTTACACATCATGAATCCAATTTTCTCTGCCTTTTCTCTCTTGAAGGCAGGGATTAAAGTCGGGCTGTCAAGTCGGCATGCCAGATCTTAAGACAACCCGCGGATGCCTGCGATACTTCGCTCGGCTCGGCTCAGACAGTATCTCGAATCTCACCGGCTTCTAATTTAGCATTAGGCTCAGTAAGCAAAATCACAAGCGGATTCAATTAAATGGGCAACTCAACTGCTGTTGGCTTACATGAATCAACCTGTTAAAGGTGCGCAGGGGCCCAGTCGTGATCATTAAAAAGAATTAGTGCGAGTCTTTGCGCCGGAAATAATTGCCATTGACGTTTTACAAAGGTGGAGGAGCGAGAGCGTTTCGTAATGGTACATGTTTTTCATCTGAGAACTCTTGGTCAAAGGATTGTGTTTCGAAAATGTTCGCGCGTGATCGAAGGCTTTTCCCAGATTTCACTCGTTATCGTAAGCTTACCGAGGTGTGGTTTTACTTGTTACACGGTGAGAAGTTCCCGCTCGCTTCAGTGTTTCTTGCCGTTGTACGAGGTCCTGCATACAACACACCCTTTTTTTTTTTTATCTCCCAGCTTTCACCGTTTTCTCATTCCTGAATGGGAAAACTGACACGATTGTTTAAATGGGTCTTAGATTCCCAGTAAACTTTTTTTTATTCCTTGCTAATTTCAACCTCTTGAATGTCGACGCGGCTTTTAAAAATGCTCTCCCTCATTACTGGACTCCCGGGTTTTAAAGTTCACTGAATTTAATTGCAGTTTTATAGGATAATACGGGATAAAAAGCCCTTTTAAAAGGAGAGCCATTCCTCTCAGTCTCTCTCAGGGAAGCTCCTCTCTCTCCAAAGTGTGGTCTTGCTGTCTCTGGCGGCAGACTAATGGCAGCTTCTAGTGGGCTTATTTGGGTTTAATGTGGCATAATGAGGTTAGGTAATTGGGTTTAGGTCAAGTTGTAAAACAGGTTGAAGAGGAGACAGCGATGTGAAGATCATGTAAATGGTGTTGGATGGCTGAAGGCTCCTGGTGGCGGCTGCTCAAAGACTTCTCAAAGCGTGCACCAACTCCTTTTACCTATATCCTCATGTCTAAACTGTCCCGGTAACCTTAAGCCAATCAGCAACCTCAATTAAGAAACACTCATACAAGTGTAAAGTGGTCTTAGGAGAAATGCCGTCAATGCCGTCTTTGCATCGCTTTATCACTCATTCCTGCCTCCTGCGTCCCCCGTCCTCCTCCTCCTCCCCGTCCTGTAAATATCAAATCATGTATCATATATTATTTAAGAGCAGGGAAGTTAATGAACATATTAAAAAAGCGACATCCCCTCAGCAATTTGAAGCCAATCATTAAAATTTGTTAAAAGGCATGACTAATTAAAGAGGATGTTTAAATGGGATTGAATTTTAATGCTTTTTTCTCTCCGTCTTATTACCTTTGTGGCAGGGTTAAGATGAGAGGATGTCCAGATTAGATATTCTCACACTAATTAAGACCGCAGATCCCCTGGGAAGAGAATAAGGGCCTGCTCGTTCTCTCATTCCCCTCCACACTCACTCTATTCTCATTCTCTCCCTCCCTCGGCTGTGGTCCTCCTTCACCCCCCCCCCCCATATTGTCGGACCACCGGGGCCCCCGGAGGAGAGACACAGCTGGGATTGAGATGAAACAGGGATGGGATGCCATGTCCTTCCTTCACTTTCCTGCGCTCCCTTTTCCCCTCTTCACCTCCCCATCCGTTGCTCCCCCGAGGGGGCCGTGGATGACACGTTGACCTTTGAGGTTGTCAGGCCATGACGGAAGAAGAGAGATTCTCACATTAGGATTAACTTTGTTCCTCTAATTAAACACATGAGCGTGCAGATGAACGGGACCATATGACGCCTCGGTATCGAAGGGCCAGATTGGAT
Organism: Hoplostethus mediterraneus; assembly: GCA_034670385.1. Classification (NCBI taxonomy): domain Eukaryota; kingdom Metazoa; phylum Chordata; class Actinopteri; order Trachichthyiformes; family Trachichthyidae; genus Hoplostethus; species Hoplostethus mediterraneus. The sequence continues at coordinate 8,490,241 of JAXDDW010000007.1, forward strand.
TTTCAGGGAAATTAGGGACACTCTGGCAAATTCTTTCTATTGCGATGGCATCCCTGTCACAACTCCATATCACTGTATAGGTCATTAGTAACATGTAGATGATTATTTCAACCAACTAATAGACAAACGCGGTGAGAGGAAATTGAAATTGTTGGAGAATGACATAAGGCACTGCCCCTTGTTTACAGGGTGACATGGAGTTCAGCGTGGCGCCATCAGGAAGACAAAGTAGGACTTAGTGTCACAAAGGGAGTAAAACCCATCAACACTTAACAAGCGGAGGAAAGTGTACTCTATTAAAGTACCCCATTTTATTCCAGATAATATGTTTGTAATCCCTAAATAGGTCTGATCAAAGTGCCAAGCTCTCTTTTGTCTTGATCAGGACGTCTTAAAAGGGCAAGAGGGTATGGAGTATGTGTTACTTCTTGTTTTTTTTTCTGTTTGGGAGCCAGTGAGCTTGTATTTTGTGAGTGTGTCACCACTGGGTATGCATACAAAGCTCTCCTCCACCCTCCTCCTTTTCTCTCCCATGCCTGTGAGTCACTTCCATGCACCATTTCAGGGGAAGGGGAGGGAAAAGGCAAATAAACAAGATCTCTTTCCAAAGTTTATGTTCTCAAAGGGAACTGGAAGGGGGCGGGGGGTTGGGGGGGGCTTCGGCCAGCAATTGAAAACTGTTGCCCTTACCCGGAGAGATCTGTGTACACTACTTGCAAAGTCAAACAAATAGATCCAGGGTGCAGGTTTACGTGTGTGTTTGTGCGACTGCCCGTAAACCTCCCTGCCTGTCATCTTCAATCACTGTTCTCTGTTCCTGATCAGGCCTCTCTCTCTCTCTCCCCCCCCCCCCCCCCTCTCTCTCTCTCTGTATGTGTGTGTATGTGTGTTTCTGTCTTTGTGTGTGCGTGTCTCACGTGTGTACCAGGCCTGGATCCAGAGAAGCACTTAGGGAAAACTCTGGCTGACATGGAGCCCTATCTGAAACAGGTCACATACTGGTAGATCCTCTGCCACCCCGTTTAAACTCTTGACTGGCTGTACTTGCTTGAATTGCCCTTTTTGTACGTCATCTGTTCACAATCAGCAATCAGGGAGTCTGAAGTTTCCTGAACAAATCTTAAATACAGTTAAACATTCTTTAAATACGACATTAAGTTTCAGTAAAAATACAAACTGGCATTAAAAAAAAACCTTAAATTGTATTTGCAACTTGTAGCTGCAGACACCCTGATGATGTAATTGCTTGTACTACTTTTAATGAATGTTTTGGTTGATCCCTTCATAATATGAGGTGTTTTGTTTTGGGTGATCAGCTCTCTCAGAAGTACGGAGTCCATATTTGTGGGGAAGGAGGTGAATATGAAACCTTCACCCTCGACTGCCCTCTCTTCAAGAAGAAAATAGTGATGTGAGTATTAGAAACTGACAAGTATCCATCAATGTGTTAACTGGGGAAACTTGTCCAGCAGTCTATGAAAGTTTTTTTTTTCTTTTCTGTCTGTGCAGCGATGCGATGGAGACAGTGATCCACTCAGCAGATGCCTTCGCGCCGGTCGGCTACCTGCGCTTCACCAAGATGCACACCGAGAACAAAGACGGCGTGAGTCGGGAACTTCTGAGGGAATCCGAGAGCACAACTTGTTTCGCAAATAACGTCGATGCCGTTCAATCTTGAATCAATAATTTCGCAGCAAAAAGTTAAAGAGTTGCTCGCTCGTGGTGTTGATTATTCTGAAAGCACTTTGAGGGCAAAACAAATACGAGAACAAGAAACACGATTGCCCCTCGGTGTCTGATAACTTTGTCGACGAGAAGAGAAAAACAGCGCTGTGAGGCAGGGGGGGTAGATCAACCTCCAGAGGGCCTCTCTCTCGCTCTCGGTCTCTCCCTTCATCCCTGACTCTCTCCCTCTCTCTCTCCTCTAGCCCCACATGGCCTACTTTGACGTCTGCAATATTCACTGCTGCCTGAAACTAGGCCCAGCTTAATAAACATGTCTGCTCACATTAAGGCGCTTTGCATTCAGGTAGCTGGCTAAGCGGACGCAGGCGGGGGGAGGGTTGGGGGAGATGGGAGGCATTTGGTGTATCAGAAGGAGCTGGTCCACGGAGTTAAAGGGGTGACATGTTCAACACATTTTACTTTAGCATCATGGTTTTACGGTGGTGATGGAGACGTAGGTGTCAGTTATCTGTGCTGTGGTTACTCTGGTTCAGATTGTCTGTTTTAATGGGACGCCCGCTGGGTGACGGGGGGCTTGTAGGGGTTACACCGAGGGGTGGCACCAGGCACGTCTGCAGGGGCACAGCGTGTGTTGTGTATGTGCATGTGTGTTTCTGTGTGTGTATGCATTTCTTTTTGTTTGTGTTTATGTGTGTGTGAGAGAGAGAGAGAGTTCCTATTTGTGGGTGTATCTGCATGCTATTCTGCTGGGTAGCTTTTGAATGGGGGCTGGGGCTGTTATGGACCGAAAACATACCCCCCCCCCATACACACACACACACACACACACACACACACACACGCAACCTCAGTGACCCTCCAGCCTCACTCCCTGCAGCTATATATTTTCTACCCCCTACCCCGCCACCCCCCCCCCTCCCCGCAGGTTGCTTGGGTGAAGAGCAGGGAGATCCAGGGGAGGGGGGGAAACCAGGGGAGAACCTGCCCTGGTGCAGCCTTCTGAAGCTCTTCCCATCAGGGTGACAGATCTGCAGTGACACCAGCACTAGGAGGAAACTGCACCGGGGCTCAGGGGGTGGGGACGGTTCCGCCATCATTTGCCCTCCGTTAACGCTAGTCAAGCTATTTTTTTCGTGCTGGCCAGGAGAGAGGGGCTGAAGTATAATTAATTTGATTATCATATGGCCTAATGCAGTTGACAGCAGATGAGGGGGGGGGGGGGGGGGGTGAACGAGTGTCGGGCGGGGTGAGGGGCGGTGTTGAGGAAATATGAAATATGTATTTTAACGCGCGTGACGCCCCGGCAGGGTTTGGCAGGTAATATGTAACGCCTTAGAGAACGCTGGGTGATTTGTGATTTAAAGAAGTAGAGAGGCAAAGTATAAATAAACAGATGAATAAAACACTCGCCGTGGTAGAAATCCAAAAACATGTCTCGCGCATCCAAGTCACCCGGTTTGACTGACAGCCAGAATGATTGAATCTAAAGTATCAGAAAACATCCACTGCCTCCCCCTCCCTCCCTCCCTCCCTCACCCCCGAATCAAGAATATGTTAGCATGTTGTTTCGTATTCATTCACCTTGAAGTTCTCCCTGCGTCTGGTGCTCGTGTCGTGGAAGAGTGACACACACACAGCCAGCGTGGTGGGATGTTGAAAAAGCCCGGGCTGAATTATGCTGCTGTTTTGTCTATGTTTGCAAAAGCCTCTCTCTCTCTCTCTCTGTTATTTGGTGGGCGTTTGGCCTGATGTATCCCCCTGTGGTGTTTTTTTTATTGCAGGATGTGGCGGCGAGAGCTTTGCCCCGTGGTAGCTGTCCTTGCCAGAACGCCATTGACGAGATGACGGAGGAGGCGGAATACGCTGATCAAGCTGAAGACGACCAGCGAGCGTTTACGTCAAATTGTGACCTTAGTTGTCAATGGGGCCGCGGTGAGACGCGTGGCGAGATGTTCTCACGGGTTTACGTGTGTGTGTGTTTTGTGGGTGTGTTGGATGATATCTGTTCCCTGAATCGGTGTCATGCGGACAGTGTCATGATGCTGGTGTTTTTGAGTGACTGTTTGACAAGGGGCTGTCACTACAGCAGCGTATTCATGACAGCTTTTGAATCCATTTCTCCTCTGATAAAATCCACCCATGCATGAATTACGCCTCATATATGCCCCGGTTATGTTTAGTTCAATGTCTAAAACGTCTCAAACACGATCAACATTGTTGAGTTTTTCAAATTCAAACCTATCTAACCTTCCTCTTCGCGGTGTTGTGTCTCTTCTTCCAGAGCTCTCTCCATCCTACTCGCCGAGAAGCTCCAGGGGCTATCAGTGGATCTCCGGCATCAATGGGCTTCAGAGCGATGATCCAGGGATCCAGGGCCAAACCACAGCAGCTTTTAAACTGCTGCAAAGTAAGTGAGAGAGGAAGCGAGAGAGAGATCGAGCGAGCGAGCGAGTAAGAGAAGGTCAGAGAGAGAGAGAGAGAGAGAGAGAGAGAGAGCACACTTCTGAAGAAACTGTGTACCAGATCTCTGAAAACTCTGAAATAGCAAAAAAAGAAGCTAAAAAAAAAGGAACAAGGAAGTACTAGAAAATTCTTTTTGCCTCTCTGAAAACACAGAAAGACACACACAAGTACGCTAACCCTAAATAATCCATGTTCTCTTCGCTCAAATAAATATGAGATCTTTTATATGATCAGAGAGAGACAGTACGGGATTCCTTTGTCCAGAGGTTATTCAAGATACTCGGTGAAACAGATACTGGAGGGGCTGCTGTACTACAACGGCTCTGTTTAGACCCCCAAAAAAAAAAACAACGGAGAAAAAAAAATATGGGGGAAAACTTATTTGTCCCCTGGGTGCGTCTCTCTTTCTCCTTGTTGTGTTAGTAAAAACATACTTGAGGAAGTGCAGCAGAGCTCGAGAAATCGTTCTTTATTCAAAAGTGCTCGTGTGAAGCCGGCAGGCGAAGCCCCCGTGTGTCAGAGCCTCCATCCATCAGGGATGGGATCGCAAGCGTGCCACCAAACAAAGACAGACCCTTCAAATTAACCCGAGCCCAAGCCTCTCTTTAAACACACACACACACACACACACACACACACTCATAGTGCACTCATATCGGGATGGGTTATCGTTTTTGCCCTGCAGAACTTTTAAAGTGCACGCTTTAACCGAGCGTCTCAGTCTTTTTTTTCTTTCCTTTTTTCTTTCTCTTTTTTTTTTTTGATGGAGAAAGAGAAGCGAAAGATGAAAAGCATATTTAATGTTTATCGTTGTGCTCAGCTGAACAGCCTTCACAGGGCAGAGACAATATTAAACAAGTTAATATTTAATGAACAACCTCTTTGTATGAGGGTGAAGTAGTCTGAGACGCTAGCGCCGGCAAAGGAAAAACAAACTTGAAGCTCTTTCACATGATTGTAGGGAGAAAGGCTTTGCTTTGAGCCCTTTGCCCATCCATTTGCATTCAAAGCATGCCATGTGTACACATACTGTATTGGACTGTATTGTACAGAAGTGGGTGAACAATTGACACTTTAAAGCAGAATCAACGTTAAACATATTTCATTATGTATTTGGTGCAGCGAATGTCCAAATGTCAGAATAAAATTTCATGACTACAATGGTGTCAGTCTTCAAATGGATTGGCCAGGTCAATGGGTTTAACATGGCACTAACGCTGCCACAGTTTGATTCCCACTGGGACCAATGCATAAGAGACTGATGGTGCTCTTAAGGTAAGGTATGTTAGGTTATGTTCCTGTAGGTTATGTCAGGCTCATGTGATTTATAATGCGTCCCCCCTCTCCAGGTGAGTTGGACAGCAGAGGCTGGAAGATGAAGCACATTGTCCTGGTTCACCTCTATGTAAAGAGCATGGAAGACTTTGGTCCGCTCAACGCCGTCTATAAGGAACACTTTGCTGTTAACCCTCCCGCCAGGTAGGGAAGCAGACACACACATACCTCTCTCTCTCAGCGAACACCTTCATTCTTCATACAGTCAAAACTCAGTATAGTTTCATTCTCTGGTTAAATTTGACCCATCCATCTACGTTTCCCCTTCCCCACCAGAGTGTGCGTCCAGGCTCCTCTACCTGCCGGTCAGCTGCTGCAATTGGACTGTCTGCTCCACGACCGGGCCGGGCCCCTGGAGGACGGCTCCTTCCACCAGAGAGAGGCCCTGCATGTCCAGAGCCTGTCCCACTGGGCCCCCGCCAACATCGGGCCCTACAGCCAGGCCGTCAGGGTAAGGCGCCAAGGCCCACGGCAAGGAGTGGGGTAGTGTGTGTGTGTGTGTGTGTGTGTGCGTGCAGATGCTTGTTTTTGTGATTGTGATTGTTTTGTGTGATAGTTTGTTCTCATAAGTACTTTTGTGTATATGCACCAATATGTGTCTACGTAATAGCGGGCAGTATGTATCCATGTTTGCACTTGTTTGTAAAATACGAACAGTCTGAACGTCTTTCATATTGTTTCAAACCCAGAAAGAATGTTGCATTCAAAGGGCGAGCAGAGGAAGTGTGGGCCGTGGTTGCACGGTTGGCTTGGTGTCCTGTTTACCCAGTGTGTATTATATGGGATTACACTTGTCAAGGTACTGTCAACAAGGCTAGTGTCCGTCTCCTCCACACTGTCCTTGATCCCCCAGCCAAATCCCTCTATGAGTGAGAACATGTGTGGATGAGCCATTTATTTAGAGCTTGAAGGCATATCTCACCAGTGTGTCATTTGAAGCTCAGAGGATGCTGTGCCCTTTGGATTCCTGTCACATTACCTATCGAGTCAGGTTTTCCTTTAACGTGGACGGCAACTTCCTCAATGGAGTCTCAACGAGTTATGAAATTGAAGTGAGCTGTGGGGCATGCGCTGTTGCCTCTGGAAGACAATCTCTCTTTCTCCTAATGATCGTTTATATCTGAAGCAATTTGAGAAAACAATGAGAGGAGTTTGTTTGCTCAGAGGAGTGCACGGCGACCCGACATGCTCTCCCAGTGTGACTCCTCCTCCACGCTACAACGGCTTAATTAGATCAAAAATGTATTAACAACTCCTCAGTACAGCCAGAGATTTTTACATATTGATACAATTACCCCCTTGCTGTGAGCGTGCAGATGCGGTCGCCCCACACCCCCGTGACTCCATCTTAATGACAATCTTCCTTGGCGACGGTTGCTGTATGACACAATGGCGACAGAGCTCCGGCGACAACCCGAGACAGACAAGCTGCCGTCTGAGACCGAATAACCGGGAACCCTGCACCTTCCCCCCCGTCTCTGGGAAATAATTAGTAATTAATAGTGGAATCCAGCCGTACAGGGGGGGGTGCTGGATCGGGGTCGAACATCTCAACTGATGAATTTGTGATCTTAATTATTTCCTGCAGAAGGTCATCAGTCTTGTGCAGCAGAGGTGTTTTGTTAAGAGCTTTTTAAAAGGACATATGCCTTAATGGGTAAAATGAGTAGCAAATACCAATAGGCTTTTCTGAGTGATGCTGGTTAATTGTGTATTATGTTGCTTGTGGTAGTCGTATTTGGCTGCAGGTCATGCAGACCATTTTTATGTTCATCTATGGTGGAAGTTATTTGGGGCTATAGATGGATTGGGAACAGACAATTGTTGTGGGAGTGTCCAGTGGTTTGAGACACAGCACATGGCTACTGACAGGACATGGCACTCTGACCCTACAGGATCTGACTAGGGCTCCTCAACAAGACATGGTACTAGTGGAGGTGTGGAGGAAACCCGCATTAGGGATTGGCGTGTGATGGATGCTGGACCTTCAAGCTCCATCCATCCATTCATCTATCTGCCTGGCTCGTCGTGTCTCTCGGCTTCAGCCTGACTGACTGTCGACGTGGCCGATCAAGCTAACAGATTCAGATCTGACTTGATTTAAAGAATTAGTTAACCTTTATGATGTCACAGCTGGAGGCCTCATAGCATGTTAATATATGGTGTAACAATAGTTTACCTAAAATCAGCCGCAGGCTAGAAGCACAAAACGGTTTCATTCATGGTGTGTTTTTATAGTATCTCCTATCGGTCTCCTTACTGATTAACGTGTGTGTGGAAGTTGTATTTGGCGTCATATTTCTGATATTGTTAGTAATTGCAGTAAGATCAAAGTTCATTCTTATTTTACTATGTTGATATTTATCAGAGATCTAATGCAAATTCTGCCTTCTTTTGTTTTCTTGACATTTGCTCAAGTTACTCAGGCAGACTATAGGAAGTGCCTCTATTTTATCAGATCAATCATTTATTGCAAAAAAAACACTCAGTCCGACGTCCAGCTCCTTTTTTATTTTTTACAAAATAAAGCTTTTTTTTTCAGCCAAGTAATGGTATGCTCTTAAAAGAAATAAAGTTATTACTGCCTTTTCCCTCCGTTGTTGCACAGAGTGAGCTTTTAAACCCACTCTGCATTAACGTAATAGCAGGGAGGAAGAGCACGGGTCTATTTGTTTTAGCCAGTGATGGTTCACTGTTGTATACAGAAATCCATTTGTACTCATATCAGACAATTAAGCTTGTGAGTTGCCAGATGGAAGAACTTGACCCATCGTTTACCCAAACCCATGTTTTTTTTTAAAATTAATGCCGCCTGATGCCGTCAGATTCCCTTCGGAGCAATATTTACAGAGGCAACACACAATAGCCAAACTCACGTCTGAATAGAAACACTATCAGTTGAATGGCTGTTAAACATCTCCTCTTTCCTGTTAAGGTAAGTGGCTCACCCCTGGGATATTTGCTGGGAAATTATACTCGCTGATCAGATTCTGCGGGGTGTGTTCGGGGGAGCTGACAGCGCTAGCCTCAGGTTGCCGGTGAACGCTAACCCCTTTGCCTCGTTCCCCTAATTGTGAGTGACAGTCGATATTGTGCGGGATTCTGTGTTGCGCGAGCCCGCGATAGGATTTGCATCGGATTTTGAGAATTGTCAAAGTGGACTGTGAGGCATCGGGAGGGAAGTGGATCTGACGTTGCCAATTAGCCTCAAAGGGAAGAGTGGACTGTGGCGGGTGGTAGAATTTGAATAATCTTCTTACGGGAGACTAAATGCCTTTTAAACAACGAGCTAATCGTTGATGACCCCCGTGATGAAGAGCTCAGGGGTCATGGTCGCTGGAGTGAGGTTGGGCCACTCATGTAGGGCTGGAGAAAGGGCACAGGACTGTCTGAGAAGAGAATTTGGGCAGGATATTTTCAGGATAACATCTTAATATAGTTAAAACTTTATTCCAATGAGATCTTCGGTGGAAATCAAATAATACTTCAGGAGTTTGTGCAGAGAGCTGCTAGTGGGGCACTCTCTGGTGAATGGTCAGCTAAATATGAGCTCCTGAGAAAGCAAATCTATCTGTGATAAATAAGAGAAATTAAGCTAAGTGCTTTGGTTTTATGGTTTGTTATTCTTGCCCAGAATGTTTCACAAACTTCTAAAGAGCCTAGATGCACAATTCAGCACTCCACCCACACACACACACATGCACACACACGTGCACACTCACATATCCCACATCAACCCTCACCCCGCCTCCCAAAACTTCCTCAGCCTACATCTAGAGACTACATCTACCTCAATTACCGCAGAGGAGTAATCAGCCAAAAGGTGTGTGTGTCTGTGTGTCTGTGTGTCTGTGTGTGTGTGTGTGTGTGTGTGTGTGTGTGTGTGTTGGGGGGGAGTATTCACGCAGTACGAACAGATTAATTAGGACGTTTAACTTCATTTTTAATACAACAAAATTAATCCCATAAAAAATGAGGGATCTCGGAGGAGGTGCCTGTCAGCCGCTGACGCCTCTCCCCCGTTCGCCATAATCTATTAAAACCTCGCTTTTATCTTACCTCGCCCCTGTCATACTTTATGGATTTTTTCATAAACACGGCCCATACTTCATAAATGTCTCAATTTTCTAGTCTATTAACATTACTTCAAAAGCGCTTGATAAAAGAGGAGGGCATGCGTGAAATAATGCACCAATAATACGAAACGCTGGAGGCTAGAACAGTAGGGGTGGCTCCGGCGTGCACGCTCACACAATGCAAGGGATGTTATCAACTCTAATAAAAGAACAAATGATCACTTCCAACCAAGGAGGAGGGGAGATGAGGCAGGGTGGAAGGGGTGAGGTGGGGGAGAGGGGATGGGGGGGCGGCGGGTTGTCGAGTAATTGAGTCGATGAAAAACGAGGTCTTGAAGGCTGAATGGTTTGATCAGTCGTGAGATTGAAGGCTACTCAAAACTACGGCTCCTAGTTGCTGTGGGGGGATGTTAACATGGATTTGTGTTTTAATGCTCTGCTTGTTTCGCTGAAGAAGACGAGGCCGGCTAGTCGGATACCTGAATCACATACGACCAGAAGAAGAACAACCTTTTTGTTTGGAGGGATTCAGAAAGGCTTTGACTGACAGTTAAGCTTCACCTCAGAGCCTCTCCCCAGCGAACATTGATTCACTTTTTGTCTTTGTACATCACCTGTGTGTGTGTGTGTGTGTGTGTGTGTGTGTGTGTGTGTGTGTGTGTGTGTGTGTGTGTGTGTGTGTGTGTGTGTGTGTCTCTGTGTGTGTGTGTCTCTGTGTGTGTGTGTGTCTCTGTGTGTGTCTGTGTGTGTCTCTGCAGGCTTTACTCATCCTACTCCAAACACTTGGGTCAACTGTCTTGAACTGGACACACACGATACACACTGATCAAACCCAGTAAGACCTTACCAGAATGGCATGTCGGCTGTATGCCTCGAGGCCAGGTCTTATCCAGACACACACACACACACACACGTGCACACACTCACACACGCCTACACCTGTGTACTCTTTGTGTGACTGGGCCCTGACTGCATGACAAGGTAAACAGGCTCGGCCATTACACCGAGCCGCAGATGGCTCACTGTATGTGTCACATGACTGACAGGACAGGCAAATCAGATTCAGCCACAATGTAAATGCACAAACATACAACAAGCAAATAGGCACTCGAGCACGCAAACAATCTCTACGGACGCAAAATATACACGCAGGAACTAAACAAACATTTGCTGACACACACGGACATGCATGCACGTGTGCAGGCTCACACACTCACACATGCATGCATACCCACCAACACACAGAGGGGTGGTGTGTGCTGAAACAGGAGCAGGACCCTTCCTCCTCCTCCCCCCCCCCCCCTCCTCCCAAACAGCTCCACATCCCAAGATGTATATCTGCGTTGACACATGGTCGTGGCTCCGGCCCGGGACAGTGGTGGAGCCGTGGTGGAGGGGGCGTGGCCTCTATATGTTTACGCTTATATATGAAAGGTTGAATGTAGACCACCTCCTATCTGATGAGGGGGGCAGTTTCATGGGAGGTGGTAGACAGCAGTGGGAGCGTGGGGGGTAATTATTTTCCTCCCACCCCCATCCTCTATCCCCTCTCTCCCCATTGCCTCGCCCCCCCTTCCCCCTCACTCCCCCTTCCTGTGACTGCGTGGAGGCTGACCTGCCATGGCAGTAGTCATTTCCAGGAGTCGGAGCGCTTGTTCGCTGCATTATCCTCCACCGCTGCACCACGTGGGCGCAGGCTGGTATCAGCTTGTACCGGGCGAGGACATGGGAAGGACTGGATCTGTCAGAGTGCATCGGCTCTCAGACGGCCGTGCACGCCGGCGCTGTGCCTCTGCCCCGGCCACCGCCACACTCCCCCTCATTAATGGGCCCGGCCCTGACAACTGATCCTAATTGCCTCTGAACAGCTCTTCATGTATTATTGGTGCCTGACTGCCTTGGTTCATGTCAACAAGCCAGGGGAAGGAGGGACACGATAGCCACTGCCACCTTCCCTCTTTTCACACGCGCACACACACACACACACACACACACACACGATGTGTAGTCACACATATAGCTGTGCATATGAATATATATATACAACCTCCCCTCACGTCAACAAGCCACAGGAAGGAGGGATAGAATAGCCACTGCCACACACACTGGGGTCTTAACTTTTATATATTCCATCCTTATTATCCTAATTATTTTATTTTCAATACCATTAGTTTGTTTGCTTTGTAGGTTGTTTTCTCTCTTGGTTATTTTCTCTCTCTTGTCTAATGAATGGACTCTTGGAAGACTAGCATGATGGGCTGAAGAGATCTGAATAAACTCAACTCACTACACACACACACACACACACACACACACACACACACACACACACACACACACACAGAGGTAGACATGTACCAGTGCAGTGATCCTTAACCTCCTGGGCAGCCACAGGAGAATGGAGATGAGGTCTCTGATGTCTCTGTGTAGTGAGTGGACAGTCCCAACCCTCCTCTCCAACAAAAGGTCTGTTAGTGAAGCCGAACCTACCCAAACAGATTAGCAAATGACTGAACCATACACTCTCTGTACACTGAATACTATTTAATTATTTAAATGGCTATATAGATCAGATTTAATGTAGAACATTAAATTAAATGCAGATGAATGTAATCAGTTAAGATGTATGAATGGGATTTATTTGATTTGCTTTCTGACTGAGTGTGCGTGTGTGTGTGTGTGTGTTGCGTGCGTCCGCTTGTTTTTCTTCTCACTTTGTCACCGCTGATGAGCAGTGGAAGGGATTAGGATGAATGGACCGGAGACATCAAGAAAGCATCTGAAAAATGTCATGTAAAGATTCCTCCTCCACAGATATCTGCCCAGATACTTTGCCCTGTTACAATTGCAATCACAAACACTCTCAATCAAAACGCATCAATTATTTGTAGTTCCCGTGTCTGAATTATTACCCCGTATCCTTGTATTTACTTCCCATTTTTCCCCCCGCTGTTTGAAAATGGAAAAAAAGGAGGAGTGGAGTGGCTTGGCTTTTTATTTGTGGAATGAAATAACTGAATACCAAATGCATAGATGAAAAGCATAGCGGCGTGTCCTGTCCACTCCCATCACTGTCTGGGAGAGGAGAGACGTATGACCATCCCATTACTATGGTAACTAGCCACTATATTCAGAGCTGCCCGGGTGTGTTTCTTCCCCCCACAGTGACGAGAGGGCATAGCTGACAGGGCCTGCACACACACACACACACAAACACACACACACACACACACAGATAGGGAGAGTCTGGAAAATGCTGCTTGTGAAATATAGACATGGGTGGCAAATATAGAAAGAAACACACAATATAGTGACCAGTGCCCACACATACCGGTGGTGGTGACATGCAGACACTGATAGGGCACTGCATTAGGAGAGGAAATGTGATCTCCCCTGCCTTGAAAAGGTTTCACTCCAACCCGAAATGTCTTGTAGACACAGAGAGAAACATTTGAGGGTTATTTTCTTGCAGCATTGTAGCAGAGATTTTAATCCAACAAGACTTCACAGACGTGTACTGGTCATACGTGTTTATACTTCCAAATGTAGGAAGCAACAACAATCACCCAACCAGTCTTGTATTAAAACTGTGTAGGAGTCCAGCGTTTTTTTTATTGCCAGACTGTTTTGTTTGCTCAGTGTGGATATGTTGGCGTGCAGAAATATGGATGGATGTGCTACCAACAAAAGCAGCGTTCATTAACACCAATTGTCACCCGTGCAGACTAGAGACGGCTTGTTACAGCCATAGATGCACTTACTGTAATGTGCAACACTGTTTTGTTGCGTGTGTGTTTTAGGGAAGCGCTATCGTAGATGTTTTTTTTTGTTTGATTATGATTATTGCGCTGCTCTATAATTCCAGCGTATTAAAAGTGGCAGTCAGTGCCCCTGGTTGGAAACGATGATTACGTCCTCATGCAACAGCCGGGGCTAGCATGGCTGTTTTGTCTTCATTTATTAAGGAGATGTTATGTTTTTAGAAGCAGTAAAACAGATGGCTCGGAGAGGAGTTAGCATTTATGTCCCATTTACTTTTGGCCGCTCACTTTGTCATGAATTTCACAGGGAGCGATTCTTCTGAGTAGTAACTTTTAACCTGCGTCGTTCATTTTTCAAATGCCATTGTCACCGAAGCGCACTTTGCCGAGGTAAAAAGTGCCGGGGATGAATTATATACAACTTGGACATATCAGCATGTTCACTTTTAATATAGATTTATTATTGATATTATGGATTCATTATGTAGGGGGGGATGTCAGACCCTGTGAGTCTGTCTAATGTGATAAAGTTTAGATGTTCAGGCTAAGAGTTCATTCAACACATTAATGTGGAGTACACGGTATTTTCCACGTGTCAAAATTTATTGAATTGAATTTAATGCACTGACAAAACTGTTAATATTTGCCACATTTTCCAGGAGGAATTCAGCACACTTTGAGCATATTTTATTTTACCGGGTTATTATAGTGAGAATATTATTTTCTCTGGCCTACATTTGCAGTAAAATGTCATTTTTTGTAATAATTCCAAAATGAAATCTTTAAATATCCGTTAGATGAGAAATCTTTCTTTTTTATTATCTTAGCCTTTTTTATTAACATGTTTTAGTTACATCAGATTTTTTGCAATATTTATTGAATAAGATCATTTCAGTGCAACGGCAATATAAACCTTGGAAGTGAAATCCCCAAACAATTTGTAAAATCCTTTTTCCATCATCCATATTCCTCTATTTCAATGCAAAGATTTGTGGCTTATTTATGAGAACATTTTCATCTGTCAGAAATATCAAAAATACCCAAGGAGACTACGATGCTTTCTAGCCAGCCTGTCCATAGTTTGAGTGGACTTGGTGTGTACAGCACTGGTAATGCTCCAGTTGGCTTTTTCCATGCAGTCATACTGCCATCTGTTGAGAGGAAACGGGACTGCTTCCCTTTTCGCTCCTCTTCATTCATTTGCTTTATTCTTCATTCTTTCTCTGTTTGTCTGCTTTTCATCTTTTTTTTTCATCTGTAATGTTGTGATCTGCCATGTGTCCAGTACAAGCAAGAGGTTAGTTTTGTGCTGTGTGTGTGTCTGTGTGTGTATGTGTTTGTATAAACTGAGGCTTTTGGACGAGAATGCAGAGGGACTTTTCTCTCTGGACCAGCAGCTTTACCAAAGTGACAGGCTGATGCGTCTCTGAGAGCCCCGGCCCAGACAGCATGGACGTCCCACACTGTGGCTCTCACACACAAACATACGCTGACTGGACACAAACACACACACACACACACACACACATAATGGTTGTGCCACAGCTTTTTATTTCTATTGCTGGAAGTTAAGTCCCCTAACGTCGTTCTGTTGTGCCCAGGTTGAGTTGGTGCTTTACAACCAGCCAGACTAAGAAATGTAGAAGGAAAAACAGCAAAATATGAAAAGACAGAAGAGAAGAGGTGGTCACAGCTGGAAAGGGAGAGAGAACGGGGGTTGAGGGTTGCAGTTTCAGCATCATTCAATCAGACAACATGCCCCTCAGCTGAAACAGCGAGACCCTCCCCGATTCTCTCGAATTAGGGAGATTAGCAGGAAAGCGCATAATGCAGGATGATGGAATTTGTCATAATTTGCATTGTCCTGGAAAGATTCGGTTTGATAGAGCGATGCATGGCGGGGCTTGTCATGTCCCACGGGCAGGTCATAGAGGAAGCTTGGCAGAAATGATTTTTTGCGATATGTGCATCAGTCGTAAAAGCCTCACAACCAATTTGTCAAAAAATGTGAGGTCGGGACAGTTGAAGGCAGCGGGGGCATTTTGCCCTAACGCAATGAAAAACCATGCCCCTCCATCACTCTTCATCCACAGACCACGTCTAAGGTCTGTGGCTCTGCTGTGGTGCAATACTACACATCAACATGCACCTCTATTAGATCAGCTGTGATCATTTTCATGGGTGAGATTTAATCTTATTGTTTCATTTCATTTCAGCTACATTACAACAATGCATTTAGGGTATAACACAGTAGCAATACCTATTCTCCCAATGCCAGTCTTATTTTTTTGTGAAGATCCATTGTTTGTATTTAATAGAGAATGATAGTGGAGCTATTTATTTATTTGTTTATCCATGCATGTTGGCATTTGGATGCGTCTCCCTGAGCATCCGGCACTCAGACTCCCCTGACCTTGGTAACAATACCGAGAGGCCGCTCCAGACCAGCAATCAGCATAAAGTTGACCAGAGCTGACATGACAGTGTTACTCTTCCACGCCGCTCGCCGTCCACGGAGCGGGCATGTCGAGGGCAGAATGGAAAATACATTACAGTACACAAACACAGAGAAGGTAGGGGGGGGTGGGGGTTGGGGCAAGGCCACTGTCCCCGGATCACACTGACCACACGTCGTCTCAACAATGGCTCGTCATAATTGCATAATTTGGTGTATTCTTCTAAATTTGTCGGGGTAATAACCGTGTGTTTTCACCATATGCTTATGGTTTGTTTTTGTGCATCAACGTGCAATTTTAGCGCTGCGAGAATGCGTTCAGAAGCGCTCCCTATACTTGCCTTCCTTTGTGCACTTCATACGGCTATTTATGTCGCCGTTTAAGTAACGCTGATTTCCTGTGACAGTCGAGCATACAGGGGTTATTCTCAAACTGGAGCACAAACAGGAAAAAAAATAGAAATAGTGGAAAAAAACAAGAGAAAGGAATGAAAAGGCGAATATCTACCCCCACCCCTCCTTCCCACGAAGCCTTAAATGAGAAGCCTAACATGGGGAGAGATTCTGCGGAGGGGAGAAAGGTTGTGGTTCTCCTGAACGGTTTGTATTTGTAGAAATGAGGTGTCAGAAGAGGCAGGATTTCCTCGGGGCGCAGCACAACATGAGCCCATCTCTTATCATTTCCCACTCCCAGACGTGATCTGCTTTGAATGCGCTAATGCCGAAAGAGCCCCACAGACTTGAAGCCAGTTCAAGATGAAATCACGGCACACAGACCTGACAAACTGCCATCCACTATGTAAGGATTAAACAGCCGTTGCATATCAAATCCCCCCCCCACCCCCCCCATAAAAAAGCTGAAATAATATATGCACTTAAATACATTGAACAAAACTTCAACCCGAGTTTTTGATCCGCACATTTTGAACTATTTGCCAACCTTTAAATATTCAAGGGAAGAAAAAAACAGGACAGAGATGTGGAATTTTGTAGTATGATACAAGCATGAGCCATAAGGGATTAAAACCATTTAAAGCATTAAAGCATGATTCATATATCAAATTAAGTTTGAGATATGATATTGAAAGCCCTGCTGCTATGAGGATGCAGTTATCCCACAACCACCCCAGGCAGACTGTAAACAATACTCAATAGATTTCAATGACACATTTCTATAAAGGACATATTACAAATATTAGAGAGAAAGAGAAACATACACATATCTGTCACACACACATGCAGTGAAATGATTTTTCTGCACACATCACCTTATGATTTAGCTCCTACTGTACTGCCTGTGCCCCTTTAGTTACATGTGTCCTTGCATAAGGGAAAAGTTACACCGTATTAATCTGACCCATTTTACACATTTTGTATTATCATTTCCCTGCTTAAATTATGCATGAGGTCTCAATGGGGAGAAATGTGACCATTAGCATATCTGATAGGAGCGCTGCAGCGGGTTTCCACCTCTCTGTCCTTGGAACCAGGCAGGAAAACCTGACTGTTCATCAATACCAGGTCATTTTACCCAGGCCAGCCCGGTTCATCCATACCGTTGCAGAGCTCCGCTAATGACACAGAGACATCCTCAGCAAGGCTGGTGGGGGGGGGGGGGGGCGGGCACCCAAAGGGGGCTCCGACACCAACGTGAATATAGCCCGGCCCCCCGGTCTGGTCATGCCTTGAAGCTCTTTGACAAAAAAACGGCAATTAGAAAAGCCTCAGACACCCACGGCCTGATACGAGACACCGTTAAGGCTTGAAAGTGGACACAGCCAGGCGCTTCCCCGGGTGCATTTCCATATATGTTACTGTCTGGGAGCTGAGCGGAGAGAGAGAGAGAGAGAGAGAGGGGAGAGAGAAAGGATGTCTTTGGGGCTGGGTGACCTTTTGACACGTCATTGGGTTTATGAAAAATGATGGTGTTTAAAGCCATGAAATAAAGGTCGATAAAGCATGAAGCCAAAACACAGCTTTAATTAATGCTGAGCGGGGAGGAGCGTGCTGCGATCACCTCAGCCGCCGAGCTGATGGGAAGTTTGTTTGGCTTAGAGGGGGGGGGGGTTTAAGGTCGTAGACGATATCTGATCGAGGATGACAACAAAAAGCTGCTTGACAGAAACTTTTATATATAATAATCTTTTAAGCGTTTTACATCAAGCCTGCAAATCTCAATTATTATTATTGAAGGTTAAGAAATAAACGACGCGAACACGTTGCAGTATTGATTCCACCACTTCAACACAGTGCATCCTCTCTTTTCTCCCTGGGCCGTTTACACCGCCACGGCTATAGCATTTTGCAGAAAAGCCTTACCTTGTTACAGAAAGTTTAATGTCACACGCGACGGTTTGACCCTTATGAATATTGAGGTTTCTCTATTAAAGATGCATGCGGCTTCGTGGCGTTCGTGGCTGTTGATCACGTTTAGGACGCCCATGCAAATTGGACTGTCTTCCCTGTCAGGCGCCCCGAGATGAATAATGTAGTTGTGTTGTATACGCGGGGACACACCATTGACAGTCAATTAACAAGTTTGATTGGTGTGTGAACTCATTCTTTTGAACTGTTAATTTTATGTAAATAGTATTCCCTCTCCCCTCTCTCTCTCTCTCTCCCCCGTTCTCGCCGGTTCACCGCCACATACCACCCCCCCCCCCCCCCCCCCACCTCCCACTAAGAGTAACCAGAGCGGGATCTTTAATAATTGATCATCACACACCTGCTTGATGGAGGCTAGGGGAGTCTGTCTTTAACAGTCAAGGGGCCCCCACACTGGCCCCCTTTTGATATTCAAATCAACAAATGGCAGGCCTGCTTTATGAATTCAAAATGGAGAGAGAGAACGAGAGAGAGAGAGAGAGCAGCTCTTTTCACGGGGCTTGTTAAAGGATTCTGGCCACCCGTCCAACCTGATGGAGCGCCTCTCTGCTGGAGTGGATCTGATGGCATTTGATGGCTCATAAATGGAATGCCAATGATGATTTGTTGTTGATGTGCAGGAATCTGGCTTTTATGCTAGGCGGACATAGATGCATTGCGGGGGCTCTCCTGGCAGATTGCGCTCGCAGGTAAATGATCCGGTGATTGATCCGACCGTTTGAAAGCAGGGAGGCCCATATCTCCTCCCCTCCCTCCCTCCCTCCCTGCACCCCCCCCCCCTTCTTTCTTCATCCTCCCTCCGTGTCTTGTCTCCCCGCGCTGTCCCGGTAATTTGGAGCAGCAGAGGCAGAAGCTGAAGATTCATCAAAGTTGACAAGTGAACCCAGAAGCCGGGGATCACGGCGAACCCATCTGATTATGGAAATGGCCGTGACCATGTCCGCCCTCTAGCTAAACAGTCGCGCGGCTTCGCATCGCGTTCTCCCGGTCTCCCATAAAAAGACAGATGTAATACATTTCAGAATGGAAAAAAAAAAAAAAAAAAATACTCGCCAGTATTTTTTTTCCTCCTTTTGAACAACATGTGGCACGGCATACCTCCGTCGACACAGGCTTTGATTTGACAATTATCCTGACTTGCTACCAAGTGAGGGAAGGGGAGACGTGTTTGAAGTGAGGAGGAGGGGGGGGGGGGGGCGTTTTGGTTGAGGGGTGCTAAGTCTTCAGTAATACCTCTGGTCCACCTTAACCCGGGTAATCTGACTGCAACACGATACCCGTGGCTGTGCCTTTGCTAATCAGCTAAGGACCTTGTCACGGGCTGTGTATCAATTGATTTAGGCCTCCTTGATCCTCCCTGGAGGTCTGCCTGCACTCAGACTCCGGGGTCCCTGCAGAGGCCACCAATTAACAGCATGTCATCAGCAGCTGCTCGCTTTGACCAGGCGCTAGTGTCCAGCAACACCGCCGACCTCGCAGCCTCTCCGAAGACCTGACCTCTCCTTAATGCCGCCATTCATCCCCCCACTCATCTCTCTGCATTAAACAGTTTTTTTTTTTTTTACATTATTTAGTTTGGGAAGTTTTAGTTCTAGCAGGTATTTAACAGAGCATGTCAGCTAATTATCACGTGGCTAATTGTGCTAATAATAACTAGTGCCGTGGAAATACCTGCTTATCGAGAGCTGTGAACGTGGGATTATTGGTGATAAGGTACGGCGAAATGGGGAAAGAGAGATGCAACTTGTTAATTGATGCACTGACATTCAAACACGCAATTAATGTAATTGATGTTAATTAGATTTTAGCACCTCACCGAGGAGTATATTGTACTTTTGACTTCGCCGGCTTGTTTTCTTTACACCTAATTTGACGCTTGAATGACAACTCTGTGTTTGTCATATCGTTTCAAAAGTTTAGTAACCACCTCGGTACTATCTTCCTGTCATTGCCTAGCATGGAAGTGTGTTGCATGACAGGTTTACAGTCTGTCTTGATGCTGAACGACACGTTTTTACTGCCCCTGCAAAGTCATTTTTCTCACTTTCATGACTCACAGTTGCTGCTCTTTGGCTTTGCAGGGAGGAGTTGACCATCGGTAAGGAAGAATACATTCATCATGTTCAACATCACTGCCAAGCTGCTGTAGCTCGGCCCCACCAGTAACCGATGGATTGTTTAGGTGTGTGTGCTTGTGTGTGTGACAGTGATGTGAATGAGTTTAGGGTGGCAACATTAACCCTTGTCTCTGTCTCTTTTCTTCATGTATGTCCTCTTCTACAGGTGGACGAGTTGGTGTTCTCCGCGGGCCAAATTGCGTTGGTCCCCTGCACCATGCAGTTGGTGGAGGCCGGCTCCGGCACCCAGGCCCGCTTGTCCTTCAGCCACGTGAAGAAGGTTCTGGAGGCCGTGATCAGCGGCCTGACTCTGGGTCACGTCATCCAGGCCCACTGCTACACCGCGAGACGCCGAGACATCCCCGTCATCAGGGCAGTCTGGGACAGCGTGCTGCGGGACGCACAGGAGAAGGTCGGCCAATTGTTGTCTGAGTTTTCTGCTTTTGAAATATAAGTATCCCGCCGCCGCTGAAGGCGAACGGTTGCGTCTGGCTGTTTCGCTGTGGATGCACAGGAAATGTTGATCACACTTATCCTGTAAAATGACAACCACATAGCATGAGCACATATTTAATGCATCAGAAGACAATGCAATCCATGTGTCGACGAATAAGTAAAAGAGAAACGTGATACGGTGCCCGAGCTCGTCAGAAAAAGGCCTTTTTACAATTTTATTTCACAGTTTTGAGACGAGCCAAAGTTGCTACCCTCCCTCTCCTTCCCCTCGGAGACCCCGGCCCGTTGCTGCTGATATTTACCAGTGAGTGCGCTCATGAAAAGTTGATGATGTGGGAAACGCTGGTGTCTTTGATAATATGGCGCTTGGCACAGAAGCAGATGTCTTCCTCAGAGCCTCCCTAATCCTTTTGCCCCCCGCGCACCATTTTGGAGCCCCGTTTAACTCTCAGAGCAGCTTATCCCCCTCTCCACCCCTCTTTCCTGCCACCTCCCTCCATCCATTCTCTCCCCAGCTACAACCCCTGCTCCATACGGCTAATAGGGGCACCGGGCTCCCCTGCCAGTCCCGCTCCTCCCACAGTAATCTGTCTAGCCGGGGGAATAAGGGCCAAAGGGAGAGAGGGAAGCTCCCACCTCCAACATGTGGCTCTTTCCTGTGGTAGACGGTGTTAGAGACTCCAGAGAGGTTTGGAAGTGTAGAGAGTCGACTTTATGTTAACACAGCCAACCCATTTTGTTGTAAGAAGTTACATGATGATGATCATCGCTCAATATTTTGGAAAAAAGATGATTACATCCTCTAAAATGTTACTTTTTTGTAACTTGAGGACTGAAAAGTGAGTTGTATTTTATATGCCAGGAATCAAATTTATCAAAGCTGGTGTCACAATTTTCGTATGGTGGATTTGAAATGAAACTTTTCTTGTAACTCCCAGCTCAACTGAGTCGAGAGAGAGAGAGAGATGTTGTTTATTTATTTCTTTACACATTGTCACCTTTTTGTACCTCACGATGGGAGAGAAACTCTTAAGTGTTGACAGTGTAATAGATAGCTAACTAAGGGGGAGCTCTGGGAGGCGACTTGGTTAGAGGTGACTCAAGACGGTCAACATTGTCCATCTGTTGCCCTTCCAGAAACTGTGTCAGAGCAAATCAAAATATGAATTCAGTGGAGCCACCAGGAGACGTTTCATTTCCAACTGGCTCTCAGATGAACCCCCCCGCTGATTGACAGCTTGGGGTTTGCCACCTGTAAACAGACGAGCTCGCCTGGTGTCATCCCTCAAGAACAGAGCTGGCTTAGATGGTGGGTTACAGACCTGACCTCCCACCCACTCTGCCTGTGAGGTTGATCTTTTGGGTGTGAGTTCCCAGGTCGTCTATTCCCCATCCCTCCCCCCTCCCTCTCTCACTCCCACTCCCAAGTGCAGATGCAGAAAGGGGCAGCAGAGGAAAGACGGGGGAGAGAGAGGGGGCTTCTGTTTCATCCCGAGCCCAGTGAAATGCTCTCTCCCTGGGGTAGGGATTACACAAAGCACCGGTGCTCATTTGAAGTGAGTGTAATAAGAATCTTTAACTCGGGTCAAACACCGATAACACAGCTCCCACAGAGAGGGAGAATAACTCGGGCTCCACCCCTCCATCTGGCTGCTAAAAACCCTGCGAAACCTCAGAACCTGCATGAAGGTTGTGAAACTTGGAGACAACTTTCTGAACGGATATTGAGTAAGGAGAAATACTTTGTTAGGAGATACTTACTAAGGGAAATATGAATTTGTAGGGTTATATTTTAAGCTTCAGAATGGTTAAAGCTTATATTTTCAGTCCCACTTTAATCACTGAATCATCCGATTGAATATTAAAAAATAAAATAAAAACATATCTTTCTATAAATTTGGAAAATAAAGTTAAGTTGCTTTTCAGGGGTTTATTTATATTTAAACACAGAATCAAATTCCATCACCTCTTTCTACATGACCTCCTTGCCTAGCTGCAACGTGTCTGACTGCTGCAGTTAAACAACGATTATTAGACAAAACATTCAGTCGTGCAAAATTGTGTTCACCCCTTAACATGTTGCATATTGTGCTGCGTGACAAATAAATCTAAAACTGCACTTATGTCTTTTTTTGGGGCGGGGTATCTGACATTACACAACATTCTCTGATAAGAAAATGTAAAATACTGTACGTCACGTCCTAAAATTCAAATTAAAAAAAGAGAAAAATCTTAACATGCACAATTATATTCTTTATTTTACTCTAGCTAGCTGCATCATTGGCAAATCATCTCATATTGTATGTTACTCAATATATAGGTTACAGTCATGGGATTCAAATATTTCCCATTCAAAATTGTTCTGATCCTGCCTTTTTTCCAACTTGAACACATTTGAGTGAGATTTTCAGGTGTTAGATGGACTCTAATTAGAAACCACGAGCCCAGCGTGGAGCGTGTGGTTCTCTCAGGGATGCCGATTGGAGTCCAGTTGTTGTGCTATCAAAGAAACAATAAATTAGCACTCCTCACACTTTTATATATAACAATATATAGGGTGCACTTCCATTGCACTTTCCAGACGTGAGACCGGTGAAGCGCACGTCTCTCTTGACAGGAACACCGGTGCCTATCGTGTCTGTGAAGCCACGGGGCCATGTTGTTGTTGTGCGTTGATAATTTCTCTAATCAGGTGGATGAGGAAGCTTGCAGGGTTAATTGGGAGCATACTGGAGTCGCTACGAGTGTGAAATTGTATTTACGGTGCATCGAACTGCGAGGTCAGTCTCGGCGTGTGTGTGTGTCGAGGGTTTGATGATCAGGGAGGTGTTTTGGGGATGAGTCAATAATTGTTAAACAGACTTCTCAGACAATGACAGTCTCTGAAAACATGTCAGCAACTATCGCTTGTTATTGAGCAGGCTTAAATGTTTTATAGTCATGAGTTTTCAATCTGCCGCGAGGCTGGAAGAAGAAAGAAATGGAAAATTGGAGAAATGTAGGCATGTACTTTTCAAAGATGTTATTATATTTTGGTGATGTGGATACAAATTTCCACTGCTATCATTACTAATGAATTTGTAGCCCTGGGATTTTATTTTTTGCAAGCCGTTTTTACACTGTAGTATCTCTCATATTGCCAATCCTTAAGTAACTCTATTGCAGGAGTCTCCTTCCTCCCTGCTGTAATGCCCTCATGCCCATAAACTCACCTATTCCCTGTAGCGGAGCATGCAACAGACATGGCATTGTGTGTTTCATTTACACAAATGGTCTGGACTAGCCATGGAGTGGAATCTCAAAGAGAAAGAGAGTGAGTGGTGGGGGCAGCGGGAAGGGATATTATAGCGGACTGGCGGCACTCAGCGCTGAGCCATAGAGCCACATGCTGAAGGCGTCCCGCTGGGCAGGAAATGTAGGGGAACTGGCTAAGCGGCGCAGTCCCATCAGCTCCCCGCTGTTCCCCGCCTTTACACCACTTCCTTATTACCGTGTTTACCGTTCGGCTTTCACGCCTCTCGGCCCTCCAACCCGCCACACGCTCCAGGCATATGGACGCGCGAAAGAAGGGAGGAAAAGGAGGGAGAGAAAGAAAACAAACATAAAGAGAAGCAGGTCACACTCCATCAGCGTGGAGAGCTGAGCGCAGCAGATCCAGACTTCATGGGTTTACCTGCTGCTGCCTACGGATGGAGGGAGCGCCGGGTGAGCGGCTGCATGCCCTGCAACTTAAGTGGGACGAAATAATGAGATGGATTGTGTTAAGTAACGGCTGTAGAGCGGGACAGGACCCTCCACACACACACACACACACACACACACACACACACACCTACCTCCGCCCTCCAACTTGCCACTCAGCTCCACCATATTTCAAAATTTGTCACCTCTTTATTTTATTGGATTAATTTAATAAATGATCTCTGGTCAGGTAGGGATGTCAGCCAGTCTGAGTGCTCTGCCTCTCGCCCTCCCTCCCTTCTCCTGGCAGGGAAGCACACAGTAATGGAGCTCTGACCGCGTTCAAGTCTGAAACACACACATTTGTGCGCACACACACACACACACACACACTTAAGCACATTTAGAGCTACAGAACTAGTGAACAAACTATCATGAATTAAAAAAAAAGCGACTGAGAAGAGGCTGGGAGAGGGGCGCAGTGCCAAGGTCCCCTGATCTCCTTGTGGATGGTCAGTCGGGTCTAGTATCCAGCAGCCAAGGCCTGCAGGGTGGCCTTTAAGCCTGGCTGAGCATAGACCCCCCCCCCCACCATCCTGTCACTTTTGTCCCCAGTTCCCACTCTCTGTTCCCTGGGCAATCACAATTGACAAGTGCCGGAGCAGTTCCCTCCAGGAGAATACCTAGCCCGTGCCAGAAGTGCTAATCTAACATTTATCAAAGCAGAGGGCACGTATGTGTGCTGTCACTCCGTCCGACATGCTAACAGGTCCGCGCTGACATGGCCATTGTTCTCTGCTCTTGTGGTTGTTATTGTTGATCACCGCAAGCTAGGCTCTCCACGAAATCAGGGGAGTAAAGAAATCTTAATCTTACCCCCCACCCCTTCGACCGCTGCTTTTTTTTTCCTCCAATGTTTTTCACTCTCCGAGGCGAGAGGTTAGCTGTTGATACACAATTAGGCCTCTGCTAAAGTTTAATCTGAAGGTAAGTGCTTCTTGGGTGAAGCTGGTGGATTGGGTCATGACTGGTTCGCCTGTCGAAGGGACAAAGAGGCCGCTGTCTGCTCGTCAATGATTTCTCTTCTTTTTTTTTTGAGTGAATTTCAAAATAAAGTGTATGTAACCTGTTATTATTCTGCACTTTACGAAGTGGGGTGTAAGTGGATGAAAATTGATCCAGCAAATTGAAAAGGGGGTTAAGTGTTTGCCCTATCGACTCGAACTGAAATGACGGTTGTATAAAACACTCATTTCTCTCCCATTAGCAGATGAAGCCACAGCCAAGTATTATTGAGGGCCGCATTGAAGACATTTTGTTACTGATAATGGCCCACGGTCCAGAGGAGAAAAAAAGAAAGAAGAGATTTTGACTCGCTAGATGAAATTAAGTTGCCCGCTAAATGTGTGTGTGGTGAAACGGTGTAAAACCGCCACAACGTGTCCAGAACAGTCATCCTTGGTAGAAGCTGTCATTAGATGTAACTCAAAGTGAATGCATTTGTGCATTTTGTTTATGGTGGCCCTATGGATTCTTGTCAAATGGTCTGTACCCTATTATTACCAAGGGGTCACCTCGCAATCTCACATGTTAATTGATATCCTGTCAGTCTCTCAAGTGAAAGGCCCATCTTGCAGGAACGAGGCAGCGTTTGTATGATGTCTTTTTACAATAATGTTTTATGTTGATGGAGTCGTCTTTCTGGTCAGAGAGCACAGCAGGTATCTCAGCAGGAGGGCTATACATTTGATTGTAGTGTGTGGCACAACACAGTGCACAATTTTTGCCCGCCAGTTCATTTGAATACCATCTGTCTGTATCGCAGGACCCATTTTGCGAGCCAGAGATCAAACGGGGTCCATTACTGGTCGCCGTGGTCCCCGCCTTACCCAGAGGTGCGGCCGTGGAGCTTCACGTCACCGCCGTCCAGGACGACCCCAGAGAGAGGACTTTCTGTCACGTGGCGACAAAGGCGGCGTGTGGATCCATAGAGTGCCACACTACAGTGTCCGCCGACAGCCAGAGCGCTTCCCTTTCCCTCTCCCTCTCCCTCTCCCTGGCCAGCGCCGGCCCGGAGGTTTCAGACGTGAGGGATGCAGTAGCAGCGGTTGGCGCTACGTTCACCAGCGCCGTGAAGAAGATGGGCGCTGGGCTGTTTCCGCTGTGTTCCAGGGTGTTCTTCAAGTACGACAACTCGTTCGCTGGTCAGATTGTTGCAGGTACGTCATGAAGTCTCAGTCAACACAAACTCCCACACACACTTTACACTGTTCTGTTGAATGTAGCTGTGTTGGAATACACTGTTCTTGCAGGCTAACCTCCAGCATCATCACTTTATCAGGTGTTAGGTCCGAGCAGCTCTATAGGAGTAATGAAGCCCCGTCATAAGGGAAGTACAGTGTGCGCTCATATACCAGGCAGTAAGGTAGAAGTCAAACAAGAAGCAACCGACTTGAAGCTGGTGCGCTGTACATCCACAGAACAGGAAGTAGCTTAGTAGTGATTTTCTAACAGTAGTGGCTAAGTGTATACCCCCCACTCCCACCCAACCCCTCCACCCGAGCACCTAGAAAGCACTAGTACACTTGTTATGAGCAGAGTAAAAGCTTGTCTCTCTCAGGAAAGTAAACTCCATGAAGCTGTCTCTCGGGAGGATCTCCACATCGCCCTGTGTTTTAATTATTGTGAGTCATTTGTTGTTTCTGTTTCTGTGTCGTGTACGGTAACCCGAGCAGCTGGCACCAGTCTTTTGTCATCATTATACTTTTATACGCCGCCATCTTCCTTTTCCCGGGGATTCTCGCTTCTCGCCGAGGCAAACGTGGAGCGGTATTTGTTTTATCCGGAGAGACGTTCCCCCGTCTGAGGGAAAAGGGCGACTAGCACATCTATCACGCAGGATAAGTTGTCAAGCCCTCGCCGAAGCAATCAATTAACATTTTTGAATCCACGCCAAACCAACCGCCTAACTGTCATTTTTTGCTTCGGCATAACTCGTCTTTATGAGGGTACATGAAATTATGGTCACCGGTGATGAATAGGAACGGGGACAGTCTATTTGGAAGATGTGTTTATTAAAGTACGTGCGCTTTGTTTTGTCACGTAATTACACAATCTTCATTCAATATTGTCTCTGACTGATGACCAGAAAGTCTCAAGGTAATAGGGAAGTGCTGAGTTCAGAGCAAGGAGGTATGAAATAAAACATCCTGTTGAAATATCATGGAGTGCTTTGAGTCCTGCGTTATCCACTATAGAGTCAAATTAAGTTTAAAAATGCCTTAAATGTATATTTCATATATAAAGTGGAATTATTTCATTTATCGATTTTAACATGAGTTGAATTCCCCTTGTTTTCTTAGAGAAAGCGTGTCACTGGGTCATTGGGAACCGAGACAAAAAAAAAAGTATGTTTCTTTGCAGACTGTTTCCCCCAGAGCCGGTTATTGACTCATCATTGAACTGGAATCTGTTACCTTCCCCTGCACGAACAAACCGAGCCCCGGGAGCTCACCCACGGGCCCCTTCATGGGTCACAGCCTATGCTCATCGGGTGATGAATCCCAAAAGTCAAAGGAGGAAAAAGTAACACCTCTGGCGCTAGCCGTCACAGCCGCAGAACAACACTGGAGCAAAATGTGACTGCACACCGCCCCCCCTCCAATTACTTGCGTTAGGATTCACAGCTGATAGACGTGACATATGCTTCGGATGAAACCTTTAAACATCCTGTCTCAATGTGTTATTTACGACAGAAAGAGTTTAAGACAGATAGCCCCGCAAACCTCACGTTTCACTAAATGGGTCCATCTGATAATATTCTAATACCAGATTACAGCAGGGTCAAGAAATCTACGACTCATTTTATATGAAGGAAAAAAATGACTACAAATGTTTGATCTCTTTGTTTCCCAATATACTGAAACCCCTGCGGTACGTCAATACGGGGAAGGCAGTTCATTCTGTCTTGGTAGGAAGTCTTCCCTTCCTCCCTGAGAGCTCCACTGCACACGCCCAGCCTCTCAGCCACATTGTTCAGTCTCCTTGGCCTAAATGGACAATTTTCATGAGCCAACACTTGCTAATTACCACCTCGTTTACCGGTTAATTTGAACCAGTTTGGGAGTCAGTGTAGCACAACTAAAAACCACTGGCTCTGGGCCTTGGCCACTGCTTAAAAGCCCCATAAGCCCAGCAGGCATCAGCCATTTCACACAAGAACCCCCTTTTCTCTTCTTTTCACTCACACACCCCCTCCCTTCTATTCACTTAGGCTTACAATATTTATATATTAATCAGTTCAAACAAAAATGGCCGTTGATGTTTAGCATAAAAGGGATTGTGGGCATTAGTGATGGTTTGGTTTTGGAAAAACAGAGAGATTTAACAGCAGCCTTTTCAACTCGGTGTGTTCGCCGTGAAGCAGAATAATGGCCGGTACTCTTGGGTAGATGGTTTAGTTCCATCCCATTGCTAATGTGATTGCTTTTTGAATCTGTCTAATAGCCTCTGTCCACCGGGCCTCTCAATGAGGCTCCCCACGTAGCCCAAAGGGGGGTCTCGAGACCAGGGGGAAGGGGATTGGGTGTGTGTGTGTGTGTGTGTGTGTGTGTGTGTGTGTGTGTGAGGTGTGGGATTTTAGGGGTTGAAGCACAGCGGTCTCACGAACACGCGGTTTGCATGGTCGTGGCTTCCCCAAGTCACAAAGTCACCTTCGCTCAAACGGTCGGCACAAAGATGAAAAGGTACTGACATTAAACGGGCCTAGCGTGCGAGGTGTGATGAAGAGGGCGTTTCTTCTCCCGCTAATACGACCGTTCCCCCGTCTGTGATCTCTCTGGCTTTTTCAGTTGTCAGCGAGCCATCTCCAGAGGATGCTGCTTCCCAGGGTGCACCACACGCTCTGATAACACACATATTTAGGCTTTTAATACAAAAAAAAAAAAGCCCAGTGTTCATTGGGGGCATTTTAAGCTGTAGTGCATATTCGCTCATTAGGCTGTGTGGGCTCTCTGTGTGGATGTTTGGCATGCTGCGTCTGCCTCTAATGAAAGAGGATGAGGCTTATTAAATGGTGCTGAACTGCTCTTGTAACCTTTCTGTCCTGATTTCCCTCTCTACAAGTTCACGTAGATGTCAAAACTTAGTGCAGTACTAACGGTTATTATCATCAAAATGAACAGTAGTTTGTTTGCTCACGGAAGACTCAATATAACAGGGGCAGAAATTAGATTTTGATTTTGATCCTGTTAGACAGATGTGGCTGTGGATGTAAAGAAATTGACAGTTGTAGTAGCGGTAGTGTGAAAAGTGACACGGCATACTTGACCAGACATGTAACTCTACCGGCTCGCCGCTGTCAGATCCCAGTGACCACACCCGAGTCACATTCGGCGCGCTGTTAAATCAGGAGAAACACGCCGGGACAGCCCAACCATGTGACAGAAACATTCGACCAATTAGAGTGTGTGGAGCGGGAGAGGGAAGGGGGCAACATCCCAGCGGGCCGCCGCTAAATGGACAGGCTGTCATCAAGACCAAGGCTCTGAGACGCTCAATGAATTCTCACACGTCCGCTGTCTGTCTGTAGACCTGACACACACACACACACACACATACACACACACACACACACACACACACACACACACACACACAAACATATCTCAGCCCCAGTAAAACTGAGCAGCAGTCCCAACACAGCTTCCTAACATCCCAACACAACAGGGGTGGAGGATCCATTCCACTAGATCCCCTCAACAAGCTGCTCAATTGTCCAAAAGGGCACGGAAGCATTGCCCCCTCCCTCCTCACTGTGTGTGTGTGTGTGTGTGTGTGTGTGTGTGTGTGTGTGAGTTTGGGAGGGGTTTCAGCTTAGAGTTCAGTCTTCGCTGACCATATGTCTGCACTGCGGGGAGTTGAACGGCGGGGCGACAATCTGCCAAGGATTTAGGAACGTCAATAATTTGTAAATAGGGCTGTGTTCTGCAGCCGGAGGGTTAAGTGCAGCCTCTGTCCCGGCCCGGCCCCAGAGGGACGGCCATCAGAGGGCCCCGATGCCCAACTCTATGATACAGACAGCTTTTTAAAGTTGTAATGAAACTAACACCACTAACTCCCCTCTCTCCCTGTCATCCCCCACCCCTCCCCTTCCCCCTTCCCTACCAGGACTTGAGGAATGCTTGAGGACCTCTCTGGAAAAGTCCAGTCCGTCCGTGGCCCTGGTTCCAGTGCTGGCCTTACCTGACTCCCAGATCCTCCACCTGTCCTGCTGGCTCAGTGTGTAGTAAAAAAAAACATCCAGAATCAGCAGCCAGTCATCCACAGCGCTTGAATTCAACGGTGCTTCGTCCAAGGAGAGAGACTATGACAAATGCCAAAGAACTGATGCCTTAAAAAAAAAAAAAGCTGAGGAGAGAAAATGCATGGACTGCTCATTAGCGTTGATTAGTCATCACTGTTGAGAACTGCAATGCATAGCTATGTGTATTGATGATGTGCGGTTTTGAGTATGTGTGTACACCCTAACACTCGGGCCAGTAATCCACTTTGTCCTCCACCAGACGTGTATACTGCAGCAGCTGTTACTGTTGAACTCAGAGCTGCATACCAGAGGACCAGAGCCTGCAGGGTCTATACAAAAGGAGACACCGGCAGTGTCTCACACCACGAGGCGATAAAAGTATATCCCTCAGACGTCCCACTGTTTCTGATGGAATTCCTCTTAGCGCGGCAAGCTAACACCCCTCATAAAGGCCCTAGCGCCACCGCTGACACCATCTGCGCCGATGTAAACCTATAGATTTACTCGGTGGCTGGTTGTGTGTTATGTGGGTGGATGGAGGTGACTTGTGCTTCTGTCTCTCATGCTCCATGGGATCCGAGGTGTGTTATTATTGTGTAATAGGCAATCAGGACCAAGCACCTGAAAAGATTAAGCCTCTTTATGTTCCCTATTGATTTTAAGGCAGCCTGGTTAATAGGAGAGGGACACTACCACGTACGGCTGCAGGCAAGGCAGGCAAGTGTCTATGTGTGTGTGTGTGTGTGTGTGTGTGTGTGTGTGTGTGTGTGTGTGTGTGTGTGTTTCAGTGTGCACGTTTTGATGGTGTGGGAAGAAAACAACACTATAAACCATTGCTCCTGGAACATTTCTTTTCTCAAAGATCATGAACCATATTGAGGATCTCAATTGGAATGCATCTTCACTCCGGCTATTCTCCTCATTGTGCTGGTGATGGCGGGAGCGGAGTGGGCTATTGATCCTCGCCCGCCGAGACGCTGTTTTTTCATTGTTGTTATCAAAAATTGAACAATAGAGGCAGCCCGATAGAGCCTGAAGAATTTTATTGAGGGTTGAAAAACACAAACAAGCAATTATATATGAGGGTGAGCGAGCCGACGCACCGTAAATATGTGTTAATGCTGTTCGGTTTAGAGGGCCCGGCGGTGGGTGGTTTTGACGCCGTGCTCGCCATCACAAACACCTCGTTTTTGAGTAGGTGTTAAACTAGCCAAACCCAGTTGAGACTTATCACTCCAATAAAACCGAGTCTTAAATATCATTGTTTTAAGGACTTGCAGACCAAAAATCAATTCAATTAAGCACCTATAAATGTCCCAGGGTGTAATATTTGATCAGATTTGAGCATTTCTGATTATTTCAATTCTTTTTACCTCTTATTATGCCAGGGATTAAATTGTCAATACTTCCCAGAAGGCAACGCAGCAAGATTTTTTTGTTAGTCAACTTTCCCGGTTGTGAATGTCTGCAACTGTATGAATGCAAAGCAGGGTGTTGCTGAAAACGAGCGTGCTCAGCAAAATCTTCCCCCGATAAATAAGGTTAAAAAAATAGGATTGAAAAGCAGTTCGATATATTTAAAGCAATGGCAACTGAAAAACAACATACATCAGTCTATGGAAATTGTGTATCAGTACTAGATTTAACTTTGTTATTAACAGTCTGAACATGTGCTGGATGCTTTTGACTCCCGCTCTCTTCTTTATTGACTTTTGAGTACATGTGCTTTTTGCCTCGGTGAAATAACAGATCAATCAAAAAACAAAGGAGTCAGCTTTTCGGTAAATGTGGGGGAGCTCGGCCACTAAAATTCAGCGCGCAACAACCACTTGTCGATCACCGCAGTAAACACTACACTCTGTCCTTCAGCAGACATGTTTTCAGACAGACACAAAAGCAAAGCCACAAGTATATCATCACACCCTCGTCGCAGCCAATGTGAAGGCCTGCGGCAGATACATTTCTCCGTGTTTTTACCACTGTTTTCCCCTCACAAAATGAATAAAGACAGGGTGACATTTAGTTTTCTCAAATGTACATTTTCTACCAAGCTGACCTGCAACCACTGTACACACAAACTAGCTGTTGTGGCTAACAACGTCCTTTGTGCACAGTGTACCACCCTGCGGCCCTTGTCATTGTGGCCTGGCACATGGACTTTAACTGTGTGGTACCTCCTCCAGGCTACCCAGGCTGATGTGTGTGACTCCCTCCCCACCCCCCCTAGCAGTGGGCTACAGTAGGGGAACCCAGTTCAAGAGAGACTTGCAGCTCAAGACACCTCTTGACATTGTGGTCTATTTGCCTGTGACTGCGGTTTTGTTTGTTTTCATGTTTTGAATCATTTTTTCCATAATATATTGTTTTCTTCCCTTGAAGTTTTATGAAAGCCTGTCATCGTGGTCACAGCACTGACTTAATGCAGCTTGTCCTGTCTGCTGGTTTGGCCACTATCAGATGCTATTGAATGGTGTCTGCTGCCCTCTTGTGGCCAATATCCATATTGCCTCCAACGGTTAACCTGAAAAGCCTTTGACTCCATCCAGTAATTCCCACCCAGATCCTATGTGGCACAATTTCCAAATTAAACTAAGTTTCCTGGAAATGTTTTACAATTGTCTTTTTCTTTAAATAGGTCATCAGAATATTCCCTACGATGCTCAAGGTTGAGATATCAGGAGAATGGAGACTAGAAATATTGAACTCATTTCACAGTAACATTTCTGAAGCTAAACTGAAGTTATTTCAATTAAAAGCTCATTGTTCTGCACTGAATATAGATTTTCTGAGGACTGAAGGTGACAATTTTACAACAATACAGTTCTGGCCAAGATTATTGGCACAGATAATGTAGAAAATCTTCTGAAATAATTGGAAGTTGAAATACATTTTGGTCTTCACACATTCATCTATCGATTTACAGCACATTTTCAAACAATAAGCATACAAATCTGTTATGGTTTCACAATTGAAAAGTACCCATGGCCATGATTATTGGCACCCTGTAGAATAATTCAAATCAATTTTGTTGGAGGAAATAGATTGTCATTTGCAGTGTAATTCACCTCCCCTGTGACAGGCTGCAGGTGCCCACATGGTGTAAATGAACCAATTATCCATTTTAAAATGATAAAACAGTCTGTTCTGCTTCCCTGGTCGTCTGAAAGTAGTGAAGAGAAAAGAGCTGTCTGAGGATCTCAGAGAAACAATTACCAATAAATATAAATGTTCACAAGGCTATGAGGCCATCTCTAGAGACCTCGGTGTTCCTGTTTCCACAGTTCAAGAATCTCCCAGGACGTGGCAGTAAGAGGAAAATTGATCTCAGAATTGTCCAAGGTTGGTGCGAGCCATTGAAAAAAACACCTTGCATTACACGAAGAGGTCTGGGAAAATGGTTTCCATACCATACACCAGGCACTGAACCAAAAAGGGCTTTA
Organism: Hoplostethus mediterraneus; assembly: GCA_034670385.1. Taxonomy (NCBI): domain Eukaryota; kingdom Metazoa; phylum Chordata; class Actinopteri; order Trachichthyiformes; family Trachichthyidae; genus Hoplostethus; species Hoplostethus mediterraneus. The sequence goes on from JAXDDW010000007.1 coordinate 8,524,400, forward strand.
CGTCTGTTGCGCTTTGGCAATGCAGATCAGCACTTCGTTTACAGACAATGAAGCACCCTACCTACAAACACAGCAGAGGTTCTATAATGCTGTGGAGCTGCTTTGCTGCCTTGGGTACAGGACGTCTTGAACATATTATGGCTGAATGAAATCAAAAGATTACCAAGGCATTTTGGAGTGAAATGTGCTACCCAGTGTCAGAAAACTGGGTGTCAATTGATGGCCATGGATCCTCGAGCAGGACAAGGATCCAAAACACATAACCAAAAGCACCCGGGAATGGTGCAAGAGAAAATGTTATGGAGTCTATGTTGAAACCTGAAATGTACAGCTGGTCCTTCAAACACTGAAGAACTGGAGTGGGTTGTAATTGAAGAGAAAGTTCCAATTTTCATTTTTTTCCCCAGACGATATTGTATATGATATATGTATATGTATTTTGCACAATGTATTATTGTGCAAAAAATGTAATCTCTTAAATTTTATTGAGGGTCAAAACAAATTATTTTCAGGAGAGAGATTATAACATGCACATTACTCCTCGAGTGTTTTCTGGCTTTTTCTGCCCTGACATTGCTTAGGGTTCAAGGCAGAATTTGGAAAAAGTCTAAATGCTGCACTTCATTTAAATTTGGAGACGAGGCTAATTAAGGCCAGTTATGGTGTCACTTCAGGCACTCGTATCCAGCACATATCTAATTACTGTTGACACCCTCAAAGTATGTTTTGTCTGTTTCCAAACATGTGAGATGTCCAAACAAATGCATTCATTTCCTCAAGTCATAATCTGATCAGATGTTGGCCTTCACAGCAGACCTATCAAGAGAGTTGTGTTTAGGCTATTGAGTCACTGTGTTGTAGAGTTGACATACTGTTGCATCCATGTGTCAAACACACCAAGATACATTTTGCAATCATTTTGGATAAAATAACCAAGCCTCCATTGTTAACATTTTAAAGTTGGTCAACTGAGGCGCAGTACACCAGAGAAGAAAACGTGACTATGGTTAGCAAGGAGCAAGAAATAGCGAGCGTTCACTCTGCCCCATTTCCGGGATACCAGAAACGTCATATGCAGTCTCGGCGTGAGGCAAGTTGCAGGAAGAGCGCGCGCGTGAGGGGTTAACGCCCAATTTTGCAGATTCCAGGATAGACCAGGTTTTTACATTTTGAGTTATTTATCTTCAACTTAAACGCTCTTTGGTAGACAATTTTAGATAGGAACGTAAAAATATTGTTTCCGACCGTACTTTTTGAGGGACGTACATGTTTGTGTGCGTGACGTCACAGAGGGTTATTGTTAGCGAGCGAGCTAACTCTTCTCTCATGACATGAGAGAAGACCTACTACGAATTCTCCATCAGAATACAGCAGTTGTAAAATACTTTGTCAAACGTGTATAGTAAGTATTGTGACATTTGCGCCAGGAAAGCTAGCATTGTTAGTTTAGGTTACATTTTAGCTGCGCGAGGCCAGTTAGTGAGTCCGACCTGATTTTGCTACAAATGCCAACGCTGTTGTTATAATAACGTTGATATTGATGTCACTTATTTTTGCATGCAAAATACATTTTATTGTTTCTTAGTGTGAACAATGTGTTGTGGATGTTATTACTCATTAATGACTTATAGTGAAGTGTTACTGGATATCCACAATCAAAGGATAAGTGATGCTTCTTGCCACAATGTCCATCCTCCATGCTTGTTTTAAAATTGAATTTCATGTGCCTTACCCTAGGTCTAATAAGAGGATCGTCAACGAGGAAAAACAATAAAGGAGGTGATTCAAAAATGCACCAGTGTCCCGTTTGTCCAAAATCCTTCCGATCAGCATCTAAACTCCAGAGACACCATCTCATCCATACTGGGCAGAAACCCTTCACCTGCTCAAGCTGTGGAAAAGCCTTCAATCAATCTGAGCATTTAAAGGCACACTCACAGAACGTTCATCATTTGAGTCCTTCCACAGACAGCTTGAGGGATGGCATCGTTGTTACTGACCAACAGTTTCTACCATCGAACCATAATGACCCAACTCAGGAGATTAACAGACACGATAACAGCGCTTATGTCACACTGGCATCTCCTATGTCTTCCTCTGTCTCCTCCCAGATGGAATGGAAAAGGGAAACTTCACCTCTGGATATTTGTCTTACGTCCTCAGAGATTGAAGATCAACCTGAAGCTGTCCCACACGAAAATTATGGCTTAGTGAGTCAGGGCACTATCTCAACTGATAGATTATTGTTTATGGATCCAATACCTCAAGATGTTGTTGGTTCTTCAGCTGTGGACGAATCAATATGCAATGTCCATAATGATAACACCTGCAAAGTCTGTTTAAAGTCATTTAGTTCACCTCTCCAGCTTTGGATTCACCTACCAGTTCATAAAAAAATGAAACCATTTGGGAGCAGGATACATTTCTCTAAAAAGGGCCATCCAAAGATGCAGTCACAGTCCCATGAAACGGGTTTCTACAGAGGCAGAATTACACATCAGTGCCCTACCTGTCTAAAAACCTTCTGTTCACCATCCAAATTACAACGGCATTTTCTCATTCACACAGGCCAGAAACCCTTCTCCTGTGTACTCTGCGGGAAAGCATTTAGACAGGAAGCACACTTGAAATCCCACCTAAGTGCAGCAAATAAATGTTCACTTTTCCAAAGGGATCTGGAGCCAGACCCAGTACATGGTAACACCAAGAGGAGTTTTTGCAATGGCAGTCAAACTTCTGATTTGGAGTCTCAATCATCACTTCTGCAACATCCCTCCAGCCAGGACACTCCGGTGAATTCGCCAGTGGAAGTGGAGCTACAGTGTAAAATAAGTGTAAGCGCTATGCAAGACCTAGGCAAGTCTGAAATCACGTCAGCGGCAGCTATTAAATCAGAACAGAGTTTCAGTGGCAGCAGTCAGCATCAGAGTATTTGCTTGGAGACATTAAACAAGTCAGTTGAACACGAGCAGCGTTCTTTGACCCATAAAGACTCTAAACCGTTTCGGTGCACTACCTGCAACAGATCATTTCGTCTGCTGGTCAATTTAATGCGTCATCAGGACATTCACAAGAGCCAAAAAGCAATGCAAAGTCACACCGCTGTGGATGACACAAGCGCTACAGTGTCGCAGTCTGTGCATACAAAAACGAACATAAATCCTGAAGCTGTATTGAATTCACCTGAGCCCAATAATGGAGATCCCCTTGACCTGAACATCATTGTTAAATCAGAGACATGGAGTGGAAATTACAATCACTACGATGACTCTCTTCTCCAGGATGCTGAGTTAACTACATCCCCAGATGAGCAGAGTATAACACGTCAAGCCACCGGCCAGCATCAGAGAATAAACACATTACATCAGTGCCATGCATGCTCTAAGAAATTTCCATCTCTATCCAAACTTCAGAGGCACATGATGACTCACACTGGACAGAGGCCCTTCGACTGCCAGATGTGTGGAAAGCGATTCCGTCAGAAAACACACTTGAGGGTTCATTCTCGTACCCACCTATGGTCCAAATATCTCAAACAACGATCGCTGTATATGAGCCGGCCTCCATCTCGTGTAACCGGATGTAACACAAAGCTTTCTGCTGATGCCCCAGTCCGAGAAATGGCTCTACATGGTAGGAATTTGGAGAACCACTCTGGCATTGATTTACTCCCTGAGGAATCGCTTGATCCGGCCCCTTCTCTGCCAAGTGTGTGGAATGACAACAATAGAGTGCCACCATTTTTGCCGTCTATCGCAAAGAAAAATGAGGCTGTGCACTTGAGCACAGTGACTGCTAAACCAATGCAAACTCCGAGCAACTTGCGACACAAGTGTTTCCTTTGCTTCAAGTGTTTTCCCTCTGCCTCTAAGCTGCAAAGACATGAGATGGTGCACACCGGCTTGAAACCATTTCAGTGTCTCACCTGTGGGAAAACGTTCAGCCAGGCTCCACATCTGAAAGTCCATGAAAGAACTCACCATAAGACGACGCCCTCCAAGCCAGTTCATCAACAAGGAGAGATCAGTGAATTGAACATAAAGAGTGAACAACCGCTTTATCCTACGATCAATATCCATGTTCCACCACAGACGAATGCTATGAAAAGAGACACTCCACATTCAAAATTTGCACATGTGTTAAGCAACCAAGAACAAAATGAGCAGCTCCCCACCAGGAGTGAAACATCCATCACAAAAGTGAACGATTCCCAGTGAGATCGGGATTAAAAACAAAGAGGCTTGTGGTAAAAGAAAAGCTCACATGTGCCGAATATGCTGTAAGAACTTTACTACTCTGTATAAGCTGTCCAAACACTTGCTCACTCACTCTGGGATGAGGCCATACAACTGCAATTTCTGCAGTAAAACCTTCACACAGCTTAACCATTTGAAAAAACATGAGCAGAGTCACAAACATGATAACAGAACATCAGATTACATTCAAGAAGAAATGAGGACTGATCATCTCCAGGATAAATGCCTTGATAATGGTCCTACACCTGAAACATTTATTTCTGCTCATTTTATTGATTCTAAAGAGGATGTGGCAAGAGAGCAGCTCCAGTCATGTTATACCAGTGCTGGTCGTTACTTAGTCGCTGATGAGGGCTTTTCTCATTGCTCTGAAGTAACAGACACTGAATGGGTGGCGTTGCCAGAAGTAGACTTACTAGAGGACAATATGGAATCTGAGAAGAATCAAAGAGAAAATTGTAATCAGGCTCCAGAGCTTAATAGTCGCTCATCGTTTCCCTCTGAACTTGCCACTGAAATTTGCAGGCTGAATCCAGAGCCTTCAACTCCATCTTCGTCACAGCAGGAAATGTGGGGAAACATACATAGTAGTATAGAAATAGCTTTTCAACCCAGTGGAGTTATGGCTAAGTCAGATAGTCATGAGGTTATCAGTGAGAGACCTGTGAGTTCTGTGGCTGAGAATCAAGTCCAAGTAGACTTGCCAGATGATTACTGGTGTGAACCACTAATCCTGTTTGAATGTGACAAGTGCACTGGGAGTTTTGAGACAGAGCAGGATCTTCAACATCATAAATGTAACACTAGAGATCAACCTAAAATGGCTGAGTCAGCCATGAAACATCGCTGTGATTTTTGCTTCAAGACTTTTGTTTCTCCCTCTAAACTTGAAAGGCATCATATTGTCCATACAGGACAGAGGCCATTCAGGTGTGACATTTGTGGCAAAACTTTCACACAATCAGCACATGTCAGAACACACCAACGGACTCATTGAAAATCCGAATGATACTGTATAATATTAATGTTTGTCTTTGTCTAAATCCCTGTGTTTATGAATATGATGATAATGAAGATAATGATGATGTAAATAGTAAATACATAATAAAAATACAGACTATAGATTGAACTTTAGTTGTGCTATATCAAGTAGTAGTTTGTTGTATTTTACATACTAATATTTTAATTAATAAAATAGATTATTGAATTTGTTCCAAATGATATTTCCCACTTGTCTTTTATATATCAATCTGTAAATAGTTTAATTATGAAATGTGCTCTAAATTCAGTGTTCTAAAAATAATGATGGTAAAAGCAAAATACATTTGTGTGAATAAATATATTCAAACACAATAGTTATCATTGCTGTTTTGTTTTGTTTGATTTGAGAAAGAATGAAACAACATTTTTACCGCCGCGTACCTACCGTAGGAACCAAAGACATGCATTCGTATCTGGGGACAAGTGTCCAGACGGACCCATACAGGAAGTGAGTCGCATTCAGCGCGTTTGCTTGTGTACATGCGTAACTAACTGGCCAGTGGTTTTAGCACTGATGCTGTAACAAGAATAAAGGTTTGTGAGTCCATTTGGCTATCATATATTTGTACCTGTTCTCTGACCGATGAACTACACACTAACTCCATCAAAATATTTCTGAGGTTATTGTATCTGACGCTACTAGCTTAATTGCCCCTTCTGAGTGCTAACCTGCTAACGTTAGCTAGCGCGAACGAATGTTAGATAGCTGTTATCTAGCGATATGTTAACGTTATATTTACAGTATGTTGTAGGAAGGTCAAATATTCAGTAGTGAAGAAAATTGATCATCCGTTATTGTAAAGGTTGAGCATTGCATAGACTTCGCACTTCTTTAGTTCAACGTTGACGTTACTCCTGTCCAGTTCACTTGTTAACCTAACGTTACTTGATAGATAAGTTACTCTGTAACCCAGGAATTCCGTAGCTATAATATCGGTCTGGTTTGTGTTGATTAATGGCTACTCAGCTACCGTAGCTTTATTTCTGTGTTCCCCTCTCTTCCGGACAGTGACCTGTATAGCTGTTCCAGACAGCCATCATGGAAAAAGAAACCCCCGCTAAAAAAGCTGCAGCACCCTCTGTGTCTCAGATTAATGCAGAATACGTCACGCAGGTAAAAACTAACCTATCTCCACAGGTGGTCTGCATGCTTTGATTTGTTTGTGATTACGCTAATGACCTGTAACTCTGGTTGTATCTACTGAGGGTCTCAACTGAAAGAATGGCTTCTCACCTGCACTCTGATGGTCATGGCAATCCTGGATTTACCACTCCTTCTTTCAAAGAGTACTGAAACACACTTTTCAACCTGTCTCTGCCCACTACACATTTTGGGAAATGTGATAAAGTGGGGTACAGAGGGAAAGGGGGGTTGTGTGTCTGTGATTGAGGGCCACCTCAGATTCTCATTAGCTCACCCACTTGTTTAGCCTAAGCTATGGAGAGTGACACTGACACTGAGTCTCATGGCACTTTCACCACTAGTAGGCCGTCATTTGAGGTGCCGCACGTGCAGAATCCAGAATCTACCCCATCTGATATCGTGGACCAAAGAGCTTTAGAACCTTATCAATGAAAACCACTAGCTCTGCCATGCCCCTGGGCAGTAGTTGAGTCTATAAGGGCAGAGTAGTATTACGTTGTGGCTTATAGTTTTGGCCAGATGCTAACTTCAAACCACTCATGAAGTTATTCTTTTTTGGTATGGTTTATATCTTGATCGAAGTTCACTCTGACAAACTTAGTGAATAACAAGATTACAAACAAACACTACAACTGAAATATGGTTACCTAAATTACTAAATACAATTAACAAACACTGTCTTGAACTTTTAAACACAAAACGGTAATGAAGAGCATCAAGGAACTAGGAAAGTATAAAATAGCATAATGGTGAAAATGAACAGGGTTAGTAGCCGTTGCATCGATACATCCACCCATTTCTAGTTTTGGGGTGGCAATAATTTAATAATAACTTGGATCAGATACTATGCACTTAACGCAATAGTATCTCAAGACCTCTGGTATTACATCAAAGATTGGAGTGGGGCCAGACGTCCAGCAGAGGGTTCAATTTCAACTGGTGGAGGGCAGAAATAACACTTTTCTGCCCGGAAAACGTCTCAGGTGATATTCTCGGAAATGTGCAACCATGTCCAGGATTGATAAATTACACCATATAGAAGGCATACAAGCAAGCTTACGGCACAAAATGTGATCTGGGGTTTGATTTCACTTTAATGCTTTGGATATTTAATGGCCAGTGTGATTGAACTGGATCTTTGTTGATAATGTCATATACTGTAGTTCTATTGAGCAAAATGAAAGTTTGTCTATTGATGTTTTTCTGCTTATCTCTTGTTTTAGTTGGCTAATAAATACTGGGCTCCCCATGCCAAGAATAAACTACCCTTCGACCCAAAGGTGAGTTTCTTGCTGCATCTTCCTCTAAAGTCACCTTGTGTGTTTGGTAGTGAAAACTAGTAAGAGGCAGACACACATATACCCGTCTAGTCTTGGTGCTGGAGCTGAATCGGAAGAAGATTGTTAGAACCAACAGACTCATAGATGGCTTTTAACCATTTATTGCGACTGTTTTGTTTTTATCACAATAAAACAACACTAATAAAGTGTTGGTTGAATCAATGGGCCCATCAGTGTCTTAACATTGTTTCCTATCTATTTAGGTGTTGGAAGATGTTTATGAAAAGGAGATTCTCAAGTCCAAGTAAGTGAATATAGCATCTGACTTGATCTCAAAGTATTTGGTCATTTTAGAGATTTGTATGTCATGTATTCTATTCTTTTCTACACATCTTCAGATTTTCCATCAGAAAAATCATGCTGCTTGAGTTCAGGTGGGTTATTTGTCTTCCTTACATTTTATTTAATAGTCTGCACCACTTAGTTGACAGGTACCAATGCATTATGTTGTTGTCTTTCAGCCAATACCTAGAGAACTACCTGTGGGTGAACTACACTCCTAAGGTGTCCAGCAATGCCTACCTCATGTCTATCAGCTGTATTATCAACGAGAAGTTCAGAGAGAACGTCCCAGCTTGGGAGGTAAGAAATGATGCTCCTCATCTAAAACTAGCCCAAGTCTTAGTTACTTGAACACTATGGAGGTGTGACATTCACCATCTCTGTAAGTGCAAACTGAAGCTGTCAACACCATTCTCTTCTGTTTTGTATGTGATATCTCAGGTGTTCAAGAAGGAGCCAAGCCATTTCCCATTCTTCTTCAAGTGTGTGATGGCGGCTGTGCTGGAAGGCGATGAGGCTGGTCTGACTCTGAAGGAGCAAACTGTCCTGCTGGTCTTTCTGGACCACTGTTTTAACAGTCTGGTGTGTACCACTACACTAATATCCACTGGCCTTACTGGTTGATATCAAAGTGTGTTTGGCAATTTGTGTTAAGCTGCTGATGGTAGGATCATTGATGATCATTGATGTGGAAGCATTGCCAAAATGTTTCCCTCCCTCCCAAGATAAATGTGTGAAATAAGGTAATGGTTTGTAACATCCACAAGGTGGCACCAATAGTCTGGGCCGTGAGCCGTTGGTCAGCTCCCGCCCATCTGTATCTCTGCAGCCGCATTAACCGTGGGGAGTCACTGCGGATGTCTCACTCTAAAAACTGCTGTGATAGCCTGGTGCACTTTGATTGTATCCTATAAAGCTCTCTAAATATTTTAGTTGCAGACTTTTATTAGGGGCTGAAGTGTAATAAAAATCTGTCATAAACAATACATTTGACAAGTCTCTCTCTCTCCCTCTTTCTCTTCACCTCTCTCTCTCTCCCTCCTAGGAGGTGGATTTGATCAGAGAGCAGGTGCAGCAGCTCATCTCTCTGCCTATGTGGATGTGCCTCTTACCAGTAAGATCTCATCCCATTTCAAATTATGTTTTATATGTTAGTTTTTCTGTTCCCCATATCTAGAATGACCCGCCACAATGTATTCACTATGCTTGATATTTTCCTGGATAGAAATGCTTCCTTGCTACACCATCAGATCCTGAGCTAAAATGATCTTGTAATGTTTGCAGTCCAGACTGCAGCACGAGCTGAAGAAAGTCCCAAAGCTGCAGAAGTTCTGGAATCTGATCAAGAAAAAATTCGATAAAATGGATGCTGAGGCAGCTGAGCAGTAAGGCGATCACTTCCTTTGCTTGTATTCTCACATCTACAGAGGCTAGGAAGTGAAAATATATTACATCCTGTGTGTTTCTAATGATTATTTTCTCTTTTTTTGCTCTTCCCTCAGGGCCAAAAAAGAAAGGACCTTCCTCTCAGCTCTGATTGAAAAGTTTCTTGGAGTTCTGACGTCCATTCCTCCATCAGGTAAACAGTAGACATGTTTTTATTTCCCTTGTTTCACGTTACAACACTGTGACACTGTATGGCACCGTAACAGGGGATTCCTTTAATACGCTGAATGACCGTTAGACCTCTCACCATGTGGGATGATTTTGACCTCCAAAGATGGTGTAAAGTTAGTCATATCTGGTGACATTGGTGCCACGGCAGGTGAACGTGAACTCGGTGCCATGAAATGTATGTGAGCCACCTCTTTGTCTGTGGCATTTGTAGAGCACACCCAGTCTCAGGTGGCCCATCTCCTTAGTCCAGGATCCTACTGCCCGTATGAGGCACACCTTTCCCCCCTTTTCCCATCACTCTCAGTCACAAGTTCATCCCTTCTTCCCGACCCCCGCAGCTGCCGAAGCAGCATGGGCTCCAGCTGCCACCCCGCCGCCGGCACTGTCTGCTATGTAGTAATGCAGGCTGACACAGAGGCTCCCCACCTGAACACCAAGAATAGAACGTGTGTTTCTGTGTTTAGGTAGAATTCGAACCTGACAGAGCGGATTACAATCTGAGGCCCAGCGGGATCTCCATCATTCTGCTGCCTGCTACATGCCTCAACTTGCCTCAACACACACACACACACACACAGGGCCGAGCTCTCAGCATGCTGCCGTGCTGGCCATGCTATCTTAGTGTCTCCTAGCGAGGCTTACACACTCAGCGTGGCACGACTTCTACCTTTTCCCTGTGTGCGTGTGTGTGTATTTTGCATTTGTTGTTGATCACATGCGTTCCTGTGTTATTATCCGAGTTGCAGCGATGCCCTCCCTGATTCTCCCTGTCCTCTTCCATAGGTCCTGTATCCATGGACAAGGTGCATTACTGCGAGAGGTTCATTGAGCTCATGATTGATCTGGAGGTAAGACACAACCTCCTGTTTCATGGCCTTGTTCAGTGGTTAGTCCTTCTTCATAGGACCAAACATACTCTCTCTAACACCGTTGACAAGAGTGTTAGCCATTTGACCATCCTCTCCCTAGATTTGATCAGGATTTATTTGAAAACAGTAGTGAAACAGTGTGTGCTCCATCTGTGCTTACTCTGTAAAGCACTTTTCGTAAAAAAAAGCATTTTATAAATTAATTTGATTGGAAAGGCAAAGTGTAACCAGTCGTTCAGATTTACGCCACAAGATTGTATATCTGTCTGCTAAATCATTGTATCCTGTTTGGGGGAAGTGGTGTAGACGCCCGTCAGTTTCTGCAGAGCTCGTTTGCCTTTTGTCCTTCACTTTTATAGCTAGCTCAGGTCAAGAGACACCGTAGACAAATGCCAGTCTCAGCTCACCCAATGAATCCCTGTCGTCGCTGTCTGCAAAGCTATGCAGTATCTGAAACAGTAGTCTTTGATCGGAGTGTGAGAAAGGTTATTTTCAGCCGCTGATGGCTTTTGACAACTGGTGTAAGGTGTAGAGCAATGTGCAGTCCTTGCTAGCCGGGCGTGTTGGGACCCGAGACCTGATTCTGCAGTGGAATGATTGCAGTGTTTTCCAGACACTTTTAAGTCACTATCAAATGTCCTGCTTTCATTCTAGCTGGTGTTTTTGCGATTGACAGAGGTTTGTGATGTAGTGAGGCTTGGAGGGTTAGCAGAATGTGTTCAGTTCAGTTCTCCGTGGCAGTTTCCTTGTAGCTGAAATGCATAGCAGCAGAGCGAGCACGTCAAAGGTTAGAGAGAAGAGATCGTCACATCATGCCTTCGCAGTCGCTCACACACAGTGTACAGTTGTGTCTATAGTTGTGGAGGCCAGAGTACCCAGAGTCAAGGATATTGTGATAAACTTGATTAATTCCCACCCACACCAGCAAGGCTGTCTCCCTGGCGCGAAGCCACAATGTCACATAGTTAAGATTGTTCCTGCTGCTGCCTGTGCGGATCTCCTGTTACCAGCGAGGAAACTGAATAGATTTCCTCTGGCTGTCCGCTGACAGGCCGGCCTTGCTGTTCCTGGCAGGCCAACCGACCGCTCGTCTCCGTAGACAGTCTCCTGTCCCTCAGCACTATCCTTTTACAAAGCTTCGGCTGCCTGAAATCCATACTTCCCCTCTGATGATGACCTGTGAATTAATGTAGGGACCGAGATCCCCCCCTTTTCATGCTGGTTGCCAGGACTGTGTTGAGATCAGCGATGGCCGCCGGAGATAAAGGTTACACTTTCTCTGTGTTGAAGTATCACTTGCTGCACCTGCTACCGTTTTTTGAAGAGCAGTTTTCAATTAATGAAATGATGGATAGATATTTGTCTTCGTGGTGTGGTTTTGGTTTCAATATTTCATTTCATATTCTGTTTCACATTGCTGTTATTTTGTCTGGACAGTTCTTCTTTTAGCCTTCATAATGTCAAAGACTATTTGTGCACCAGTTGCTCAAACTATCAGACCATCACGATCTTCAGTATTTATTATATTCTTATCAAAGGAGCTTCCTCTGTCTAATTTTTGGGGTTTCTTCTGTTCTTGGCGTGATGTCGTGTTACTATGCTATAACAGGAAGAGCAGTTATGACTCTATGACCTAGCTTAGCCAGTTATTCCACGCCTTCACATATCACTGTCAGTCTGTCTGTTATCACTTGCCGTTCTATGATATGTTCCAAATAACCTCTAGAAAAGACCCTGGATCAATAAGGTATATGGATAATCTCAGTCAGGATGCTGGGAACTGTGGTTGTTGCTGGATCAATTGATCCTTTTGACCCCTGAGAGGACAAGAATCCATACAATGACTAATTGTCTTTAACTCTGGCGGAGGGGCATCAGACTCTGGTATCAGCTCGGTGCCGAGGTCAGGAAAGGAATAGTGTGTGATGTAGGGGGTGACTTTCAATCTTGTGTGTTTAGCCTGTTTTCCCCCCTGCAAGCCTAAAAGCCTAAAACAGCGAAGTAAAAAGGGTGAAAACCTTCTGATGATGACAACTTTTCAGGAGTTATATATAAGCTATATCATGTTAAATATGTTGTAAACACAAGGATTGTAGCTTTTTCTCAACCTATATGAGGCCACGTGATCCTTCAGTTGAAGTTAGAACATGAAAATCAACAAAATTGCAGGTTTTGCAGCACTATTTTACTTTTCTGCTTTTGTTGCGTCCCACTGGAACCGCTTTCTCTCCCCCTCCAAGTCCTCTTTAATGACAGACTGTCTCCCTTATACCTTATACTAGTGATATCTCAGAGGTCAAGTGAGTGGAGGTTTGCCCTTTACGCATGTGTAAGCCTGTAATCCAGTGTTATAACCATGGTATCCTGTTCATCCAGGCCCTGCTGCCCACCAGGCGTTGGTTCAACACGGTGCTGGACGACTCTCATCTGGTGGTCAGCTGCCACCTGTCCAGCCTCACCCAGAGGGAGAAGGAGGGACACCTCTTCTGCCAGGTAGAGCATTACAAGCAAACGCAAGGAAACCCACGCACACGTCTCAAAATCATCTAGGCTGCGATCACCTTAACAACTGAGCTGTGTTGTCGTCTCGTGTCTGTAGTTGCTGGACATGCTCAAGTTCTACACGGGCTTTGAGATCAGTGACCAGACGGGCAACGCCCTGACGCAGAAGGAGATGACCACTCTGCACTACGACAGAATCACCTCCCTCCAGGTAAACGCATGGAGACAGACATGCAGCACCATATCTCTGCTACCTTCTCTGTCCCTGCCTGCTTTGCTCCTGCTGCTGTTGTTCATTGAACGCACCCAGGAAGTTGTTTACTTATTGTAAGTGGACCCGAACTCTCTCTTTATTAATGTGCATCTGGAGTACAGGGCTTCATGCTGGGAGAGCGAGACAGAGAAGGAGAGAGAGAGAGAGAGAGAGAGAGAGAGAGAGATAGCCTGCATGAATGTAGAATGCTGCTGGTCAGCTGCCAGATACCATTTCAGAGATGTGATATCAACTGGAAGGACCCTTGTTCTTGATCTAATGTCATCTTACGCAGAATTTCCTTTTATGATCATGCTTCATATCACTCACCTTTTCTGTTTCACACACAGACCTGTACTCTTAGGCTAATGGCAGGAGCCTCAGATGCTTTATTAGGGACCCCAAGAATGTTTCAACCTAAACTGATTGTTACAGCTGCATGTGTGTGTTTGTCCTGCTGTGCTCTTCATATGCTTACTTTTGTAGAAAAAAAGAGTAGCATTTATATACCAAGGGTGACATTCTGAGTAAAACATATGTATGTAATAATAAGGCTATTAATGTAATGTCATGTATTGTGTGTTTTGTGTCTCGCAGAGGGCAGCCTTCGCCCATTTCCCAGAGCTGCACGACTTTGCCTTGTCCAACGTAGCAGCAGTAGACACCCGAGAATCCCTGACCAAGCAGTTTGGGCATCTCAGGTAAAATACAAGACACTGAAACAGACTAAAAGAACAAGAATCACAGAATGAAACGTCCCGGTGAAAATACAACTTGTATGTTATGTTTGTCCTGTGCATCGTACCTTCAACATCACTCGGTGCCTCACCTCTCTGCTAAATGGCAGCCAGCGAGCCCCTGAACAGGCAGCTGGTACCAGCCAGAGATGAAATGCGCGCCTCATTAGTTTAATCGATTTGCAGTGGCTTGAGAATAAACTCTTTGAACAGCTGTGTTTGTCAGATCATATTAGTCTGCCAGAGAGCCAAAAAGCCCCCTTGCTTTGATGGACTGGCCCATGTATCTCTGTGTTGTGTGTGTGCACAAAAGACATTGATTCTTTGCTATTTTCTGCTTATGCCAGGGCTCCCCACCTTTTTTTGGCGTATATCATATTGAGGTTGGAAAATCACTGACAGTTAGAGGGCATGAAAAGGCCCTATACTTCTCATAGATAACATTTATGAATGACAGATTTCCTATTTATTTCTTATTTATTTGTCTGTGATGTCTTCCTTTGTCACGCTGGCTGTGAGGTGAAGCGTTAAAAATAAGACAAATTTGCTTCTTTGCGGTCCCCGTCTCCATTTCCATCACCTCTCTTTAACTTCTGTCCTGGATTATAGATGTTTAAAACCCCGCACTAAGTTTCTTTGAGTCAGGCAGAGGGGGTATGAGCCAAGCTGAGCTGAATCAGGTAGAGACATGGCTAAGCTGTTTCCATGTATTTCCAGAAGCTCTGCTCTATCAGAATTAGTGTTTTTGAATGTAGCGGGAGCTGCATTGTTCCCCGCTCCACAACTGTCACCAAAGCAGCTCCTGGGGAACTCCAAATATGCCGATCAGATTTAACGAGGCACTTTTCATCCAAACAACTCACGCTAATGCCAGTTTATTCCAGCTGCGCTACCCACCAGCTAAGCTCCCAGTCACCCGCCACTCTGAATTTTTATCCGCTAAGTCCCCCAAACACACGAACGAAGCGTTATTGCATAGCCTCCCCATACACACACACACCTTACATAAAACATGTTGAGTGTCATCTGAGGCCACGGGCAGAATAGAAGACACTATGAAATAATGTGCATCACTTTTTGTGAAATTCAAGCAAATTGGAGTCATTCACTGCTGGAAACATCAAAATAATTGGTGTTGTTGGTTCTGTAGGTTCGTTCTTTAAAGTGATACCAAATACAACTTTTGTTGCCTATTGTAATCTTCATAATCATTATTTTGAGCCTGGCTGTCGACTCCCAGGAACCTATTAGAGATTATATGACGGCTCTATGGGGCTTTTGGAAGAATAAGTTTAATAAGTGGCTTTTAGCAATCGTTAAGTCATAACAACAGTGAGGTGGGTAATGCACAGGGATGGAGGATTCAAGACTTAAGAATAGCCAACGCCCTTTAAAATAATATCCTTATGACATTATTAGAACATCTAAGCAAGGAAAAGACATGTTGGATCTCATTGAATGCTTTATGCTAAGAACGTTGGAAAATATGTATTCACATTTTTATTAAAGTACTTTGAAAAAATATTAAACTGGGCGCCTATCGACATAATAGACAAGGAAAAAAACGAGCTCTAAACAAGGGTCAGTTCATGTCACCCTAATTGATACAGTCGCCAGGTTGAAGAGGAAACTGATCATAGACCAGTTTCTGTTGAGGAGAAATGGCATCCAGGCTTACCTTACCCTGTCAGCCATGACCTGGTCCAGTCCAGTCCACTCTCATCTCCATTACTCACAGTGAGCTGCCTTGATGCTGCTGTTCTGTTGCTAAGGGAAGGCGAGCCCACGTGGCACAAACCACGGCATCCACTGGGCCGCCAAACTGCAGCATTAGCAGAACCACCGCCCAAGTGGTTAAAGATGGCATGACAAGGAGTGCATGGACACACACACACACACACACACACACACACGGATACAGTCGGTCAGTGCCACGTGTGGCTGTCCAGGTCGTGTCACAACGTGTCCAGGCCCGTACCCCCTCGTGTACCAAACCCTGCCTGTGTCACAGTGTGTCAGCCTGATTAGAGCAGGTCTGTATGCAGGCAGCCGCGCCTCGGCTCTCCGAGATGTAGATGGACTTTGATTTTCATAATCCTGTCGCATCAATGCGCCCCGGCCCCTTAACGCGCGCATGCTGACGGAGCAGGAGTGCAATGTCAAAGCGAACCAAAGAACTGCCTCGCGCTGCAATGCTAACAAGCACACAGCATTAGAAACTGTATCCTTGTGCAAATAGTGGCGTTGACGTTTGAAAACTCTTTCTCACTGTGAATGAGTGTTATTAAAGAGTCTGGACCTGCAGACATTGTGCTTTAATACACATCAAAATAATGGATCTAAAGTGGGCGTGCATTTTTTCTCTTATAATCTGTCAAAGCATCCCAACCTTAACCTTGACCGTTTCAACACTGTAAATCCATTGTCTAGGAAGAGCAATTAGTCACTGTCAACTTACTGACAGCAGTATTGGCAAAAGTGTGTTGTGATATAAGTGCTTGTTAATTCTTTCAGTTTCTAACTCTCATATTGTGTTTGCTTTCTTTCCCCGTCCTGCTGTCTGTCTGTCTGTCTCCGTAGTCCCAACATGCTCCACCAGGTGGCCTCGTATCTTTGTCTTTTGCCAGAGCTGGCTGAAGGGCAAGACACCACCTATGAGAAGGAGGTTCTCCTTGAGCTGCTGGTAGGTGCACTCCTTGCTTCTGTTGAATTGTCCATGAATGCATCTCAGTCTTGTAGCCGTAGCTCCATCCATCCTCCCTCTAATTTGTTGGTGCACTGAGCTGATGCATTGGTCTCTCGGTGAATCTGAGTATTCTTGTCGACCAAGTCACCATCCGATGCATCCTCTGTTGGCAAGTAACCTCTTGGGGTCTTTAGCCATCCTTTGTCCTTGCGTTCTTTTGTTTTGTAATCGTACTTCAGACGGTAGATATTATGTCAAACACGTCATTAACGTTTGAGAAACACATTGAGAAAGACAGAGAGGACACCAGAATAATACCACAAGTGAGATGATTCTGCCTTCAAAACAAAAGCATAAATTTGTCACTGTCACTTTTGGGCAAAAAAGATTTAGTCACCACAGTTCCCCCTAAAATAAATTCTTTTTTTTCACATTGGTGCTTTGTCTTGCTCAAGAACTCCGAACCTGTTCATCAATAAAGATCTTACTTTGAACGTTTTGACAGGAAGTCCTATTTTTTTTAAAATTCTGGTTGGCTCAGGTAAAAATGCTGAAATGCTGCAGGTTGTTTTGCTAAAATGGACTTTCTGCTCACATTCAGGAAGTGATATCCTTTTGCCCATGTTATGTAGTCCATTTCATTTTTTCATCTTTATTTTCTTTTATTTGACTGAGTACTTACACTATATGATGTAATGTGTCAGTGCATAATTTGAGCAAAAGAATAAATACAGGCGCATATTTGTGTAAATATTTTACAGGATTAAGTACTCAGACCGGTACTCCTATCAGCCAATCTACTTAATAAAGTACTCAGTTCTTAAATTGGTATCGGTGCACCTCTACAAACCATGTTGGTGGCCAGCTATTTCTGGAACAACAACAATAATAACTGCCCGGTGAGAGCCGCACCATAACAGGGTTTGTGTTTCTCATTTTAAAGTCATTAATTTATGCTTCTGACCTTGGTATACATACAGCATCCCCTCTTCACTGCCTGTCCCTGCTGAATTTGTCTTTTAATCCAATTACTGCTTCACGTGAGCATGATGAGAGATGGAAGGTTTTTTCACCAACTCTTGAAAGGCTGGAGCTGGTTTGATTGTCCTCTCTGGTCCCCCCTTCCTCCTCCTCATAATGTCCTTTTTTAAAAACCCTTCCAGGAATCTGCTGGACCCTTAGTGTCCCGCTAGTGTCCCCAATACACGCTCACACATGCGCTATAAGCCTCTTCATCAAAGTGGATGTTGGCAGGCTGACCTGTGGTTATTCCTAATTACCCACTCAGACCCTCCCCAGGTCCTCTCAGAGAAGCGATGGAGAGGAGCTTTTTCATAATTATCTGATTAGATTGTTGCAGGAGCCATCGTCAGGGGACTCATTTGTGTGCGCCCGAGGTTGCCCCAACAACCGAGGTCTCTTTGACTGGGCCTGTGTAATATACATGTGCTCCAGCCTAGGCAGGGGCCGTAGGACCGGAGCGCCGAGGTACGACAGCAAAACAGGTCACATGCTGCAGAGAACACACTCATAATCAAGCTTAGCGAGGATGAGAGACGGTGCTGCTGTTACACTAGTGCTAGTGTTAGACTAGTTCAGGCTATTTACTTCCTCTGATGGAACAGATGAGTTTGTCTGTATTCTGCAGCAGATATCACTTTCCTTCACATGGTGAATAATTTATGTGAGGGGAGCCTTTTTTTCCTGAAGGGACAATATGCTGTTGTGACTGGATTGTGCTGAATTCAGATGAGTCTAGTTCATCACCCCAAATACCTGCAGGGCTGCTGTCAGGAGAGCATGACAAACATCTCCAGTATCTAACCTCGTATCTAAACAAACCAGTCCTCTAATGCTTTATCTTACAAAGTCATGTATCATTTTATAGACTGAAATAATGTAAAATGTTTGTAAGCAATATTGTGTAATATTTGCTTCTTTTTTTGTGCGTAACATTCAAGATTTAGAAGCAGGATGGCTTAGGTTGGAGGTCACAGGTCAATCCCCTTCATGTGCCCTGTCAGAATTAACACAATTTAACACAAACAACAACAAAGTGATCTTACGCTCTTCTTGTAAGTCGCCCTGTATAAGAACATCAGCTACAATCACTACAATGTAAAGCAAAGCAACTCTCTATAGTGTCCCTGTTGACCAGCCATTGTCCCATCTGACTGAAGTAACCCCGGGTCCCTCACTGACGGGCAGGGGACATGGCACTGTAACAGGATTACCCCATTATTGTGGCTGGTGGGCCCACATATGAGAGCGGAAGGGATTATACAGATCCTGGAGCGTGGTAGTTTGATCAGCACACATCCACCCCTCAACTGTTCTAGGGCACTCTGTTCTAAAACTCACACTCGTACAAACAGACCTGGTGCGGGGGTGTGGTAATCCAACAGATGTGCCGATATTTCGCCTGTAATGTAGTCTATACACTTCCAGGCTGACTGAAATCTAGCAGAAGAACCAGCCTGAGATGACGTCTGATGAAAGGCTTTAATTGATCCAGATGTTTACGGTGCATATGATGTAATAGAAATGGTTGAGTGAGCTGATTCTGTGGAGATGTGTTGTCTTTATTCCCTGGTCTGAGGATAAACAACCTGGAGACGTGAGCTGAAGGGACAGAGGGGCATTTGTTCATTAACCCAATTTCTCTTTCTCCTCTCTCTCTCTGTCGCTCGCCCTCTCGTCCGCCCAGGTGTCCCGTCACGAGCGCAGAATCTCTCAGATTGAGCAACTTAACCAGATGCCTCTTTATCCAACGGAGAAGATTATCTGGGATGAGAACATCGTCCCGACGGAGTACTACTCGGGCGAAGGTGTGTGTTTCTGTCTGCCGGCGTGTGTGTGTGTGTCTAGCCAGTTCCCTATCACACACACACACACACACACCCCCCATGCTGTGTTATCCCGTGTCCTAGGGGCACTCATCTAGCACTGAGCTGGCACCCTTCTCATGGGGAATCCTCTTTAGCTGGCAAGGGCACCTTCAACTACTAAGATACCACCCACCTTTCGAAGCAATACCTCCTAAGTGCATTAACTGTGTATCATTGTAATAGTTTTAATAGTCTTAATAGACACAAGAATGATGTAGATTGAATAGCAACTTTACCATTTCTTGTAATCATATAGAAAGATTATCCTAAAAATGAGCCTAAATTGATTTCTGTGCCAATGTTATTTTTATCTCTGTCCATCTGTTCAGGTTGCCTGGCTCTGCCTAAGCTGAACCTCCAGTTCCTGACCCTCCACGACTACCTACTGAGGAACTTTAACCTTTTCCGTCTGGAGTCTACCTACGAGATCAGACAGGACATAGAGGATGTGGTGTCGCGCATGAAACCATGGTTAGATCCTGAGTTCATTTATGATGTAGATGCACCTCATCGTTTAAGCTTAGAGTGAACATCTGTGTAGAGGTTTGGTTTGGAGATCAGATAAGAGGGAGTAGAAATGTCGTGGTTATCAAGTGGTGACCAACCATCATAGATCTTCATTGAATTAAACCCTTGACACATCCTGGAAGCTCATCAGTAGCTTCTGAGCTTCTGTTTTTTTTGTTTTTTGTTTTTTTAAATTTTATACATCTACTTTTAAATTTAAAAAAAGACATAGGAAATAAATTCAGGTAGACAACGTATGAATTGAATTGAAAATGTCCATCCCCACTTTGAAGGAGTAGTTGTGGGTTGACTGCCTTGTTCAAGTGCACTTTGACAGAGTTGTTGAGGGAGGTCAGACACTCCCCCCCCCCCCCCCCCCCCACCCAGATCTTCCCAGATGGTCTGGAGACTTGAACCACTGACCCTCTGGTTTGTTTACGTTGGCCTGACCTGTCATTCTCACCAGAGTCTGTTGCTCATTGTGTGTGTGCCTAAACTCACCAGGGAACAAAACAGCCTTTTGAACACCGGCCACAGCAGCTGGTACACCCCAGACTTGCACTATTTTGCCAGCCAACTACATTTCAGATTCACATTTCATTTTTACAGTGATTTCTGTGTGTATGTGTGTGTGGCTTAGGAAATAATTGATATAATAACGTTGTACAGCATGACTTCCGCTTGGCCCGACATCTCGCAACACGTGGAAGTTTCTCATATCTCAGAAATTTCTTGACCCCATGCTGTTGTTTCCAAAGTCTCTCCAAATCCCCGGGGCTTGTGTCTGTTTTGTTGATGAATGCTCATTCTGTTTTGTCTCTGATTGCTTGTTATGTCTCTCCCTCCACACAGGCAGTCGGAGTACGGGGGAGCGGTGTTCGGGGGCTGGGCCAGGATGGCTCAGTCCATCACCGCCTTCACCATAGTAGAGGTTGCCAAGCCCAACATTGGAGAGAACTGGCCTGCTCGCGTCCGGGCCGACGTCACCGTCAACCTCAACGTACGAGATCATATCAAACACGAGTGGGAAGGTATGAGTGTGTCTGTCTCTTTTTTAATCTATATTTCTTTCTATATCTACTTGTCTGTCTAACATATCTATCTATAGAATACATTTTTCTTGTTCACAGAAGAAGGAAAATAGTTTTGCACGATGCACAAACATGATACACATTAAGAGTATCGACACACCGAGCCCTCCTTCCATACTAGCTTTCCACTCCCTCTCCTTTCCTGTTCCTTCTCTCGCTTTTTCTCATTCCAGTAAGCAGTTTATACCCTCTATAAAGTCTACCTGACTGCCGTGTTCAATCCATCCAGGCAGGCCTTGACTTGTGACCCCTCCCAGCCTTGTGTCTGGGTAGCCTGCACCACTTAGCCTTTGTGTTTTATTTCCTCATCATCTCTCCCTCTCTTTATGTGGTAGGAAAGGACACTGTAGATAATGTTAACTGTACCTTGTCAGCCTCGCAGACGTTGATTCATGGGGAACATGGAAAGCAACATAAAGCCTTAGGCAGGTTGCTGCTACGTTGTGTTCACGGTACCAGTTACATAAAATACACCCCCGTACTAAAGAAGTATGACTGTATCCCATATTGGTGTGTATTTATGAAAGGAATCTCCTCAACTAGCCATGATCCTCAGAGACTCAGCCGGTGTTCATTGCGATAGTATCAGGCTAACCAATTTCTTTACAGTTTAGCTTTTTATTTTTTATTTTTTCGTCTGGAGTATGATTTTATTCCCTCCCCTGACTGTTTCCCCATCGTATAATTAGAGCTTCATGTTTTAAAGATCAGCCAAATGCTGACAGGGCAGTTTCTCTCTCTCTCTCTCTCTCTCTCTCTCTCTCTCTCTCTCTCTCTCTCTCTCTCTCTCTCTCTCTCTCTCTCTCTCTCTCTCTCTCTGTGTCTCTCTCTCTCTCTCCGTCTCTCTCTCTCTCTCTCTCTCTCTCTCTCTCTGTGTCTCTCTCTCTCTCTCTGTGTCTCTCTCTGTGTCTCTCTCTCTCTCTCTGTGTCTCTCTCTCTCTCTCTGTGTCTCTCTCTCTCTGTGTCTCTCTCTCTCTCTCTGTGTCTCTCTCTCTCTCTCTGTGTCTCTCTCTCTCTCTCTCTGTGTCTCTCTCTCTCTCTCTCTGTGTCTCTCTCTCTCTCTCTGTCTCTCTCTCTCTCTGTCTCTCTCTCTCTCTGTGTCTCTGTGTCTCTCTCTCTCTGTGTCTCTGTGTCTCTCTCTCTCTCTGTGTCTCTCTCTCTCTCTCTCTCTCTCTCTCTCTCTCTAAAACCCCTGTGTTTCTCTAACCCCTCTCTTTAACCTCTTTCCCTCTAGGGCTGCGGAAGCACGATGTTTGCTTTCTGGTCACGGTGCGCCCCAACCTGCCCTACGGCACACGCTTCGACCGGCGCCAGCCCTTCGTGGAGCAGACCGGCCTGGTGTACGTGAGGGGCTGCGAGGTGCAGGGCATGCTGGACGACAAGGGACGCGTCATTGAGGAGGGTACGCTCACATTTTGCGCTCATGTGCACACACTCACACACACACACACACACTTGCACGCTCATGCACACATACGCCAGTGTTACGCAAATATCATCACTCATACACACCAGTGACACATGACATCCTCCCTCCCATCAGACCCCTCACCTCATCCTCCCAACCCTCCTGAGGGGGTCAGGGCGGCGTTGTCATGGTGACAGTCACCGTGCGACCTGACCTGTCCACATTAACATTCCATTAACCTGAGGTCCGCAACGAAATCTGAGCGCTTCCTGCCCTGCCCCCTGCTTTATTTATTGGTTTGAACACAAGGGCCTGCATTGGCTGCATCTGATGGATGTGCTTCTGTAATAGAACACCAGATGTGCTTCTCCAGCAGAATACAGCAGTGTGCCGTAGAGGCTACACTCACCTCTACCTCTGAAACAAGGTATTGCCCATGACGGTGCTTTCTGGCTTTGTGAATATTATTTGAACGCAGCGTGTTATTTAATCTGCGCTATATTCCTGTAATGAAATGTGCTGTGATCAAAAAGTAGCTTCAAGGTAGGAGAACTTGAGCTCCATTTCCACCTCCAGTCCTCCTACTCTCCTCCACAGCCCGCGGCAGTCGCTCCAAGTGGTTGGTGGTGGCTTTTTTCTGCTGTAGGCACATGTGTCCATGTGCTGGAGCACCCTGTCGCCTCTGCTCTCTCTTCTGTTTGGATGAAATATGCAGAGGGCAGGTCTTTCTGAGCAGACGTCCTGCTAGGGAACATGCCTCTGCCTCTGTCGGCTTGGTTAAACTTTCAGATCCCCGACAGGGGATGAGTGGCTCGCTGTGTCGAGGTGGTGGTGTCACGTAAATCACTGAGCACTTGGTGAAGGCGTGGGGAGACGCAAGATGAGAGGTGCATTCTGGGACACCACCAACTAACAGAGGATTATCATATACAGGGCTCTCCAAAATAATGCTTGAATACAGATTATTCATATCAAATTTGAGATAGAAGGATTTCATCTGAACGAATGAATGAATCTGTTATTGAAGCTTGTTGATTTAATCCGATCTTTTAATACACATAGACCTACCTGTCTCAGCTGCTCACACACTCCTTGGCCCAGCTGTCCCACACTGTAATCCCATGGCGTTGAGGATCTAGCTTCCACTCTTCAGCTATCACCACACTCATTTTAGCAAGGGGGATTTGATGATCCCCACACAGGCACACACACACTACAGGCCAACAGGATTGAGTTTCACTACCCTGCTCTCAGCCCTGCAGCACCACACAGGAATCTTATTTAGACGTCTGTAAAAGCTGCCCTTGCTGCACCGCACTGGTTCCCTATGGGAGTAAGCCTAAACCCTTCAACCTGTCTGTCAGGCATCCCAGTGTAATTCCTGTTGCTGCCTGAGAGGCATCAGAATGGAAAGCCTATTCCTTTTTAGGTGGAGGATAGAGCTGCTCCAGCAGGGCAATCGAGGGCTAAGCTCCTCTGAGTGTCATTTGGAAAATGAAAGGATAGGGTGGCCATTATGATTACACTTCTGATTGATTTATGTGTTTGTTTATTTGTGAGAGTTACCTGATATAAAGTGCAGACATCAACAATTCTTTTTATAAACTAGGTTTGGCCGATACTTTTTCTTAGAACAACAACAACAACAACAGTAAGGCAGACGCTTGCACACGCGGGGGCTTGAAGCTGTGTCGTCCGGTTGAACGGGTTCATCCTACTCACCATGTGACCCTGCTGCCCCTTACAAAACCTTTACTTGTGTGATGTCAGCACTTTCTTCATGCCCATCCATCAGCAGACTGTGTGCCAATGTCAATGTGTAGTTTGAACAGAGAGGAAGAAGCATAGCAAATGCTGGGTGTGCTTTAAACTGTGGAATGTACCAAGAAGACAGATGTGGCCATATTGATGCATCTGGATTACAGGGGTTCTCACATCTCTTGGCCATTGTTGGTGACTGCACACTGATATCCAGGCTAAACATGTGAAATGCATCAATTGTAACAAGTACTCCCTCCATTCTGATCTAGGACCTGATCCGAAGCCCAAGCTGCGAGGGGACGCCAGAACGTTCCGTGTGTGGCTGGACCCAAACCAGTACCAGCAGGACATGACCAGCAGCATCCAGACTGGCACTGAGGATCCCTATGAAACCTTCAACATCATCATGAGGCGCAAACCCAAGGAGAATAATTTCAAGGTTTTGACGATAACACACACAGATCATCCACAAACAAGCACGCCGTCTCCTCCTTCCTCCTTCGCTCTATTCCCTCCTTTTCTTCTCTATTTGAATACTGCCTCTTCAGGCCTTGAGCTCTCGCCCTCCCCAGCATCACCCCTGGGTGATCAATCATGCATATTGTACTGCTTGGGTCCTCCAGCTTTAAGGTTGGGGCCAGGGCAACTCTGAGATTACCACCCACTCAAGGCCCCCCTCTCCCCGACCCCAAATGGAGACACTTCTCCGCGGGTGACCTTGTGATGGTCGGCCCCCCCTCCTATCTCTCCCCTGCAGGAATCCATTTCTGGCAGCAAGCTCATAGGTTATGCATATTGTAGGCTCGGGTTGCACTCCTGAAGCAGCCTGCTGATAGAGAAGGTTAAGGAGGAGGAAATCCCTGTCCTGTGTCCTGTTTTCAAGACCCGATACTTCACAGACTTAGTTTTTCTACCAGTCATGGAAAGGTTAACCACATTATCCCATGATAGTCTTTGTCAATAGTCATGTTGTTTTGCTCAGTTTTGTTTTTCAGAGTGGTTACCACGCACCACTTTGTTTTTATCACATTCCTTTAATTGGGAATGTCTCATTGTAGCTTTGTCAAATCTATTACTGCTCTCCTACACTCGTTTCTGTCTTTCAAAGTCAGAGGAGAGACACATGTTTTTAAAGCACAGGGACTAATAGGCATCCACCATCTCTGATGTATGACAGAGCCATCACCTTCTCTGAAGTGTGACAGAGATAACAGAAAAACAAGTACAGGGCATTAGACAGTTTTCAGCTCATTAAAATGTAATTGACAGACACACACATTTCCCACCGTCTCATCAGCCCACTGTACAGCTATTCCTATCCTACTAAGACATCTCTGTTTTTGCTGGATGGAGTTTTTAAGCGTCTGCAATTGAAGTGCTTCGTTGAAATGGTGTTTTTTTCCCCCTCAAATTAAAATGGTGTTTGTGTCTGTCTGTACCAGGCAGTGCTGGAGACCATCAGAAACCTGATGAACACAGAGTGTGTCGTCCCAGACTGGCTTCATGACATCATCCTGGGCTACGGCGACCAAGGCAGTGCCCACTACTCCAAAATGCCCAATCAGATCTCCATGCTGGATTTCAACGACACGTTCCTGTCCCTGGACCACTTGCGTTCCTGTTTCCCCTGGTTACACGGTCCAGGTCACTGAGAAGAATCCTGAACTGCAAGTCCCCCCTTTCAGGTGAGGAGGGGGTTTAATGATGGGGTTGTTGAGGTTGTGTAAGCTTGATGATCAATGAAGTAATAACGGAAGCAAGGTAATTTTAAGGTGTAAGCATTTCTATCAGTTGTTTGTTGTGATAACCTTGCATTGCTTGTGGTGATGTATGCCTCCATATGTTAAACTCGCCACAATAGAAAATTACTGTAATTAATCATTGTGTTGTTGCTGTTTTTTCAGCTCTCGATGACCAAACCTAACATACTCATTGATCTTGGGCCTTTTTGTTTGTTCCAGAGTCAAGTTTCCCGTTCCAAGCAGAACGGACAAAGGGAAGAAGAGGAAGGCCGCTGAGGAAGTGGAAGACAAAGAGGAAGACCTGACCTTGATCGTTGAGCCCCACGTCACCCCTAACCGTGGGCCGTACCCCTACAACCAGCCCAAACGGTGAGGGATCAGGCCTCAGTGTTCACCAGTCATCTACAGCTGCATTGCACAAAGAACCTCTTTTAAAACACAGTCATGCTGCTGTAAATGTTTCAATATCTCGGTGTGTTACTTGGTGTGTTAGTATTACGTGAAGAGTAATGGGAATGTTGTCATATTTCTTACAGGAACACGATTCCATTCACTCCTACTCAGATCGAAGCCATACGAGCTGGGATGCAGCC
This sequence comes from Hoplostethus mediterraneus, assembly GCA_034670385.1. Classification (NCBI taxonomy): domain Eukaryota; kingdom Metazoa; phylum Chordata; class Actinopteri; order Trachichthyiformes; family Trachichthyidae; genus Hoplostethus; species Hoplostethus mediterraneus. The sequence continues at coordinate 8,551,117 of JAXDDW010000007.1, forward strand.
GGGACTCACCATGGTAAGGATGTCTGCCAGTCTTTAGTATTTCACAATATAAATGCAGGTATCCTACAATCGTGGAAAACCTGGAGAAAAGTTTACTGGAATGGAAGTTAGAAAAAACGTTCAAAAGGTTTTGGCAACGTCATGGAAATTTGTTAGTGATAGAATCTGCTGCAGGCATCTATCTCTCTAAAGATAGATAATTATATCTATCATCTATCAGTTGCTCACATAAGTTCTCAGTCTGAGTTGTAACTAATGCAAGCAAAACAACAGAGTAACACATACTCATCATGCATTTTGCACTGTGTCATGGACTATCCTTGGAAAAGTCAAAAGTCATGGAAAGTTCATGGAGTTAAATGTCATTAAATGTGAATGGGTGGGAACTGGGAACCTTGTATCTGCCCATTTGTCCATAAAAGATATAGTGTATGATGATATGAATGTTGACAGAGAAAAGCTCACATTGCAAAACACCCCACGTAGCTTCTCTTTCTATTTTCTCTTTTCTATCTAACTTTCATTTCATCAGTCAGTAGCAGACAAAGTCAAAGTACATAGCAGGCTTCATTAGGAGGACAGGTGTTGTTTTAAAACCTGCCTATGAGTCATGTATAGCCATGAGTGCGATGCTTGCTAGGTGAGTACTGTACTGATGATACGACTCGAACAGATTGTCCCCGCTTGCTGTTACAAAGCCCAAGATTTGCAACCACTCGAGCCAATTTTAGTGATGTACACCAAGGAGGCTCCCCCACCAGTAAATCTGCTAGTTATCTGGTGTCCCTATCCCCATCACTCTTGCAGAGCGAAGTAAGTTGTGGTGACTTACTGCCCTGACAGCCCTTCTGTATATTAACTTGGGCATCGCCAATGAAATACACATCGACTACCACACATAAAGCAGTATAAGCTCATGGGTATAGTCACACCCAAGTACAATCTCATACTCACGACCATGTATGTAGTTGTATGTATGAGAGCCTGTTATTGCTATCCTGAGAATAGCACAACACTAACACACACACACACACTGGTTTAACAAATGTTATTCCCACGTGGTGATTGGTAGCTGGCAGTGGGTTCTGAGTTGTTATTTATTGTGCAGCTAGCTGAGGTAAATATGGCAAGTTGGCTATCAGCAGAGTCATAAAACAACTCGGCATGCATGCCTTGCTCTGCTCCTTTCCTCGCCGCCTCCAACACCCCTCCAACAACCCTCCCTGGCATGTGCCACAGTCATTAGCAGCCAAGATTGACACATACTACCTGCCTGTCTGACTTGCCTTTCATCTACGGAAAGCAAGGAGCTGTTTATGTACTGATTTATACAGGAACGTCTACCAATTTGACTCACTATTTTTAGCAGAAATGTCTCACTTGAGACCATATCAGGACTAAATAGTTCCATAAATATTTAGCTAGCAAATTAGGTGTGCCTATTTTCAGTCAGTGGAGTAAATATGAGGCTTAGTGTCATGATAACTTGTATACTGATGAAGTGGTGATATTGCGGTAAGCTTTTTTTTTTTTTTTGCTTGAAGGCTAGCTGTGGTCTTGTTTAACTTCCCTTCCTGCTCACCTGCACTCTGTGTCCTTGCTTGTCTGTGTGCAGTGGGTCTGACCTGGCGTGCCCTGCATGGCCGTCTGAGCAGGGCTAACTATGGGGCGCTAGGCTAGCCTGTTCTGACAGGCACTGGGCCTCACTGTCACAACCACCAAGTTGTTTCTCAGTGCTTCTCATCTCTCCTATAGTCCCCTGTTCCTTTGTTCTTTCTTGATTTTGTCCTATCTTTCACACTCTTTATCTCTCTCCGTGTCCCCCTCCCCCTTCCTCCCCCCTCTCCCTTTGCTCCCTTTGTCCAGGTTGTGGGGCCACCCGGTACCGGAAAGACAGATGTTGCTGTCCAGATCATCTCCAACCTGTATCACAACTTTCCTGAGCAGAGGACCCTCATAGTCACACACTCTAACCAGGTTAACCCACCACACACACACACAACACACAAAATGCACACAAAAACAAACCAGGTAAAAACATATCTGATCTCAAAAGTTAACGCCATGCTTGAGCAACTTAGATTAAAATAACAGTGGCGCTGTCTGGAGAATTCACAGCTACGACTCAGAATTGTCCATTAATCAGGTGAAAAAGTCATATCCGAATCATGGAGGAAAAATTAAAGTCTGAGCTCCCCTGTGCCCCAGACTTCCACCCTCAGTATTTAATCATAAAGTAATCTGCTGGTGTTACACTGACGGCAGCCCGCCAGAAAGAACCTTAGCTGAAGGAGGCATGCTGAATATAATTATGAAAAGCCTTATTCTCATGGAATAGTTCCCCCTCCATTTTTATTCATCATACAAAAATAGAACGGTGCCTCAAAGCATGCTAAATACCCATTCAGCTCTACTATACTTGACAACAGCACCAGTTTAAGACTTGAATCAAAATCCATAGAGTTTGAAAAAAGAAACACAAAGACAAAACCAATATGCAGGAGTACTCGTAATAGGTGTCAGAAATACACACACACAAATGAAAGGAGTGACTTTCCCTGTCTAAGCCTGTGTGCACGTTCCCATTGTGCGTTCAAACACCAGGCTCTGAACCAGCTGTTTGAAAAGATCATGGCTCTGGACATCGACGAGCGCCACCTCCTGCGTCTCGGCCACGGAGAGGAGGAGCTGGAGACGGAGAAGGACTTCAGCAGGTGAGGACAGCGGGAGACAGGTGGACACACACACCCACACACAGAGAAATGGGCAGTTAAACAAACATAGAAATGCACATGGGAAAACTGAGACACAACCAGCCCTTAGAGTTGCAGTGTACACACCCAGCTGCCCACACACATAATTAGTCTGAGCCAACACAGTGACAGGGCCACTCGATACTCCCATATGCCAGTCCATGGGCCCGGTTTATCTTCATTAGGCATCGCTGCCCTCCTAGGTCGTCCCACCAATGTAAGGGATCCCTCCCTGTACAGCCCTGCACTCACAAACAATTCCTGCCCGATTAACCCTTTCATCGCTACGCTCGGCTGCAAGAGCTGACCTTCATTCTTACCGGTCCATTTGAGAATCGTTCCCAAGACAAGGTGGTTGGCAGCAAGCCACTACAACTCTGTGGGGAGTGGTATGTAGGTTTACCCTGATCATGTGAAACCACCTGCAAAGTCCTGAAAATAGAAAACTGTATTTTTCATGTTCATTGTATATACGGTACAGCTCATACTTTTCTTGGCAAGATTGGCCTCTGGTGAATGTATTTACTGAAGCAATAACAATAAGAAGCAATAACAGCCCAAGTAACTGTCATTTCTTAATTGCATATACCAGTGGCGTCCAATCATGTGCCATGGAGGGCCGAGAGTCTGCAGGTTTTCACTTCAACCAAAGACTACAGCAGGTGGTTTCACTGATTAGTCCGCCCTCTGGTTGAAGGTGTGTTAATCAGTGAGACCACCTGCTGTAGTCTTTGGTTGGAGTGAATACCTGCAGACTCTTGGACACCACTGGCATGTACTGATTATATAACTCCAGATTATAATTGTGGCTGGCTGAAATAAAACCCAGGATATTTAAACCAGATTTTCAACAAAAAAGTAATTTGATGTGTGCATGGGATACATGAATAATCCATTTAGAAGAAACATGACTGAACAATTGAATGAAGACATAAAATGTGCAAAGAAAATACAATTTCATTGCAGGTTTTCCAGATTGTTTATTTAGCTGACGTCAAGGGCGAAATAAATATAAATAATATTTTGGCAAACCAATATATTGGTCTAACCTGTTTATAATGGGGGAGCTGGATGAGGGTAGAAATAGTTGTGAGTCCTAAAAACGTCTGTCTGTAGTCTACACACTGAAGAACACACACAACACACTCTGCTCCTGTTCTATAAGGAGTACTAGTGGCAGGGCAAGGAACGGATAGCCTCAGACCAGAACCACTACAGTCCTATGAGGGCAGCCCTAGTAGTTCCCAGCTCACTCACCCACGCCTTTTTGTAAGTGTGTGTGTAATGCCTTAAGGTACAGTGACTCAGTCCTTACTACTGAGACGTAGATGGGCGGGGTGGAGGGGGAGGCAGCACACTTAAACTCACTCAAGACAAACTAGAGAGTAAGAGAACACGTCTTCAGATACCCAAAACATTCACACTTCTGCATGACTGCTCTTATATTTAATGCCACCATTAGACGAATCGGCTTAAACCCTTTTTTTTTTTTTGTTGAAGCTAGCCAGTCTCCTCAAAACAAGGAAGACATGTCTAATAGAAATAGCTCAATGTTATTAAATATTAATTTAGTTTTTCTGCTGCTTCTATTTTAAGTGTCTTATAGCCTACATTCTTAATTACCACTCTAACCATCTGTGGCGCTGGGCGGATTGGACCCTATAGCTTTCATCAGTGCTTAGAGGGGAGGAAGTGCATGTCGTTCATTTACTAGCACCCTGTGTGAGTGTATGAGTTTTCAATAGCGTCATATGAGCTATGCATGGCGGCCGTCTGTTTCGCCCTTGAATTATGCAGCGACAGACAGACGTACAAGAATGAGCTTCAGCTAGAAGCGTTGAGTATGTTACTGGCTGCCTCTTAACAACATGCAGACTCCACACTCCTTCCACCCCACTGGCGCCAGCAAGAGGAGAGAGAGCAGAGAGTTTTAATTAACACTGTGTACGGGATGAAAAATGGAAGGCAGCGCTTCTCCGAGTGCCTAACAAAGGGAAGGCTGCAGCACCATCAATTAGCGATGCCTCCTCGCTTTTCACACTGTATATGGTGGTGTTTTAACGAGACTTTGCAAGTGGATGTTGGCGCTACATGGAGCAGAGCTTTTTCTAAAATCAAGTCATACATCCAGTCATGACCCGTCTACATTGGGACCAATACAAATAACCTTTCTTGTGGCATCTTCTGGTGTCTTTTTTTTTTGTAACAAATTCTCATGGTGCGGCTTTCTAAAGTGGTCTATTCCCACTCTTTATTACTGCTGCAGTGTGCATATTTGTTGGATTTTAAGGGGAATAAATAATACAATCAGTGTTTTAAAAATGCAGACCTTTTGTCTGGATTCACACCAGTGTAGTCTGGGTTTTTCTGTCCCAGGGAGTAGCTGAGCGCATCAGGAAACAAGGTCACTCACCATTTATATTTAATTCCATACAGACCAAGCAGGCAGGACGGTGGGATTGAGTTTGAGTCATCTGAACATTGCAGGGAATAACCAGGGGATTTCTTACACATTTATTAAGTAGGTCTTCCAATTTTAAAAAATTGTAAATCTAAATATGTTACAATGGTCTTAAATGTCTTAAATCTAAATTCAAGGCCTTACATGGTCTGAAATGCAGAGAATAGTCTTTTGAGTTTAAAATGTATTTTCACACGTCTAGTCCTGTCACAAGGATCCATATTCTGGTCTACTTTTTTAGGTCTGCTGTTACTTTTCAGTTTTATTTATTTGTAGAGATCTTAGTAAACTTAAACTTTATTGTACTGGCATTAACCTAGCTAGCTGAAACCTGCAGACACCTTGCCATAAGGCTGTCTGTTTCCACAGCATCCTCCTAACAATGATGCTTTGTTTCCTGTCTGTGTTCAAATATGTGTGTGAACCACATGTATCTCCCCCTAACAGGCACTGCATCTATTTCCACGTACAGCAGGGTGAACCTTGTGCAACATCTTCTGTGTTACTTTACTCTCTGGCAGCTGGAAAGTCACAAGACAAAGTGTGACACCTCCTAACTGTGCTGCCTGTTTATCCCAGTACAAAATGGTGAACTCTGTGTTTTTTTTTGGCTAACTATGCTGTGCTGTCCATGTCTCCAGGTATGGCAGGGTAAACTATGTCCTGGCCAGAAGACTGGAGCTACTCCGAGAGGTGGGGAGGCTACAGGAGAGTTTGGATGTCCACGGAGACGTCTCCTACACCTGTGAGACGGCCGGACACTTCTATCTCTACCAGGTAAGGCTAGAGTGTGTGAGTGATCGTAGAAGATCCAGTGTGAAAATAATGTTTTAAAAATCTAAAAGCCATGCAAAACCCTTAAGTATTTTATTTTTTTTCCTCTAAAAGGACCAATAAAATGGTTCGATTCCAGCACAGTCAGCCAGCGTCCTCAGTGCCTTGCAGTCTCAGGCCTCTGAAGAGCTTTTAAAGTGTCTGGATGTTGATAACAATATACTGGCCAGATTTGATCAAAATGGATTCATATATGGTCTATCCACTTCCTCTTACTCATGCCGATCACATCCCGACATTACTGAAGTTTCCATTCCCGAGGCTTACTTCTCATTTTGCCTCGACAGCAAATACCCAGCTACAGTATTATCCCTCTGTGTTTATTCCTGTCACCTAATCATCACTCTCCTCTTGGGCTGCAGGGAAAAAAAATGCCACTGCAGACAATTACTTACTTGCAACCCCCGTCATCATTAAAAGGGCCCCAAAATAGACATCTGTAACAAAGAGAAGCTGAGGCTATAGCTGTCATCTTCAGTGTCCCTGGAAGCTGATGAATTGCCCCACAGGTTTTTGCTGAAAAGAAGTGGCTGTCACTAAGGCAGTACGTCACCATGGTGAGACGGATGGAAAAGATAGATGATGGAAACATGGACCAAATAGGATGCCAGTGATACTACATAGATTAGTGGGGGGTCATGGGTCAACATGGCTCCTATAGCAGATAGGCATCCTGTTAATGGAGGTCATAGCAAATAGTTAGCAGATGCAATGGCAGTTACCCGAGGTCTACTGTCAGAGTTGATGATGCTGTTCATGCCTGTCCATTTTGCGCCATGCCAGAGATCGGTCAGTCCAGAGTTTTTGTATTTATGTAGTATTTATTTTACCTCCTCAAACTGACAACAATTATGGCTATTATATTTGAACATGTGAATGTGGAGAACCTTGTTAGTTGGTGTGTGTAACAGATTGTGCCGTCAGTGGTATGATTGATAAGACTGATTGGGTAGAAAGAGGTTCTGGTTGTTAACCATTATAGTCCATTCAGGCAGATGGTAACACACATTCCCAATTAAGCAGAGTCCTTCAGCAGGTTTATTTCTGTTAGCTGTTAAGGTGTTGTTTACAATGGTATTTATAGAGTTAGTCTTCCCTGCTGTTTCGGTTGAAGCTGTTTTTATATGAATGTGCGCACACACACACATGTGGACCCAGACTTTTAACATCCAGAGGTCGCTGGCGTGTCTGCTCTCTCGTCCCCGCCGCAGGTGATGTCCCGCTGGGAAGAGTACATGAGCAAGGTCAAGCCCAAGCAGGGCAAGGAAATGGAGGCGGAGGCTGTGGCCACGCACTTCCCCTTCCACAAGTACTTCTCCAACGCTCCCCAGCCTGTTTTCAAGGGCCGGTCATACGACGAGGACATGGACATCGCAGAGGGCTGCTACCGCCACATCAAGAAGATATTCACTCAGCTGGAGGTAAACAGGTCACTCTCTCCCTCTCGCACACACATAAGCACTTCTCGCTACAGATCAACACCCACTGGCGTATGAAGAGGTCACTTGTGTGCAAGTGGAAACACACACACACACACATTTTCAACCAGTCAGAGAGGTCAACATATCCCTCTTTACCGAAATACACACACACAGGCTACGTCAACAGTTTTTAGGTGTTGCTCACAGACCATTAGCCAGCTGTATGTCCAGGTGTAGCACATCCCGTCAGCGCACGTGAGCGCCCCCCGACCCCCCCACCTCCACCCACCCACCCACCCACCACGGTGACAGGTCGTCTCAGATGAACAGTGATTGGTCAGCCACTGCCCTGTCTCTCTGTGGATGTTCCGAGAAGCTGCCACGTTAGCGTTTCTCTGATTTCCAGTCAACACCTGTCTCTTTGCTTTAGCTGCTACAGTGAATCATTACATAAGATGGCTGCACTCATGCTGTTTATTTGCAGATAAATGTGCCATCCCATTTGCGGGAAAGATAAGCAATCTTTAATGGCGAGACAGAATGATAAAGGCTATTACTTCTCATCACTTTCTCACTCTTTTTCTTTCTCACACACACACACAAACACACATGCTTGAAGATTGTGTTCTCATCTCTCTCCGGGCCCAGCCAGTATTTCTATAGAGATGACAATAACATTGCAGATTTATGGGAGCGCCGCGAAGGCCTCCGAAAAAGCAATAAAGAAATTATTGGCTGGAGGTAATATCCCAATACGTGTGTTGACCTTGATTTATCTGGCCGGCCCCTGTATCACTGCATCGTACACAACACCTCTCCCTGCTCCCTCAGCCTCACCCATGCTGCAGTGAAATCCGTACACCCATTAAGAGGCGTTCCCATCTCTGGTGCAGTGTAGAGAAAAGTAACGTTCTGCTGAATTCGCCTGTGTTATTTTTTTAAGGTAAAAGCAGTTTTGGAATGAGCTGCCATAGGAGCATCCTAATGTTTTGCTGTCTTTTTTTAAGGTCAGATAAATACACAGAGACACAGTGTGCTTCCTTTTGTACCTCCAGTATAGACACCTGCCTCTCCTGTTTGCTCCCCAGCAGCAGTCCCACCACGTCTTCACTGTTGTTGTTGTTGTTGTTGTTGTTGTTTACCTCTATCTGTTTTCCGTCTCTCTTCCCTCCCCTCGCTGTGTCCACGAACCCTTACTAGCTCGATTTCAACCTTCAATCGCTCTGGAGCCGCGGGGGTTAAAAATAGACCTCATCAATGTTGCATGTTTTGATCGGTTTAATATTAATGCTAAAATAGTAACACATCAAATATTTATACCCTGCTACCCTCTGAGACTACTTCCCCCTGCCTCCTCTCCCTGCCCCGACACAGCCAGTGTGGCAACCTGAAAATAGCACGCCTGTTTACCCATATTGCCCCTCTCCCCTTCCCCCAAAGCGTGGCTCTCACAGTGACACGGTATCGACACTCTGAAGTCAACCGACCCCTAGTTGGTGTAAAAAATTGCCCCTAATCTCGCGATCCCATATAAGCCATGTAAGAGTATCTGCTCTGAAGTGCTCCTCAAGCTGCAATTATTGAACAGTAATCTACACCCAGTATACTCTCCCTAGGGCGACCCTGAAGGATACATGGAAAGAAGGAGACTTTGTTGTACAATGAGAGCAGAAAGCAGAGGGATTAGGTTAATGATCAGTTTCCTAAAAAAAGTAGGGTATGTAGTCTGCCGTTATGGTGTCTTGTGTGACTGCCTTTAGTTGGAGTTGAGCTTCGAATCACACACTTCAATAATGGGAACGAGTGGTAATTGTGTTATTAGAATAGTAGATGTCAGGTCAAACTAGGTTTATCTAACACCTGCATTTTTGGGACATGGGTAGACATTGATGTATTTGTTGTGTTTCATTCTAAATATTGAAATGAGCCTCTCTTTTTCTATAAGGGCTGTCATTACTTCACCTTAGATAACTATATAATCCATCATATTTCTGTTTTTTTTTAGGAATAGCCTTCCAAATGTCATTTAAAGCTCAGCCTCACTTCCACAGGGAATGGTAGCAAAACATAACTGCATACACAAACAAATTGTTATTTCTAGCAAGAGATTATTGTTACTCCTCCTTGTTTTCCTGATATTTCTGTTCCCATGCACTTCCATGTGTTGCATTTGTAAGATATCAGTGTAGCCAGTGATTGACTCCTGACCCTCTCTCTCTTTCTCCCCTGTCCAGGAGTTTAGGGCCTTCGAGCTGCTGAGGAGTGGACTGGACCGCTCCAAGTATCTGCTGGTGAAGGAAGCCAAAATCATTGCTATGACCTGCACACACGCTGCGCTGAAACGCCACGACCTGGTGGAGCTGGGATTTAAGGTGGGCTCCTCTCGGGGATTTAGTCGTTACACAAGCACGCAGACACTTCATAACCTGCTTAAGCTTGTATTTAAGGTCAGCCATTCTGTAATGTGTTTTCGTTACACTGCTTTTTTTTTTTTTCTTCATCAGTACGACAACATCCTGATGGAAGAAGCGGCTCAGATTCTGGAGATCGAGACCTTCATCCCTCTGCTGTTACAGGTAAACCTCATCTGACAAATGATCTAAGTTTATGATTCTAATTAATTTCATTAATTTCATTCCATATGTTTTTTTTGCCAGCTTGTTTATTTTTTTAAATGGTCTCAATTCTAGGTAGCATTAATAAGGTCTTCAGCTTGCAGACACCTTTTTCTACTCCCTACCCAACTTTTCCTGTCAAGTCCTGATTGATCGGCTCTATGCAGAATAATGGTGTTTGTCTTTGGTAGTCGGGCCTAATTGTCTGAGATAACACTAACGTCTGTAATGTAACGAGGTCATTGAGCACATCAGCCAGTTCAACAACCTCGTCAGAGCGTTTCTCTCTATCCCACTTTTCTCAATGAGCCACAGTCAGATCCATGAGCCAAGTATGTCACAGTGAGACATACTTCCCTTTCATTTTCCTCCCATTGAACCCTTATCAGTGATTGAATCATCTCTTGACTGATGAGGGTTGGTATATCAGGTTTGTCTGAGGTCAAGCTCCAATTAAACCTTGTCTAATTAGCAGCGGCATGGAGTCGTCATGAGTGAAATACTGTCCCTCTATGCTTCACTACCTCCCTGAACTGTAGTGTTTTGCTTGGCTCAAGATACGATTTCACATACACAATATGATATTGTCACAATATTAGACATGAACTTAAAACTGGAATAAAACTGCCTTTATTGAGAGACTGGCGGTTAGTGTATCTTGGCCTTTGACAATGGGGTTGTAGTGCACCAGGATTACATAATGTGAGCATGTATTATGTGGATAAAGGTCTAAGTGAACAGGACAGACCTCAATTCGTACAGTTGATATAATTGTAGCTACTGATATCAATAACTAGAATTTGTCTAATGTAGACGTATCAATATATTATCTCAATTTACATTTCCAATAAATAGTACATCCTGCTGGAGAAAATCAGATATTTAGCTAAATCAGATAGTGCTAGCCAAGTTAATTCAAATGCAGCCATTTTCTCCAAATGCTTCATTTCAGCTCACTACTGCAATCTTCCCCCTGTGCTCTGAGAATCCACAGATATGCCAGCAGTTCTGATTAACATGATAAAAAGACGGGGGGAAATGAGAGGTGGTTGTGTGAAAAACAGATGATGTGTGAAGTGTCAGTTGGGAGGTGAGGGGGATTTGAATGGCAAGGCAGCTAGGATGTGACAACTCTCTTACATACCCAGTTAAGTTTGATAGCTTAGATAGGCAGGTCAGCAAATAACAAATCAGCAAAAATCTTCACCTTTTCAAAATAATGTGATTAAACTTTGACTTTTAAAGCAAATAAATGGTTGTATTAGTGTGATGAGGCTTTTTAAAGGCTAGTGGTCCAGCTACACCAATTAAAAAGCGTCTTGGTCAAGACAGTCGATGTATGAATGATATGTATGATAATCTGAACTCAGAATATCACAGAATTAGAAAATAGATTTTTGAAGAATTCTAGAACCCCTAGAACCCTACCTTCTAGAATTCTGTTAGGTCATTCTGGGTTTGGTTCCGTAAGGTTCTATCTGATTGTTTACAATGAGGAAAGAATATATGGATATTTAAATTTTGATTTATTCAAAAAAACAAAAAAACAGTACCATACAATTCCAATCATGATTTCCTGTCCCTCTTGTCTCTCTCCCCCCTCCCTGTAGAACCCAGAGGATGGCTACAGCAGGCTGAAGCGTTGGATCATGATTGGAGACCACCACCAGCTGCCCCCCGTCATCAAGAACATGGCCTTCCAGAAGTACTCCAACATGGAGCAGTCCCTCTTCACCCGCTTTGTGCGCCTGGGGGTGCCCACCGTAGATCTGGATGCTCAGGGCCGTGCACGTGCCAGGTGGGTCACCCTGACAGAGCACCGCGATGGTGTTGACTGATGGATTAGTTTCACTTAATTAAACCAAAGTTGCGGGGTGTCTCAGTGGTTAGCACAGCAAGACTCCAGCCCCCATGACCATGAAAAGGATTAAGAGGGTAGAGAAAATGAGTGAATACACATAAGATGACTTTGTAAGAGGGTAAGAGTACTGCTATACTAGAATAATAACCTATATTCAGTTGTTCACTTGGAGTTTATTACCAATTTCTCGCAATTGCACACAAATTACATTCCTCATCACAGACAACCACTGTTAGTTAGAGAAGTGTATGCATGAAATCTTTGTTGTGGCCCTAACAACAGTGTCTCCATCTCCCTGCCCCCCCCCCCCAGCCTCTGTAACCTGTATAACTGGCGCTACAAGCAGCTGGGGAACCTGCCCCATGTCCAGCTCCTCCCCCAGTTCCAGGTGCCCAACCCCGGCCTCACCTTTGACTTCCAGCTGATCAACGTGGAGGACTTCAATGGGGTGGGAGAGTCCGAGCCCAACCCTTACTTCTACCAGGTCAGTAGTGCACACTCACTCTGTCTCCAACCAGTCCATCTTCCATCCCTCGATTCCTTTTTTTACGATACTATTTTCTCTTTTTTTTGTTTTTTTTTGTTGATGCAGTGGTTTGTGAGGACGGTAGTCGCAATCACACGGGAATAAGAACCAAAAAATTGATAATTACTCACCCCCTCAATTTTAATTTCATGGGTATTTTATGAACTTTGAAGGACATTTTTGCCTTAAGCCCCCGTTAATTCCCCACACACACACACACACACACACACACACACACACACACACACACACACACAGACTAACACACCAAGACATTGCTCAGGAATGTACCTCGCTTATAAGGGTTTCCAATTCATACACTCCTTTACACAGGTACACACTCACACACACTTAGTTCCACCAGAGCAGATAAGCACATCTCACCTTAGCCCCCCCCCTCCCCTCTGAATTAGTTGTTGTGCCGCAGTTCATTCATTTTTAAAGTGTAATGGTTTAGCGACCAGTTCGTGTGATGTGTTCATAACCCTGCCTGGTGTGCAGCTAACACCGGCTGCCCAGCACAGACCTATGGGTTTGTCCTTCAGACAGGAAAGCTGGATTGTGTTTCATTACATTACTAAGATGTGTGTGTGTGTGTGTGTGTGGGTGGGTGGGGGTTGGGTAATGAAATAGAAGAAAGAGCTCATAGCTTGTATAAGATAAACCAGAACTTGTTTTTCAGGCAAGGTGGTTGGTTAAATACCCATGTATGTACAAATGAATTGGTGTGACATTTAATCAAAGATATAAAATGGTGTTTGGGGTTTATATAGAGCGGTCCAACGAAGGTATCACCGTGCACCGCTCAACACTGCGCATGCGCTCGTCCATGAAGCTGCTTCTTGTTCTTAAATGCAGACCATGTGCGCGTCTCGAGGCACCAGATCACATGAACCTCACTCCAGTTGCCATTTTCAGGCTCCTCAAGGGAATTGCCCACATCACTCAAATGCTCACTCCTGACGCACACACGCAACACACACACACACACACACACACACTTACTTTCCTAGCACTCAGAGGGAGTAAATTGAACACTAGAGAAGCATTTGTGTCCGGTGCATGATGAATGCTTGTCACAGCTGTACAAACACTGCCCTGACCCCTGCCATACATAACACACACTCCATGACCCAAGGCTCTTCATTGAGCACCAGCAACAGGAGAAGGGCCATCTATCCCTGCCTCTTTGGCTCATTTGCTGAAGCACATTCAACATCGAGTCTCAGCATATTGATTGTACTTCCCTAGGATCTCAAATGGCTCATAAAAGGGAAAATGTTTCTTTTAATCCACATCTTCTATAGTCAGAAAACATCCTCAGGCATATGCGAACATAAACTAGCCTACTGCTGCACTGCATTTACACACTACATTATAAATTACATATAAGAGCAAATGGCATGCTGGGTTTCACTCACTGGCAGATTACACACTTGTACATTAGAGAATAGTGTGTGAATATCTACATTCCTATGTATGAGTCTCTCTTGCCTTTTATGTCACTCTCCCTCCTCCCCAGACTTCATGTGCCATTTAGCTCAAACTCCAATGGGCTGGGTTTGACCTCGTTATGGTTACCAAGTTCTCCGGGGGCATAGGGTTAGGGCATTAAATAACATTTATGTCAAGCACCGACATGAGACAGAAAGAACTGAAGGTGCCAACCAGATAATCAACTTGCATGATGTTCCTCACATCTGCGTGTCAACATGTGTTTGTGTTTCTCGTGATCTGTCTTAGCTAAACAGGTGCAGAACTGAGGATGCAGCTTTCCCCTCAGAGCCAAACGCAGCACAAGTCTGAAGCTAGCATTCTCTAAACAACATTAACTGAACATTTCTATTGGTATAAACATGGCAATGATAATTATTGTTATGAATTGGGGCCTTTTCTCAGAGGACAGGTAATGGGGGGGCGGGGGGGGGCAGAAGACCAAAGGCTGTCATTGGTCTTGATGTGTTGACTCTGATGCGGCTGGCTCAGGAACTGTTGCTCAAGCTCCATGAATTATTGCAAAAGCCCAGATGAGGGGCTACAGTCTAGGCTTAATTGAAACTAGGTGAATAATGCATATCGTTGGCTGTTTTTTCTGTTCGGTCACATTTGGAGGGCAGATCACTCGAGTGGAGCCCTGGTGCCAGGAGGGCTGGTACAGGGGAGAGGAGGGTGTTGTGATCTGTGAGGGCTCGCACACGCTTAGGAACTTGTTGTTTCATCATATTGGATTGGAAAATGGATGAATGATGCATACGGCTGGTCTTTTTACATTTTGATCACATTTGAAGGGAAGAGTTTGGTACAGGGGAGGAGAGGTTGATGTAGGGTGCTTTTGCATGCTTAAGACCATGTTATTTAATGATATTTAATGTGATTTTGTAAATGCTTCTTAGTAAATCTGGAAACAATAAGCAGTGTTATATTGAATCACTTTCCTTCACCAGTACAAGATACAACCTTTAGTCAGACTGCTAAAAAAATGATAAATTCCTCTCTTATTGAAAAATATCCATAGTAGTAATAAGCCATATTAGAAATATGCCATTCATCCTCCTTACTTCTATATGCAGGGAACCTAGAACGGGACATTTTGTCCCGGCTGATTGCTGGGTAGTGTTATTGTTGAGCTTTGTGTAAGGCAATTAATTCCAACCCAAATCAGATGGCTACTCGTGCATGAATGAGTGGGCTTTTAACTGGCTGAGAAGTCAAGCACTTGACAGGTGAGAGGGAGAGTTGAGAGCGAAAGAGAATGAGAGGGGGAAGGTGTCAAGCGGGGCAGGCACCCCTGTGCAGCTGGCTAGAGGGACCTGTGTATTTGGGTGAACCAGAGTAGTGTTTTATTCACCTTATTGAACTATAATGGCAGGTGATACGTTTGTCGACGACATACTTGCAAGATGTTCAGACACAAGCTTGAAAATACACTCATAAGTGTTACACACACACCGGGCAACCACCAAAAAGGACTTCTACAGTCCCTCTAGTCACGACTCTCCCAACCATCATTGTCCCTCTCTCGATAATTGCTATACACCTGTATCGTCATTGGTATCAAATGTGCTAGTCATCAAATTATTATAATGTAACTCTGACTTTCTCCCTTTCTCTCCCCCTGTGAAGAACCTGGCAGAGGCAGAGTATTCTGTGGCTCTGTTCATGTACATGCGTCTGCTGGGCTACCCTGCAGACCGCATCAGCATCCTGACCACCTACAATGGACAGAAACATCTGATCAGAGACGTCATCAACCAGCGTTGTGCTGGCAATCCCTTCTTCGCACAGCCTAATAAGGTAAGGACAAACATGCGCTGGCTGATATACTCCAGCCAAACAGGTGTACACACTCAAAACAACCCATCTCATCACAGATCTCTAAAGACAGAGCTCAGCTGGGTCCGATAAAAAGGAAATGTGTGGAGGAGTTTTCAAGTGTGGGGATGTGCATCACGTTTTTAGCTTTGCTAGCTTAAATGTCATTAATGGTAGCTGATTACACAATGTTCAATACAGTGGCCAAAAAGAAAAACTAAGTAAATATGATGCCAAATAAATGATTGTCTTCACACACCACACATTTCTGTACAGCTCACATACAACAAGGAGATGGTCTTTAATGCACCTGAAGAATAACTTACAATTTACTTATGACATCTCAACATAAACACTTTCCCTTTAGCGTTCTAACATTGAAAAACACACACACCCTCACACCCACTCTTAACACCCCTTAACACATTTCTTCCCTCCTCTTAGGAAAGGTATCCAAAATCCCAACAGACATGTTTTCACTTAATACAGTGTGCAGCATTAAAACAGACTAGTGAAGTTGGAACACACACAGTACATACACATACACGCTCTTCACACCTTCAGATGTCGGCTGCAGTCTCATCATCCAACCTTCTATATAGTCCATTACACTACACTACAGAAGAATTCACAGCTTTCAATTCTCACAAGACGCTTGTGCTGTTTCTTCTTTCCATTACCGATACACACACACACACACTTCTTTCCCTGTGTCATGTTATAACACATACAGGCTCGCCACATTAACTTTGTACCTTTTTTACTAAAACAAGTTTCCCCAACTCATTATCCTTACTAGTGATAAATGCTAAATGTTATTTTCCCACCCTAGTTTACAGTGTCCAGTTACATCAAGTCTTGATATTATCACAGAATGCTGCAGCAGTTCATAAGTCTCAGATAGAGCTGGACATTTTCTGCCCTGTCTCCAAAATACACTACATACTGTATAGTGTACGTGCACACTCACATCTGTTTGAGAGAAGGATTTACAGTGTCGGTGAGTGTGGGTGTAAACTCAGTGCCTCTTCATCCCCGAAGGATACTGTGGGGCAATCTCCATCCAGCCCACGTTACTCCCCTCCAACTTCTCTCCCCCCTTCTCTTTCTCTTTCCTTCCTTTACACTGTGTTAAGTCAGCAGCCCGCTGGCACAATTTCACATCCCTGTTTGTACTGCTAAATGCTTTTTACCCGCTGGCCTCTTCTCCCTCTTTCTCAATCCACATTCTGTCTCCTTTCTTTGCTTTCTGTCTCTTAGTCATCATGGATGTCCAGCACTGACTTGTCTGCGGTGACAGCTGTTAGATTTGCTGAGAAGAAAGATAGCGAAATAGTGAGAGAGAGAGAGATGAGAAAGAGGGAGGAGCTTTTGTGGGGGGGGGGGGAATGCTGAGCAGCTAAAAGGTCATGGCGTTGTGAATGTGGTCCATGGTGTGCATCTGACAGTGTGTTGCAATGACTAAAACCATGTCAGCATCCAGCCCATTCCACTGTGATGATGATTAGACAGAGGGGAGGAAGGCCAGCTAGCACCAGCCACAGTTCCATACCCAACGAAGCACACGAGGCCAAGCAAGTCTACTGAATCCCACACGACATTTTGATACGTATGCATGCAGTCATTCACTAATGCATCTTTAATGAGGTTTGTTATTTAGTTTACTGTGGTATATTTTAGATATGAAGCTTGTTTCTCTCCTATCAGTGTTTATGTATTTGAAACACCAGGATGGAGTTTATTCTTTGAGGTCATTAGCCGAGCAAAGCGGTTCTTCCACTAATGCAGAATCACATTAATGCAAATGGGATTCTCAGTCATTACTTCCACCCCCTACCTTACCCCCATTCTCCGCTTCCCCTGTGGGGGGTCAGCGCTAAAATATGTTGACAGCGGTGGAATGTGTAGCCACTGTGATAAAGTTAATCAGGCTCTAGTTATATTGGAATGCACCGCACCAGAGTCGAGAGGTGGAGAGGAAAGATGAAGGGAGAAAATGGTGCACCAGATGAAGCTTTTGCTGCAAATCAATCAATCTCTTTCTCTCACACACACACACACACATATACGCGTTCACAATCCCCTCATTTCCTGTGGAGTTCCTTCATTTTCTGAGGGCAGGAGTCGACAGGAAATCAAGTCCAGCGGTGTGGCAGCAACCAGGCACACTCTTATAACCGGGCATGCTCACATAGACGGCGAGCTTGTCTCGGCGTGTCCCGGCCTGCCTATTCAGACCGCGATGGAAGACCGAGACCCAAAAGCGGGTTTGCAGCGGCGAGGAACAAGAGGCTGACGTTAGACCGTTACGTCTGTCAGCCCCGAGAGTCTCTTGTGAAAAATGGAACAATCGGGCAATTCGACTTTTCACCTCCCAGAGCATAATGGCCATAAATAAGACATAGCGGGATGGAGAGAGTGAGCGAGGAAGGAAAAAGAGAGGAAAGATCCAGCGTTGAATTTTTCAAACTATGAGGCCATCTGTTATAAGACAGTGTGTCATTGTCTCCGTGACAATGGGGAGGAAGAGGGGGGAGCGAGGAAGAAGATGATTCTCCCTCAGTCAGATGGCTTCTATTAGCAAGACTCAGAGGGGGGGTGGGGGGGGGGGGGTAGCGTGCACGCTTGTATGTGCGTGCACGCTCACGGCACATTCTTTCCTCTGTGTGTGTGAGTGCTTGTATCCACAGACATGCATCTGCCACAATGACATGACCTCTGCAATTCACTCCCTGGAAGATTTCACATAAATAAATAAACGCCATGCAAAATGCTATGCCTTGGGGAGATGCTCTATCTGGGCCTAGCTCTCTCTCTCTCTCTCTCTTTCTCTTTCTCTCTCTCTCTCTCTCTCTCTCTCTTCTCTCTCTCTCTCTCTCTCTCTCTCTCTCTCTCTCTGTCTCTGTCTCTGTGCTAGCTAAGAATAACTCCTATGCACCTCTCTTCTGGAAACCAACTTGCACTGTTTTTTGGCTTCAACCGTGTAGCATATTTAGCCCTTCAGTCTTACAGTTGGTAGACTACACCATCGGAGGGTTGGTTGAAGTGTGTATTCGTGCCCCGTGTGTGTGTGTGAGAGCGTGTGTGCATGTCTGCTCCCTCCTCTGCGGAGTAATTTGAGGCCACATGGTGAGCTAGGTGGGGGGTCGTCCCAGTCTCTGTCGGTGGCTGTTTGACTTGGGCAGACAGACCTCGACGCCTCACGCTATTGTAAAACTGACATATTGTTGCCTCTGGTGCTGCACCTGTTCTACATAGCAACAGGGAGACATAAATAAATATTGGTCTACTTCCTCATTAGCCCCCATCTCTCTTACACACACACACACATGCACACTCCCCACACTCCCTTCCTATTATCCATAAGGGCATTTGGAGGTTTTGTTTTTTTGCAGGGGGGAGTTCCAGGGTCAGTGAATGTTGCATTAGACCAGTGGGAGGTAACCACAGCCACAGGATGCTTTATTTAGCGGGTTTGTTCGTCGGGGGACTTTGGCTTCTTGAATCCTGCTTTCCTATTGATCCACTCTAGAGAATGGGTCTATAGATGGAAGAGGATGTCGCTGTGCTCTTTGTGCTGGGCTCCTCTGGATGTGTCCCACGTAGACACAACCAAATTGCCGTATAACAGGTTGCCGTTAGCAGGTTTTACTACACAATCCTTCTCCATGTTCTCATCACCATTTTTTATCTAGGCTTACCGTAGATCAAGTAGCATACATGTAACTTTGGGCTGTAGCTTTGGGCTAATAGCAGGCCTCTTTGTTCCCACGACATTAAAGATGGATAGGTAGTCTGGGCTGTATCCACTTGGAAAAAGGGAGCTAATGCTTTTACGATGTTAATACCGGGTTTATTTGGTTAACCCTGGTGGTTGGCAGACAGAGCTTGTGAGTTTGAGTCCCCTTGAGACCTTCTTCCATAAATGCACTCTCTTCAACACTGGTAATGGCCTTTGTACAAATGTTGACATATTTCATCCTGTCTGGGCTGTAAGAGGAGCTGCATGCCACATTACTAGACCTGTAATTGGTTCAGTTTTTATGGGGCTGCATCTCATTGGCTTTCTTGGCTTTACATCTATTCAAGTGCAATTACAGTATGTTGGCGGTGTTACGTAAGGTGTAACAACAGCGAAGAAGTCTCACCGCAGCTCTTTTCTTCATCAGAGGGGGCTGTGGGAATAAGTATGCTTCTCAGCAGGACAGGATTACCAGGGAATGAAAGCAAATTGGCTGACACGACTTTCCTCTCCCTTTTTGAGAAAATCCCGCAGAGAAAACCGCTTCCCCTCCGTTCTCCATATCCCTGAAATAGTCTCTGAGGTAATGTGGCCCCTGGTGCCGGGGCCCTGAGTCTCGGGAGCCCAGGTAAAGCGGCTAGCCGAGGCAAATGCCCTCTAAGCCGCATTAGCCCTGCTGGCTGCCCATGTGGCCCACAGCGATAACGGCAATAACAACAAAACACAGCCACCGCAAAAAAAAGAGAAAACACCGGTGTCTCAGATGGAAAGCAGTCTCTCGCTCATGCTCATAAACATTTCAGCTAAATCCCTCCACCTACCTACCACTCAGAAAAATGCACACACTTGTTTACTTTGCAAAACATATTGTCCTCCTTGTATCTTTTAGTATGTGTGTTTTAATAATGGGATATGTCTTGTGTGTCTGCTGTAGGTGACAACAGTGGACAGGTTCCAGGGTCAGCAAAACGACTACATCATCCTCTCACTGGTCCGCACCAAAGCCGTGGGACACCTGAGGTAAGCACAAAGTAGAGACACTTACCTGACCCAAAGTACTCTACTCAGATATACTTGTCTCACAGGAACCACAGCGAGGATACACACCCCCCCAGGGAAACAACACAGCAAAAGTACAGGCTCTTGAGACAGCTACTCTCAAGGGGCCTTCTCTGTTTAACGTGAAACTTAAGTTTAAACATATAAACTATCTTTAAGTCTATATGAGCTTAATTTCAGTCAGGGGAGGATAAAGGCAGCTTCTGGGACGGCAGTAAAGAGAGAGGCTTGTCTTTGGAACAACCCACAATTTTTGTCCGTGTTAAGAGAAACCATTGTACCGTCGTGATTGGGGTGAGAATAGAGAACAAAGAGTAGCGCTCTGATCAAAGGCATACCACAGAACAGACTATTACAGGCTTTAAAGAGGCATGTTGGCTAACCACACTGCGGTAGTAGGTTTGATGTCTTTTCATTCCACGTCCCATCGCTCTCCTCAACTATATTCCCTTCCCTTGCCTCTCTTCTAAGTCACTGGCTCTCTCTCTCCTTATCTCCCTTACTTTCCTCTCTCCTTCCTCCATCCCAGTTTCAGTGAATTGATGGTTAGTGAAAAGGCCGTTCGTTCCTAGGCTGCCATGAGATCCTAACAATTTCTTTACATTTAATATCCTGCATGATTTACTACCAGACAACAGAGGCCACGGTACTTAAGCTGCCCATGCTGGCCACCGGGCTCTGATGTACAGTGGCTTGCTGGTGGACGTGTTCACATCACCGCTCTATCATAGCTGTCCTGCAGACGCACTCGCCCGGCCTCACATTGGGAAGTCTGTAAATGAAGCCTTAGCCTGATTAATAAGTCATTCCTTCTGTAGCCTGGCATGCATCCACCCCCACCCACCCCATTTTGCAGAGCTCATTGTTAGCCGGTGGAGAAAACGCTTAAAAAATCCATTTTGTTTTTTTCTCTCGTCTCGCAGATAAAGCTATGAATTGATAGTGTTGGGCACGAGGAGTGTAGCGGGCCACAGAGAGTGGTAGTTCATCTTGCTGGCAGCACTCTGCCTGCTCTCCTCTGGCATCATTCATTTTATCTTGTCTTACAATGCATATTACACCCTGCCTAGTACACTTCTTCTTTTTTTTTCTCAGCCCACACTGTGTGGGATGGTTGTCAAAAGCACCCCTATCATACTGTGTGCTAGAGTATCATTTCTTTACTGAAGGGTCATGCAGTAGTACTAGAGCATCTCCTGGAAAAGGACCTTCATTTAAACAGAGACTTCCCTGTAACATGGTTGTATAAGTTCCTTTTTTCATTCATGTCTTGTTGTCTGACACTTCTGAATGGTCAGCTGAATAGTTGGGAAAGCAGTGATTCATGGGAAATTCCTGGGCTGTCCCATGTGTTTTGGCCCCACGCTGGCATCGCTCTGGCGTACCACCGAGTCCTACCTCATACTCCTCCTGCCCTCACTCCTCTTCCTACCTCCTCTACCCGTGGCAATCTGCTGCCGTGACAACCACGGGGGACGCAGCTGACCATACGACAAGCTGACCCTCGCTTTGACAGGAGAAGCGTTTCTGCTGATACACACAGGCACACTCACATGCAGGAGGCACTCTCTTTGACAGGGACGCATGTATACAGATCCAGACGCACTCTGACATGTGGACGCGCAACACACACACACACACACACACACACACACACAGACAGAGAACCCGTCCACTTTGTCCTGTCATGTCACGGAACAACCCAGGTGGGCGTCTCTCAGCAGACCCATGTCTCTAGGCTACTGCGCTCCGTGATTGGTTCGTCTCTTCTCAAGCTCTGTGCTCATTGGTTGTCGGCTGTTGCGGTTTGTCTCTGTGGAAATATTGTGCTTTGGAGTTCCTTTTCTGTACTATGCATCCTCTTCAGCTTGAAATTTGCACACCTACATGGTATAGCCCGCTCTATACATTACTCACTGTTAAATCCTGCACATTACTTTCCGTAAAACCCTTTTTCCACACCATGCACATTGCAAGGATTAATCTTCTTAATCCCATGCCCTGCTCATGTCCTCTTCACATTCCACATTTTTTTGTGTGTGTGACTGTGTGCCTCTGTGTGTTCATAAGTGCATGCATGCAAGCACGACGGTGAGCCAAATTCTTCCACATTAAACCAAAGCTGGTTTTGAATTTCACCACCAGTCGTTTGATCAAGCCAAAGTCTTCTGCTTCCCCCTCGAATCCTCCGCCATATTCCACGCTCAAAGGATCTGCATCAGTCAAGTTGCTTTTGTCTTGGAAATATATTGGCCCGATACACTGTGACATTCGTGCAGCAGCATATATATTTTGAATACAAAAAGCTAAAACACACAATACAGGCTTGTATTACATCTGAGAACTAGTTGAAGGGTACCTCTTATTTTATTGAATACAGTTGTGACTGTTAGAAGCTGTGATAATATGACCTCCTTTCTTAGTACAGTATGTAAAAGATGCATACCGTGTGAATAGAGTTGCTCAGGGTGGAATCAATGTTTCCTCACCCAACGAGTAGCTTAACTTGGGGCTTTCCAGGGGTTAAAATTAGAATTAAACTCAGTGCTAGCCCTGAATCTTATCAGGCCGTTTAAAGAAGGCACAGTGGCATTCCTGTGTCACGGGAGAAGGCTAGCAGCCGGTAAACTGTCTTTTATTGAACACCCGTTACAGCCAGCCCAACAGGATTCCCCTTTTCTCCGCGAAACAACTCCTCTGCCTCTAATCCTTTAATTCCACTCGATGGCAAGGGAAAAAAGTAGCCTATCTGCCCTCTCCTGCACTCTTCCACCTCTCCCTGCCTTTGTCTGCTGTGTTTATCCCTGCCCTCTGCCTTTCACTCCTTTATCTCACTTTCTGTATTTCTCCCCCTCACCTATTGCTGCTTATCCTTCACTAAACCTCTCTCCTCCTACTCTCTTGCCTTTTTCCTTCCACTCTGATCCCTTCACTTAAGTTTTTGTTGTTGTTTCCCCCCCCCCCCGCACTCGATTTCTTCTCCTCCTCTGATCTCATGTTCTCCGCCTCCAATCTGGCCTCCTCTGTTGTTGTTTTTCCTGTTTCAAACTCATACTCAACCTTTCTCCTCTCTCTCTCTATCTCGACAGGGATGTGAGGCGTCTGGTGGTCGCCATGTCTCGAGCCAGGCTGGGTCTGTACATCTTCGCCCGGGTGTCCCTGTTCCAGAACTGCTTTGAGCTGACTCCCGCCTTCAACCAGCTCACCGCCCGGCCGCTGCAGCTGCACATCAGACCGTACGAATACTACAACCAGGAACAGCCTGTGAGTAGACACACAATCACACGCAGATTTGTTTCTCAAAGCACAATAATCTTGACTGATTCTCGGGTACATTTGCAGGCAGGAACACCCCCCACATGTTCCACACCAGTGCCCATTTTCAGAGCACCGTTACCCTCACAGCTACCACAGCCCCCCTGTCTCTGTC
This sequence comes from Hoplostethus mediterraneus, assembly GCA_034670385.1. Lineage (NCBI taxonomy): Eukaryota > Metazoa > Chordata > Actinopteri > Trachichthyiformes > Trachichthyidae > Hoplostethus > Hoplostethus mediterraneus. Next base: position 8,575,131 of record JAXDDW010000007.1, read on the forward strand.
TAATCCTGCCTATAATCTGAATGGAATCCTCATTCCCCCCTCGCCGGTCCCAAGTCTTACTGCAGCTTTGCCCGTAGGCCCCGTTCTGTTAACAGCATTCTGCAGGGTCTGCTCGCGGGGGCAACGCAGGCCGGGCTATAATTAACCCCCAAAAGGTCAGAAAGCAAAGCCACTCTCCCGAAATCCCGCCAGGCCAGTGTTAGACGGCCGCTGTCTGGCCAGTGTGTCTCACTGACTGGCGTGTATGGTAACGGGTGTCTGAAATACCGCTAGCCTCTGACACTTCTTCTGACACCAGAGTGTTCGTTCCCACGGGGGACAGCTCTGTTGGGCACACACATGCGGCCCCCTTGCTTAGCCGCTCTGTGTGGAAGTCAGTGAGCCGCTGCTGCTGCACTGACTGAGATGCAGATTTAAAGTCGAGAGTTTTTCCGATCACACTCGGCTGGCTGATCTGGAACCAGTTGTAAAGGCAAAAGATGACACTACTTGATAATGTTCCATATATTCACAGCAGTTGGTTACAGTATTGCACAGACACATCATGATGTCTTATCTTAAGCATTCAACGTGCTCGTCTCCTCAGTAGTTTAATAGTTTCACAGCAAACAGTTTTACAATACTGCAGTCCTCATCGCATTCCCGTCTACACGCTGCCCAAAGGGCCGCTGTGATTTCTCTGTATTGCCTCTCTATTTAGGAGGCAGCAGCCCAGCAGAATGAGCGATTCTGCTGGCGTCCCTCCTCGGTTCACGTTGCTCTGTCTGCATACTGATTCTGTCAAATTACAAACTTGCCATCCTCGACGTTTGATGGTGCGTGACCACTGATAGTTGGAGACAGCGAGTGGGAGATTTGTTTTGAATTAACAAGCAGGTGGTGAGCAAGTAAACAGCAATTTATTTTCCTCAGATCAATAGCTAACAAGGAGAATGCCTTTAGGAATTCCTGCTAACAAGACGGATGCAATCCTCCATTAGCCCTCCTTTCACATCGCCTCCTGGACACGACTTTAACCATCTTTCACTCTCTATTGTTTCCTCTTTTCTTTCTTTCCTTCAGAGGGAGGCTTCTGGTCAGCCAGACCAGGTGGTCAAGAACATGCCGGAGATGGCCAACCTGGTGTACAATATGTACATGCACATGATCAAGAGCACCCAGCAGCACAGACAGGTAAAGCCTTGTACTGATGATTCAGAGCAACCAGTAAGTAAGTCGTATTTAATCTAGGCTAGCTCCTTTTGTGTGATGTATCTGAGACAATTTAAAACTGGCTCCTATTGTGCTGACTACACACATGTCACCTCATCACCCCGACTCTTTTCAAGCCCTCCTACAATTAGCAATGGAGCAGCCATTTAAGTTGTCACCCTTTCTCCCTGCTAGCTATTTTACTATTTTTAAACTTTAATGCAGGAAATATGTGAGAAAGAAAGACAGAAACACTACCCTGACCCTTCCTCTTAGCACTCGCCTATTTGTCGTCAATTATTTGTCTGAGCTCTTGTTTATTGACTCTTGTTTATTTGATACACTTAGTTGTCTTAGCTCTTGTTTATTTGATTCTCTTATTTGTCTCATTTGTTTAAGAAAAAGTAGGTAGCTAACTTATTGCACTTTTACCTTAACACTCGTTATGCTCTTAGTTTGTTGTTTAGGAAGGAAATGCACTTACGATTTCTGGTGACTAGTAGTTTTCATGTCTACCTATGTTGAATGTACTTATTGTAAGTCACTTTGGATAAAAGCATCTGCTAAATGACTGTAATGTAAATATTTTTTCCTTACGTTTTGTTTCTTTTTTCCTTTCCTTCTGTTGCTCATACTTGATGTACAGCAACAGCAGAAGCTGGCTCTGCCCCCGCAACAGACCAAAACAGAGGCGGTAGTCCAGGAAGAAGCAGCTCGCTCTGAGGGGCCACAGGAAGAGACCCCCATGGAGCAGGAAACCCCAGAAGGCGAGGCGAGCTCGGAGCCAAACTCAGAGGACAAAACCAAGAAGGAGGAGAAGGAGGAGAACCAGGAGACCGAGGAGCCCGCTAAGATGCCAGAGCACCCTGGAAGAGACAGCGACAGCGACGGGGAGGACAGTGCAGAGGAGCAGGAGCCATAGAGAGGCCTCACTATCGCTCATAAGGGACCACTCTCTTATTAAGGGCCTCAGTTATGAGGGGCCTAACTAACTGGACTGTCCCTTAGAGAACGAGATCATTAGTGGAGTCGATGATTTTAGAGTTGTTTTCTACTGAAGCCATGAAGACGAAATCTAGAGGATAATGTTTCATTCAGTTTTTTCTACACTTGGTTTTGTAACCAATGCTACTTTTTTATTAAAAAAAGGAAATGCACAAACATAACTCTAGTCTGTGATATATTCTACTATATGTACAAGAGCTTGTAATACTCTTTAGGAGGCTGTAATCTCTCTTTCACTCTCTTCCACACTGTCATTGTGTTTAGCCTTGTTAAAATCTCCCCGTCATGACACTTCAGTCCATTCATCCACTTGCCTCCCCCCCTTTAACCACAACTGGAATCTGACAATCTCATTGGCTCAGCCTATAGCAGCTGGACAAGCTGTTACTAAGCTGTATTTGTAGGTCGGTCACCCGGCCCCAGGGCCACCATGCTGGGGGGATTTGAACCTGCGCTCTGGATGCACACTGAGTCACTCAACCAGCACACTTTCCATTCATAAGTTTGCGTACAGTACTTAGAGCTGCAGAGTATTCTATATCAGTGTTAGGACTGATATCTCATTATTGAATTGTATTGATAATTGTCATGGTAACATCAAAATGGCCAGTTGAATACAAGTCGTGCTTGTGCGTGGTAGCTCCCAACCTCTTACCATGCAGATGCAGAATAGTCCACAAACAGACTGGACATCTTAGTCATTATCATGCACCAGGGGTTGGCTTGTTGTTGCACGGTACCTCAGGCAGGCAAGGCTGCAGCCCCCCACCCCACTGTCTGAGAGGAGAGGTCAGCCACACAGCTGCTCCAGCCTGGGCCGGTCTAAAGACCTGACGGTGGTGGAGGGCCATCTGTTGAAGGTCTACAGAACGAGACGAGAAAGGAGAAGGAGCTTCAGTCCAGACAGTTTGGTTCCCAGCTCCTCATATTCAAGGTGAATCCCAAACATTGGAAAGTCACTTTTCACCAACAAATCGTTTTATTTCAGGTCCTGACAAAACAATCAGTGTCCACATACTGCACAGCGCTAATAAATGTTTGACTCAACGTAAGGATTTGGCATTTCCAGCATGTACTTTCACTTTTACTGCATTTTACTGCAGTATTACTGGGATTAAAGCACCGCAGACACCGTGTGGTTATCATATCTTGGTAACTGCTTAAGTTTCATATTCTGTGTGCCATCTTGATTTTACTGTTTTCTGAGATGTTTTTTTGAAGCCCTGTGGGATTTCAACTCTCGCCTGCACAGGGTGAAATTCTTTATTCTTGTCTCTTTTGTCACCATGTGTCCAAATGTTGTCCAAAATGTTTCGTGAGGAACCGTCGATCAGTCGAGTCGCAAAGAAAGAACTATGGCAAAGTTGTTGTCCGCGAGGAGCCGCATCAAACTGGCCAGGAGGTACAGGTTGAAAATCACAAGTTTGGCCTGATGGTGGCGCTAGAGGAGATGTCATAAAGCCACCAAATTAGCTCTGCGTGTAGGAGAGATAGTCCTCTACCACTGTGCCGAGTTTCAGAAAAATCGACCAATCGGTTCTGGGGGCTGCCATAGACCCCCATACGAAATAATAGCAGTAATAGGAAAGCTAACCATAACAACCATTATTGTGACGGACATCGTTGCCATAACACTAATGTCCACTTACTAGTATCTGTTGCAAATTGGTTCTGGGTGTCCTCTAAAGTATGTAGAAACCCCGTGACAGCAGCCATGCTTTTACTTGAGTCACATGAATGTCCACATTGTGTAATATCCTCCCCCTGGTGAGCCTTCAAATTGCTTAATTTCTGTTTTCTGCTAGTTGGCCTCTCGGGTATTCAGCTGCCCGTAGCACCTTGTAGAAAATTTGAATTAACTGGTGGGAAGTGCCTACCGCTCACGCAGACAATCCCTAGGAGCCCCAAGCAGGAAGAGACTGGGAGGAATACCTGCAGGCGACAACAGGCTCTCACTTTCTCCAGACCTCTCCACTGCTGAAGGTGAACATGTCTTTTATACTCACACGACAGGTATTCACTAGGTTAATAGCTACTCTAACTATTGCACTTGGCTGATGTGTCACAGAAACTAACTGCATGTGAAACTGTTATGTATTCATTTGTTCAGGATCACAGCCGGTACTAGTAGTATTCGTGTTCTCTGGATGCTTTACAACTGATTGATTTACATTGTTTGTATGAGTAGGATTTACAATTGGCACATTTCTGTTCTGTTGCAGACCGTATTGAATGTTAGTGACAACAAATAAGAGTTAGCTTATTTAGTTTGCAAAGCATGTATTTAATCCCACTTGGTTTGCTCTGTGGTAGGTTATATCTTGTTTCTGAGATGTTTAACATTGTTTAAATGTCTGGAAAGGAAGTTAAACGAGTAAAAATGAACCTTAGTCGGTGCATTTATGTTACATTTCAGTCATGTGACACACTTGTCCAGAGGGTGCAAGAGTAGCAGAGCAAGAGCAAGACATACCATGGAAGTAGTGAGGGAGAACTGAAGAGATTAATGAAGAGAGAGATTTTGAGGCTACAACAGAAGATTGGAAAGCCCTTTGCTCTCCTCGCTGTGCCATACTATTGTGCTTTAAATGATTGTTTCAATGCCTGTATTGTCTCTGTTTCTGTTTTACTGAGAGGGGCGTTGCCCCAAAGCACGGGATCCACTCGTGTTTTATGTGATTTATGACCACAACCCTATATGGTGGTAATGTCACAACAGGAAATTACAGTTTAGGGAGAGAAGTGCTGGGAGGGAAGAAGGATCTGACCACCATCTCTTCAAGCTGTAACAGGCTTGAGGAATCAATCTGACAGCACACACAAGACTTTCACACATAAAACCATCAGCTCTACAATCTAGACTCCAAGGCTGGCCCTCAGGGCGCATTTTCTGGCAGATTTTACCATAAAAAAAGAACTATAGTTAAACCCTCTCGCTAATGTTGAGTTGCTTGGAAAAACAAATTTCTCTGAAGCAAAATGATTTCTCAGCATATACACGATAGCCTACACCGATTCACACTGCATGGCATGCCACTTAGCAGTGTTTCATTGCAGATAATGCAACATGCATTTGTGCAACCCAACACATCATACTCCTGACTGCTGTTTGTTGTCAATGTTGACAGATAAATTGCTTATTATCGAAGCTATTCATGATCTCTGTTGATCTGCTGTTAGTGGGTGACTAATCGGCCAGTTGACCTCAACAGCTAGACAGGCGTGGTGGTTGTTGCTTGAGGTTGCCAGCTTATCATGCTTTGTCAAGGCCACTACTAAAACCTGACTAGTACATCCAGAACATCAACAGGACATGTTCCATTCTGATAATCTCCCATCATCACTGAAGAGGCGTGGCCCGGCACTGGGGGTCTTTTCCTATACTATTGTAGAGGCTGATCCACTGTCATGTATGATCAGTTCAGATGAAAGTGCTCTCTTATGTAAGACTTTCTCTCAAACTAAATTCCCACTCTTATTATTTGCTTGTTTTTGCTGTATATCTGGTTAATCCAAGTATAAGCATATTACTCTGAAAATCATGCTGATGTCACACCCTCAGCATCTTCTCAGTGTCAGCATTTCGTCCTTTGATATACCATTTAGTAAAAGGCCGAGCACCTCTCACCCTCCTGTCCTTCTCCCAGACTAGGATGGCCAGTTGCGGGTCATGTTTCTGGAGCATCATCTGGCTGGTGGTTCTGCTCGTCATTGGTTGGCCACTCAGCATCACCCTGGGGGGTCTCTACGGTCTGATCACCCCGCTCACCACCTGCTTGGGCCTGGACCGACTCTCTGACCTGCTCCTGGAGGGGGCCAACCTGGGCCGAACCTGCGCCCTGAATATGAGGCACGGCAAGCCCTTGTGTTGAGATCCAACCTGAGCCACCTGGACCAGACAGCACAGGGACCCAGAGCAAGATTGTTGTTTTCTACAGAGACGTCTGTTACCCTTTATTCTGATGAGAATGTCATTGTCCGTTTTTATGTGGAGATTTTATGAGATGATTGGCACTTAAGACTCAATACACCAAGAAACGTTTTAGTAATTTATCCTATTTAACCAAAAAGGTCCGGAAGACCTGGAAAACGGATTCCACTAGTTCTATGAACATGTAATTAACCATGGATTTCAAATTTGTATGGGTTTGTCTGGAAGGAAATAGGCTTTGTGTTCATGGTCTGTGTTCGCTGTCTAATTCATGATGACACTGCATGAGGCAGATAAGAATGGAAATAGCAATTTAACAATGGAAATGCTTAGACTTGTAAATGACTGTATGGAAACTTATAATGCGATTAAACCCGCTTTGAACTTGCCCTCTGTGTTTGTTGATTGAGTTGTATGCAGCATTTGAGGCCTATCCCAGCATGCATTTGGGCAGAACACAAGGCAACACCCTGTAAAGGTTGCCAGTCCGTCACAGGGTGAACACACAATCACTCACATCCACATTCATCCGCAATGTGGAGTCACTATTCTCCCTGATTTGGATGTTTTTGGACTATGGGAGGAAACCAGAGCACCTGCAGAAACCCACATGAACTCTGTCTCTGTCTTTGTTATGGTTTAATCATCAGCCACAAAACTTTATCTTTGACCTTAATTGTAGGTCCATTCTATTATACCGTGCAGAAGCTCAGAGGGAGATTTGTCTATGTTTAATTCCGTCACTTTAAGGCTAGTTGCTAGTTTCAACCCCTGTGACTCAACCTACTGCGCTCTGAGCTATCATGACAAATTGGGGAGGGAACGCTTGTGCTTGAGCGAACATTTTAGAGGAATATCATAATAAATTACCATTTTTGTATGGCACATATTAATTTGGTGACCTTAAGTCACCTTTCACCACCAGTGTCCAAATAACAGCTCAGTTCAACAGTGATGTGCAGAAAGGCATCTCGGCATGCAAAGTCCTGAAGTCCAACCTTGAAGTGGATGAGCTCCAGCAGGAGAAGACCATGTTCCGCTCAGCTAACGACAAGAAGATAATCAGTGGTAACCAAAGCATGGAAGAGTAGAAAAACAGTGTCTGGCCTGACTAATCCATGTTTCTGTTGCAGGATGAGAATTTGGTGTATGCACATCATGAATCCATGGATCAGGTGTTTCTGATCAGGTACATCCCTTCATGGCCATGGTCTTCTTTTCTTACCATGCTGTCCATATGCATATCGAAATAAAAGAAACCTGTTGGAATGAATAACTGGAATATGCTATATCTGTGAAAATTCAATCCAAACTGTTTTCATGTATGCAGGACTACCAGACAGCTGAGCTCATTCTGTTCTCCAAGGTCTAAAACCTCAAAACCTTTCTCATCAGTTTTGACTGACACCATGCATTGTCAGCTACTTCCAAAATAGCTCAGGTCTCAATACTTAGGAATCGCTATGAGGACTTAGCCAAAATACCCTTGCTGAGCAGCCTAACCTACAAATCTGGGGAGCCGTGCTTTTTGTAGCTTATTCAAATTTGAGTCATGAATATTTCATGTCTTAACCTCGTTGTCTCCCACTGTTGACGATACAGACAGCCACTAAAACTCACTCGTGCTTTTAAATGCTAGCTTCTAATCTGAGAGAAATGTCTGAAAAAAAGATGGCCGAAGCCCAAACTTGTAGTGCAATATTTATGAGTGTCATATGAGACCTAGTTAGATTGCTTTTTTTGTCTGCCCAGTTTCTGCTCCCAAACACCCTGAGGGTGGAAACCACTTGCCAAAAAATCACCCAATTTTAATTTCAACTTTGTTCTGTTTTTCCTCCCAGAAGTCTTGGCAGAGGATACAGCAAGCTTGGCTTGAGCAGGCTAGGCCTGGAAGCAGTGCCTTACTGAGAGGCCTGCACGAGAGAGAGGGAGAGAGAGAGAGAGAGAGAGAGAGAGTGAGAGAGAGTGAGAGTGTGTCAAGCTGGTGAATTTTTCATTTGGGTCTGAGATTGGGCATGGACAAATGCTGCTCCTACTGGCTGCGAGGAGACCTGGGAGGCTCCGAGAGGATATGTAGGCCTCCCCATTCAATCAACCACATACTGCTTCATAATTTCACCCTCACATACACACACATGTGCAAGCATACATACACAAATACACACAGTGAAGTGGCTAACTGAGGAAATGTCAGCTAGCCAGGCTTCAACGTGAGCTGCTGCTGGATAGTGTTCATGCATGGTGCTAATGTTCTTACCATGTTGATCTGGAAGACAGACTCACACCACCTGTTCATTAACTGTGTGCTAATAAATGAAGAACAGAGACACATGCACTGCATCCAAAAATAGGCTAATTTCAGATGGCTTTATGAATGAAGATGAATCTATATGGTAGATAATCCAGAATCTATATGGTACATAATCCAGAATAATGTATGTGTTTGAATAGTTTCCCTGCCAACTTTGACCATTTGTTATTTAGTTCAATATGGCTGCTGTTGTATCCTTTTTTGATGAGATGCACTATTTATAAACAATCTGCTTTTACATTATTACAACAATATTTTGCATTTTGTTTTTACGTATTTTATCCTATTGGATTTAGATAATTAAACAATTAGATAATAGAACTGTAGAGACTTTCTCCATTCTCCTCCAAATACTGTATGTCTATGTTCCAAAAACATAAGCCAGAGTTATTTTCAGTGTGCCTTACCAGCGTAGCTTATTACATAACAGATTCAAAAGTTAAATTAAAAAGAGTGCATAACATTCTGTCAGAAGCATCGGTGATATTGAATGAAAACTATGCCTGTATGCCTGGCGCTACAGCGACGGCGCTCCAAGCTCCATTCCCTCGAGGTACCCGGCAGGAGACTTGAGCCAACCGCTTGTCACTCAGGATCCAGGATGCGGGCCAGACGGAGCGCACGCTAATTTCACCATGCAATATGTTTCATCTCTTCTTTCTGCTGTGACCTTTAAATGGCCCCTGACGCTCACTCACGGATACAGGCACCGCGTTGGAAAGAACAAAGTGCTTTCAGACCATTTGTATTGAGCTAGTTTTGATGAACTGCTCAAATGCTACGCTCCAGCACAGGGACATTCCTCCTATTTATGTGCACATTATTGATTCACGTACGAAACCTTGACCACACGAGGCAAATGACTTCCCCTCAGGGTTCTTTAAAAGGTTTTGTACTCTGTTTATGATGTGAAATTCCCATTGAAAATCAATAGGGTTTTTGTACTGGACAGTTTTGTCCTTATTATCTCATCTCCGCTGCTGAATAATGAGGCCGATCTCCTGAGGGGGTTACGAGATAAGGGAGGTGGCAGGAGGAGTATGATCGTGCCGCAATGATTTAATCTCAGTAGCAACAGCTAATGTGAAAATCACAGGATGGGACAAGTTGAGCAGCCTCAAAGTGTCTCCATGTCTAAACCAGGCAGTGCTGTGAGCCTTTCGCACACTTGGGTGCTCTGGGAATGCACATCATTTTCATGAATTCACATTTGAGCCTATATCCCTCTCTGGGCGCAAATATTTTACAGGCTAACAATACGTTTCCATAAAGCATGAGCCCTTAGCCTGACATTTCCTCAACACGGGGCAAGAAAGGCACTGGCACAACATGTTGAAAGCAGTCTTAATCATAACAGCGCCGTTCCCTATAGAAAGACTGAACAAATCTATGGTCATAAAATGTTAACATTATTTGAATACTGGGGCAAAAGGATGCTTAAAGCGGGCCGCAGACGACCATTCATTACATAACACCAAAACAAAGAGTCACACAGTGAAGGGTTATGGCTCGGGGTCGGGTGACAGCAGCATATGATTCATGGCTCGCTGTGCCCTTTTGTCTTGTCCTCCTTGTGGTGGGACCATCCACTGCTCTTAGCCAATGTTATTTTACAGCCTTCAGAGCTTGCTCTTTCTCTGTTTCATGTAAACTGGCAATGTCATCTCTAATGTCTTGTTCTTTCCTCGTTGGGGGGGATAAAGAAAGAATATGGCATGTGTCACAACAAGAGATATGCTGTTTTCTTCATTGTTTTCATGTCGAATACAACAGAAGAGCTCAGAATTGCTGTTTATCTGCAAGGATTTCTTTCATGAACAAACACTTTGCCTTTTATTGTTGAAACAACTAAACACCCAGAACAGGAGTGGTTGGTGTTTGAGGAGGAAGAGAAATCTGCTTTTACAAATAAACTACAAATCTAGCAAATGCAATGAACAGCAATAAATGTTGATGTTAAATTTCTTCTATAATATTCTATCTATATTTTGTGTTCTAGTTTCTATTTTTGCACATAGGGCATTTATAAAAAAAATAAAGACATATAACAGACAATAACCCAAATGCTCCCAAGCAGCTCGTTAAGATGATGGACATTGATTTTATGCACATTAAATCTATGCATGTCTCCGTCGAAATATCGTTTAATTTGCCCAACGACCAGACGCACGATGCTGTTTATGAGCATGGATACAGTAGGGGTGTTAGGACTGCAGCAATGGCTTCCCCCTCCGCTAAGAGACATCACAAATGCGGGGTTTGGAATTTCTACCTCCAATAGCGTCAAACAGCTGCGGTCACCAGCTGTGTGGCACAAGTGGCCTCTCCATTTGGTAGTGCTGCACACGCCCCTCCAGTCTGAATGGACTCCATGTTTAGGAGCCCTTTCCACAAATACAAACTGAGTTATTGTTTAGAATAATGCAACAAGGCTGTGGGCTCAATTGTAGGTTTCATCAGAAGACTATAGAGGGCAATAGTACTATAACAACAGTTCAACCAATATTGTCATCGGTGAACCTTTTAGACTCAGTTGTTTGACTTTGTTTGCCCTGAGGGAAAAAAATGAATTTTATAGTAATGCCATAATAATAAATTAAATAAATAAATTACTACTGGATTACAATAAAATCATTATTGAGCACGCTTAGCAAAGACAGAGTAAAGCCCCTATATTGCAGTGTTTCTTCGTAAGGGTGGAAATGAAAGGGAGACAAACGTTTGGTTGGCACAGTCATTGTCTCGCGCTCTCACCCCTTCTCCTCCCTACATGGGCGGCGGGCACAGATGTCCGCGCGGGAGTTCCCTGTCCTTGCCACGCCATTAATGGACTTGCCGTTGTCAATGGGGCGATGGGCTACCAAATATGGAGAAGGGGTCGCACCCCGCGGCCCCGTCTCACGGACACTTGTCAGAGTATAAATTGGCCCGTCGTGACTTTTCGGTACCCCTGGTTTATACTCTCAAGATCTGGTGCCTGGTGCTGATCTGGTGAGTAGAGAGGCCGAGCGAAGAAGAGCTGAATGAGCCAAGCGAATGGATTTATCAGAGGAGGATGGATACGGGATTTTAACACGACTGATAAGGGGCTTCAGTAGAAATGCTTCCATCGTTGACTAACCATTTGTCATCACCTAACCAGAACTGTGGTTCAGCACCATACAAGCTTATAGACCGCATCGTTTAAAGGTCCATCTGCGTCTCTTGGTTTTCTTTTGCGGATAGTGGATTGTAATTGATGTTACATGCTAAAACTATAATGCTTCATAATACTAATATTATAGTAATGTGATCACCATCCTATTCATTTCAACACTAACTAGAACTAAACTACTCCTTAACCAATGACCACCCCATGGGTTGTTTTATCACAAATAACCACTGTGAGTGTGTGCGTGTACGTGCACCTAATTCAAATATACACGTGTGTGTGTGTGTATTTCAGAGCTCACACCATGTGCGACGACGAAGAGACTACCGCCCTTGTGTGTGATAACGGCTCCGGCCTGGTGAAGGCTGGGTTCGCCGGAGATGATGCACCTCGCGCCGTCTTCCCCTCCATCGTTGGTCGGCCCCGTCACCAAGTAATGCACAGTGATCATAAATCATCATAAAATGTTACTTGATCGTATCAGGAGCTAGTTTTAACTAAAGCCATTGAGTTTTTTACTTGTACACCACGTCAAAAAAATCGATGGCTTGGGTAGATCATCCGTGCGTAATTGCGCGCCAATCAAGCAGTATCGATTTACAGCTCTACAGATGAGTGGGGATAATTGTGGTTAATAATTGTGATCCACTTTTCCCACATTTTAGGCTGCCATTGTGATATAAACTTATAGTATACACCACCGTACCAAGGAAACCAGCATAAAATAATGTTTTTCTGAAAATATAGTCTATAGTTTTTTGTTTACATTGGTGGTTGTGATGTCTTATCATGATCACCATCTGGAAGTCACATCACTGACTCCTTCTCCTTGCGTGTTATCAGGGCGTCATGGTCGGCATGGGCCAGAAGGACTCCTACGTCGGTGACGAGGCCCAGAGCAAGAGAGGTATCCTGACCCTGAAGTACCCCATCGAGCACGGCATCATCACCAACTGGGACGACATGGAGAAGATCTGGCACCACACCTTCTACAACGAGCTGCGCGTGGCCCCCGAGGAGCACCCCACCCTGCTGACAGAGGCCCCCCTCAACCCCAAGGCCAACAGAGAGAAGATGACCCAGATCATGTTCGAGACTTTCAACGTCCCCGCCATGTACGTCGCCATCCAGGCCGTGCTGTCCCTGTACGCTTCTGGGCGTACCACAGGTACATGACAGATACCTACATCTGTGTGTGTGCGTTTATGAGCACTACCTACCTATAGGCCTATTGAAAAAAAATGAGAATTTTGTTCAATGGATAAATGAATGAATGCGTGTTACCTTGTTTGTCGTCCCCCTCAGGTATTGTCCTGGACTCCGGTGACGGTGTGACCCACAATGTGCCCATCTATGAGGGTTACGCGCTTCCTCACGCCATCATGCGTCTGGACTTGGCCGGTCGCGACCTCACAGACTACCTCATGAAGATCCTGACCGAGCGTGGATACTCTTTCGTCACAACCGGTACGTACAAGTAATCCAGCCATATTAACTCACAGTGTTGGGTTCGTTAGTAACGCATTAATCGTTACTGGGAAGGAGTAATTGGTTACACTACCTGCTTTTCTGTTACATCCCCCAAAATTGGTGATCCTCTTTTACCTTCGGGAATCGGGATAACTCATCTGCCTCTCATGAATAATCAGAGTATTGATGTCCAATGTTTCCAACCCTTTTGCTCGATACAATTAAAGTAGTGGGAATACTTTCACCCGGAGAAAGTAAACATTTCTGTCATTTCTCGTCTAATCGAGGGATCAGTTTTTGGATAATTCAATTTCAATTTGAGGGGGTGATAACAAGACTAACGACTTTTTGATGTGTAAACTTTTAAATCTACTTAAAATTGAAATAGCATTTTGTTGCACCGATCATTACTGGGAAAGTATATCACTATGGGTTATGCGTTACCACCCAATACTGCTCTCAAAACAATAATTTTACACAAATACTTTAAATCTTCACACGCATGTTGGATGAGGCACCTTGGACAGACTTTGACAACATAGCGATCTGATCCCAACAGCTGAGCGTGAGATCGTGCGTGACATCAAGGAGAAGCTGTGCTATGTGGCTCTGGACTTTGAGAACGAGATGGCCACCGCCGCCTCCTCCTCCTCCCTGGAGAAGAGCTACGAGTTGCCCGACGGTCAGGTCATCACCATCGGCAACGAGCGTTTCCGCTGCCCGGAGACCCTCTTCCAGCCCTCATTCATCGGTGTGTAAAGACGAGCAACACCTTCCAGGGTTTAGTTTTAGGGATCTCACTGTCCCCGTGAACTGTAGTTTCAAAAACTAAACACCGTAACTTGACTTTATAAATACACCAAAAAAATATCCACATTCACAAGTTATTTATGATCAAGTATTCACTTTTAAATTATTGTTTTGCTTAAAACAAGTGGGGGAAAAAATCCACTTGTTTTGAATGCAAATCAATTTGTTTCCAGAACATTGTTAGGCCAATCAAGTGACATTAGATTATCCTGATAAAGGTGAGCTGACCCTTATTTCAAGATGAACAAGCAAAACCTAATTGAAAACAAGTAAAATGTTCTCACCCCGTTGGAAGAAATTTTAAGATGTGGTAACAGACTCAAGAGTAGCTGGCATGTAGTGGATGGTTTTTATTTGACATAAACCTTTCAGACTTAAATCTCAGTGTGTAGCATCAAACTGATCTTTTAAATTGATGCTTTATTGAAAATATAGTTGATCTTTGTTCATATTAGTGGTTGTTTGACGTAGGGTGACCTCCAGCTCAAGGTCTTTTTTTATTTACCACCACATCACCGATTATTTATCCAAAACAGCGGCTTATTGAATGCCTTGAATGACACATGCAGCTCTGCCTTGTTCACAGTTGCTCCTCGGGGGCGCAGCTGTTGATGAGAGCTGTCCATTTCAGCACCTGCTACAACAGCTGACGGTCAAAGCAACTGTTGTAAAGCCAACCTTACAACTTACTTGTTTATTGTGTTTATTGTGCAGGCATGGAATCTGCTGGCATTCACGAAACCACTTACAACAGCATCATGAAGTGCGACATTGACATCCGCAAGGATCTGTACGCCAACAACGTCATGTCCGGCGGCACCACCATGTACCCCGGTATCGCTGATCGCATGCAGAAGGAGATCACCGCCCTGGCCCCCAGCACCATGAAGATTAAGGTGAACTTTGACTTGCTTTTGGACCATGTCTAACGTGTTTCAGTTCTGGTTTATTTATTTGGAAGCATGGTCTACCCAACATTTAAAAAAAACGTACCATCTTACCAAATCTTACCTTACTGCCCTTGTGTTTAGATCATCGCTCCCCCTGAGAGGAAGTACTCTGTGTGGATCGGCGGCTCCATCCTCGCCTCCCTGTCCACCTTCCAGCAGATGTGGATCAGCAAACAGGAGTATGATGAGGCGGGGCCCTCCATCGTCCACAGGAAGTGCTTCTAGACGCCCCCTACCCCCCCACAGCCTCCTCATCCCCCGTTACCAACTTATGCGTCAACCGATATGACCCACAGCCCAGAAGCAGCAATTCATGTATTGTCGTCAATTACCAGTATTTGTTTACACTCAAGTGCAATTTATATGTGGATATGTATAGGTTTATAAATAAAAGACCCGGGACTTTCAACCATCCCTTTCTTTGTGTCTTTGCAAAACCCTTCAGGTCATTTATGGTTTAAGTCAGAACAATAATGGTGGACCACGTTTTGATTGGTTTCAGCATGGAAGCAAAAATCAGCTCTCTCTCCCTCTCCCTCAAATGGGGGCAGCCTCTGTCCTCCCGCCACGTGATGGATGAGTAAAGGTTATAAAAGATTTGAATTAGAAAAGATTACGGTGCGGAGAGGATAAGCCACCTTATGAGAAATTAACCTCACATACTTTCATTGAGTGAAAACACCAAGCCTGTCACGTGATCAGTAATCCCGGTCTCCCAGAGCAGGTTGGCCTAAGCCTACACTACCTGAATTAGCTAAACTGCATATACCCACACACAGTTCGCTATTGTCAACAGTAATATGCTATTTTAGATTTTATGGTACACCAACAAAAAAGTTATATTTGCCACCTCTGCTGAAATTAAGAAATTTGTTGCGTGCACTTTCATTTCACTCGTTTTCCCTTAAAAGGACAATCAGATTATAAACTCTGTAACTTAAAATAGTGTCACACACAAGGGTCTAATATTAGTGTACACACACAATGCAGCGCACTCAGTTGATCATATTTCAGGGCAATATACTGGGCGGAGTCAGATATTTTGCTTCTATTTTTAAACCTCCACACACAGACAGAGAGACAGGCAGGCAGGCAGGCAGGCAGGCTGGCTGCCTTGTAAAGCGATTAGCAACTCGGATGGTACTTTCACTCAGTCACTGTATCCACAGCATCATCTGTGCCCGAGGTGGAAACAATAGCTCTACCAACCCATCCAGTAGCCTGCGACATGGGGAGGGATACCTCTAGGCACGGAAGGATATCTGGTTCAAGAAAGGCAGGTTGACACCTTTCATAAAGCCTTACAGCCCGTAGGCTTCGGTTAAAAAGCAACAAGTTTTGTCAAAAAATGCTGTAGTATGCAGAATATGTATATACACATCTCTCCTTATAGCTATATGTTCATATATGTTTATCTTTCATAAGGAAAAAAACACCAGGGCGCCACCTTGACCCTTGAGCTCAGGACACCAGGCATGCACAAGCCCTGTCCCGGAGGGTTTGGATATGTTTTTCTATGTCTATGTGGTCCTGTAGCTCAGTGAGTCCAGCATGGTAGTAATATTTCCAGGGTTAGTGGTTTGATACCCACTGGGGCTACCCACGCTAAAAATGTAGACACTCATGGCACTGTAAAGCACTTTGGATAAAAGCGTCCACTAAACGGCATCTGCTATGTACCTATATGTGCCGAATACTGAAAATGAGAAACCCTGGTACTCCTGGCTGCGCTCCACCGACCTGTCTGCGCGTACGTGACGCAGGGGAGGGGGGAGACTACTTAAAGGCGGATTAACGCTGGCAAGACATTAAATCCAACCTCCCTCCATCCAGGCGCAGAGCGCAACCCATCAACCTGATCTAAAGATCGAAAATAGGAGGGCTTATATTAATCAGCCCTTCAGACTCCCATGACAAGGAAAAGTGTGGCGACGTCGTGGGAGCGCTCGGCAGACACAGCAGGACGCTCACTGGCACTGCTCTCTCAGCACATAACCAACCACACAACGCACAGAGAGCGAGAGGGACAGAGACGGAGAGACGCGGGGACGGCAGCAGCATCCCGTGACCGATGTATTTTCTAGCTAAAATCGGACGCTCTGGAGACTGACAACAACGAGAGACAGAAAGACGCGGGACGGGGAATAAAGCGCATTTTCGGAGGGATTTGAGCAGAGTGCCGTTGTGCCCTCGTCTTCTCCGGATGATCAGAAATGGGGGAATGGACTATACTAGAGAGGCTCCTGGAGGCTGCTGTCCAGCAGCACTCTACTATGATAGGAAGGTAAGATCAGCAACAAAAAGCCTATCACAACAAGAACGACCGAAGAAATGCAGCAGCCTCCAGGATCCTCTTTAGCATGGTCCCCAGTCCCCCGTTTCTGTGTTGTGGATTTTTTCTTCTTTCACAGGTTTTTTTCTTCCTGAGCGAGAGACGGCAAAAAGTATGATCCAGTTAACAGCTGTCTCTTCACACCCGGGGATGGTGCTGCAAACTCAATCACTCTAAACTAAACTAAAATTCATGTGTCATTCATTGATTCATTCATCCATACACCCATTGCTGTCTGTTGGGGGGGCTTGAGGGGTCGTTGTGCACTGAGGGGAGAGAGCGCGAGCGAGAGAGAGAGCGAGAGAGAGAGCGAGAGATGGCGTTATCACCCTTTCCCATTAACACGCTCACACGGATACTCTCAAAGCATTACAGATCGCTTACATGTCATTTCAACCATAATATTACAAAACACACAGACACACCGGAGGAGACACGTCGACAGGTAAACTGACACAGTAAGAAGCACATAGCGCCCCGAAGAGCGTCCGGGTTCAGCACTGGACAGCTCCGTACCACCAACACGCCGGCGCATCGTTCAAACTACACTGACACCAGTAACACCTCTATTTACACACTTATTTTCACATTGTTTGTTTGTTTGCTTGCTTTTTAGGATCCTACTAACTGTGGTGGTCATCTTCCGGATTCTAATCGTAGCAATAGTTGGAGAGACTGTCTATGATGACGAGCAAACCATGTTTGTTTGTAACACCTTACAACCGGGCTGCAACCAGGCATGCTACGACAAGGCATTTCCCATTTCACACATTAGATATTGGGTTTTTCAAATCATCATGGTGTGCACCCCGAGTCTTTGTTTTATCACGTACTCGGTGCATCAGTCGGCCAAGCAAAAGGAGCGGCGGTACTCAACAGTCTATTTGACACTGGATAAGGATCAAGATTCAATGAAACGAGACGAGAGCAAAAAGATTAAAAACACCATTGTTAACGGAGTACTTCAAAACACGGAGAACTCCACCAAAGAAGCCGAGCCGGACTGTTTGGAAGTCAAAGAGATCCCTAATTCGGCCATGAGAACTACTAAGTCCAAAATGAGGCGACAAGAGGGCATCTCCAGGTTTTACATCATTCAAGTGGTTTTCAGAAACGCGCTGGAAATAGGCTTCCTGGTGGGTCAATACTTCTTATATGGATTCAACGTCCCGTCTGTGTACGAATGTGATCGATACCCCTGCATCAAAGATGTCGAGTGCTACGTCTCCAGACCCACGGAGAAGACAGTGTTCCTGGTGTTCATGTTTGCGGTCAGTGGGTTTTGTGTGGTGTTGAATCTGGCAGAACTGAATCACTTGGGCTGGAGGAAAATCAAAACGGCCGTGCGAGGCGTGCAGGCTCGGCGGAAGTCCATTTATGAAATCAGAAACAAGGACTTGCCAAGAATGAGTGTGCCTAATTTTGGCCGCACTCAGTCCAGTGACTCTGCTTATGTGTAACACATGGGTGAGAGTCAGAGATGAAAAGATGAAAAAAAACAACAACCCAACAACAACCATGATGGACATAAGGGACAGCTCCGCACGCCTAATTCGTGTTATGACTTAAAGAGTGGGCAGATTTTTTTGATTATGTTTGTCTTTTGAGGACTTCATGGCAAGCGTGGATTACACGTTTGTTTACTTATTTATTATTGCACTGATGCAACTTTTTAGTAACGTTTATACTCTGTAAAACGCTAAATGGAGACCATGTTAACGTGTTCACATCTTTACTCTGTGTGGGCTGTTCTGCTGTACTTGAAGAGAGTAATTGCAAATTGCACTGAGTAGGTGAACACTTGAGAGCCAAACCTAACCCGATATGTGCTATTGACGGTGTTTTGAAATCATTTTTTTCCCACCGATTTTTGACACCAACCTATTTAAGTGACACCATACACAGTGGTTGAGGGAAAAACCTCCCATCCGGATTTATATGTGCATAAGCATATAAATCAGGTATGACTAGTTCTGACTATGGATCGACCTAGTTGAAATACATCAGCGTCATTCATTTTTTTTGTTGCCTGTGTTGCACCACTGACCTTAACATATGTAACCATTCCATTGCTTTATAGCTGACTTGCAAAACAGTATCTGGTGGATTCGCTGCAAACGCTAACGTCTGTGACTTCCTTAATTTATAACACACCAAAGCGCCCACTGCTTTCATTTGTGAAGTGTTTTTCTTGCTTTTGTGTAATCAAGTGCCATACTTGTATATAAACATAATATATATGTATACATATAAATATATAAATATATAATATTCATCATGAAAGCTGATTCCCTGCTTGGATTATGCTAAATGCCGCCCAATTTTTATTTGCTTTAAATGTATTTGTTGTGATTTAAATGAAAAAGGATATACAATTTTCTCTATTTTATTTTGCAAATGACTGGAAAAGAAATGAAGTGCTAGTCTTTTTTATATACAAGAAGGAAATGTCTCTCCCCAATGAAAGCTGATCAAAAACTCAAAATAGCACAAATTGACATTTTTAACAAAGAATGGGCAATAGAAATCTGCTCTGGTGCTACAGTTTTTCATAGAATGGTTTTAAATGTAACCAAAACAGACCAGAAAACAACAAACATCGTTTTTCTGTCTAAAATAAAAGTGGGATTCATGTACACCAGAAACGTGTGAGGTGCAATACTTTGTGTCTGCTGCTGTAGCTCGTGTTGAATGCCTCATCACTATCTATCCAGCCTGAGTTCTGCCTTGGTGCAGTGAAAACCTTAGCCACACCCACTGGGTAGAAAACCCCACTGCAGGACACACCTTGATCAGGATCCCATCACACTCTGCTAATATGCGGCTGCAATGTGTCTCAATACAGATGCTGCTACAATCAGACACATCAATACTTTATGGTCTATAATAGCATCCATGGCCTGAAGGGACTGCTATATGAAATGCTGCCCTCGGCCTGTGTAGTGAGCTATACATTTGCAGGGTCTCACTGTTAACTTAGTTTGTGACTTTGACCAGTGAGAGAGAGAGAGAGAGAGAGAGAGAGAGAGACACCCTTGTACTCTGCAGGAATGACAAAGAGCTGATCGTCATTCTGAATACCGTGGGAGTTGCCCTTTCTGGTGCGCTGCTCATCCCTTCTTCTCTCGTTTGAGGAAGGATGCAAGAAAGCAGCCTGGACTGAGGGGAAGGTTGCATGCTGTTCATGAAGGTCAACACGAACAAAAAAGAAGGGGAGAAAAAAAAGAGAAAGTGCTGAACTATACGCCCACACTAGGAAGAGAGTGGGACAGAGACAGAGAGAGGGAGGGAGGGAGAAATAGAAAGAGAGAGAGAGAGAGAGAGAGAGAGAAGAGAAGAGAGAGTGAGATGTTTGGAGCTGACCATTGCGGGTGATCTAGGTAGGGCTGGATGCTTCATGCTTCCCCTGCCAGGATGACTCTGCAAAGCCCGGAGAAATCGAAGAGCAGCAGCGCTGGCACATCCATCTCCAACTCAGCAGGGACTCAACATTTCTCTCTAACTCAAGAACTTCCAAAAAAAAAAAAAAAGGAAGAAAGAAAAGCAGTTTGTCAACTTCGCCTGATGCAATGCAGTGCTCGTCTTCTCCCTCTATCTCCCTCTCTTTCTCTCTCTCCTGCTCATCTGTCTCTCTTTCACTTATGCAGTCTCTCCCCAATGTCCTTTTCGCTTTCCCCTCCATTCCTTTCTCCCTCTTCTTCTCTTTCAATTTTCCAGGACAAAGAAATTAACTACAGGTCCCCTGTAGTACAAAGCCTATAAAAATATCAGGGTTCCACATTCACTGCATGGTGTTGTGTAAATAAAGGGACTCAATGAGTGGAACCCTGCAAACAAACATGTAAAAGAAGAAAATGACATAAAACAAAAAACAAAACAAAACAAAAAATATTCTACTGTACATTAACTGTACAGTGGTTATAATTCTTTCATGCTTTGATAGTTTTTCCCTGCAACATTCAATATTTCCTGCAACATTCATCCTGGTTGCACATCTCCAGCTAAATGCCAAAATTATTGGGTTATGTATGAATGCAATTATGCATGCTATGATGCATTTACATCATGTGAGTGTTGACGGGCTCGGTAGATATTACACCGTACCTGTGTGTCTGTAGCCTTTGTAGTCATGAAAGCTGGGTTGCAAGGAAGAAAGATAGCTTTTAGTTGGAGATGACACATTACTTGCTGCAGGTTTACACATCTGAGACAAAGCAGACACACACTGAAAGAGACATAATAGAAACTCAAGGACCTATGCATTCATCTACTGGCCTTACCCAGCCTGACAACAGCAGCGGGAACAAGCCAAGGCTGTATCGGAGCTATTTTGAGAATGCTAGGTAAATACTGCAGGAATACCACCAATTTCATGTGATTGCAGTTGCTCAGGGGATAGGCAGGGTTTGTTAGAGCCACATTTCAAAGGTAATCTGAGTCATCGGCGAAGCTTGTCAAGGGATACCTTTATATTAAGGGCGAGGGCTTCTCCCTGGACGTACTGTGGGAGAGGTAGACCATCAGCTCATAAAGAGATTGCTCTTTTATGAGCAACGTGGGCCACTTCAATATACTTCCATCCTCCCTGTTTGATGAAAAACGTGTCGCATAAAAAAAATCTCTATATTACACAAAGATAGAGGAGGATATACTTGCTTAAGGACATTTTGTTCCAGTTGTGCACCTACTCTGCTCACTTTCTCTCATTCTCTTACTGAGAGAATTCATCCTAAACCAGTTGAGTGAAGCCTCATCCTTAAAAAGATGAATCTTTATATTTTCACTCTCATGTCTCCTCGCTTTCATAGAATTATGAAGTCAAGGGAGGATTTACTAAATCTCAACAACCTCAACTGTATCTGACACCGGCTCAAAGCTGCAGAGGTTCAACCAAAACTAACTTCAGTACTTACATACATTATTACCCAGAATGCACCAGAAAATTCTACTGCATTGAGAACAGCATTAGAGACAGATATGGTGGATAGTAGAATGAGGATAGTATACATGCCCCCTGTCAGATAGACATACTTTACTTTTACTCTGAACCGTGTTTAGTGCAGTGATGGTTTCAAACAGCCAGTGGTTTCCTCAATGCGATACCACCAGCGCATCGATTTTGCTCAGAAATACTGTATGTGTGTGGGGGTATAAATGCTACATGAAAAAAACTATGTAGCCATTACTGTGTTATTGCTGTGACATCATGCTACAGCTCCCTCACACACTGAGTCAGTAGTTTCGTGGTTTTTACGACATGTTTCGTTTTAAGTATGACCGCTATATTTCACCGGCACCAGTTGTTGTTGTCTAAACTAATTAAAAGGACAAAAGAAAGTACACACTTTGTTTTACCAACGGCTTGGAATTCTGAACGTGATGTTTCATTGCCAGAGGGTTTCTTTATTGGCGGCAGCAGACCGGCTGAGGTGAGTTATGGCGCTGGAGCTCTGACACCTTTATTAACAATCCTTCATGGCAGCCACCTTACATCATCCTGACATTTCCCCTGGATTAAGAAATTGGGGAAGGACAGATGAAAAGAGTGCAAAATTCAACGAAATCAATCATAACAGGACTCTCGTGTGTCAGTAGCAGTGTCTTATTGTCTTTTACAGAATGGACAATTGTGATTTTCATTCATTTGCTGGCGTCCACATCTTAAACTATTAACCCAGATGATTCTCATATATTTTGGCTACTTGATAGTTTAGTTTTCTTTTATGGGAATATGATTTGACAACAACATAAAGTGCTCATAAAAATACCGATAAAGAGGAGTGGAAATACCACTGTGTTTTTCTGAAAGCGAGCTTTGTACCTTTCAATAATATGTGAGAGTTTATACCATAACTTTCACCGGAGAGTGAACTCCACAATCACGCATATCCTCCCAATTTCTCTTCTCTTACCAATCTGAAAGCAGAAGACTGGCTCCGGGGAGCACTGCTTTAATTCTGCATTTTTGTACAGATTACTGCTTGAAAGCAGGAAGAAAACAGTGAATGCGGGTCTTTTTGATCCACTCAGCCAGAAGCAATGAAATTAGCCTGGTTGCTGCAGCACATATGCACGGTATAGCATGGCATAGGCAGATATGGCAGACGTTGAAACGAAAACGCACTTGATGTTTGCATTCATGTGGGGGAGTATGCAGTCATGCATTTGGACAGTATGAGTTTCTAACTTTCAGTCTGCCAGGGGAGCAAAAGCTCTGTTCTGTTCTGGCTGCAAAGTAGTTTTCTCCAAACACAATGGTTTCTCTCCCTCTTCAACGTTGTGTTATGTAGCAGCTCATATGAGGAACACCAAACTTTCCTTCTGTGATCTGAATGCAGTGTCTCCCTCAAAGGAAAATTCCACCCTCGTATACTCCGGATACGACTTGCATTTTTATATATCGTCAATATGTGATGTTCAGTTCTTTCCATGAGCTATTTTGTGATGAAGTGTTTCAATTTACATGGTTTGTTTCATCGACTTCCTCTCAACCTGCATCCTTCTGCTTCAGTTAGTGATTTCCCACATCCCCTTCTTCGACTTGTGGCATCCAGCCATTGTTTGTGTGCGTAGGTGGAGAGAGCAATAACAATGTCACATCATCTACTTTTGGCCACTTACACACCGGAAAAAAGAAAAATACACCACCAAACAACAAAATGGATCCAGGAATGCAAGGTACATATCGCCAGTAGCTGCAGGGTGAATTATTCCTTTGATGAAACCATCACAGTGCAATGACAAAGGAACAGAGGACATTCACCAGGGCCGGTACAGAGGGATTTGGTTTGTTGGTCATGAGGCAGCAGAGGTGAAAACAAGCTCTGAAACTACCTGACAGCCCTGGCAGCAGATTAATTTCTGATCCATTTTTTAATGTGACCTCAGGATTAAGAACATTACTGGATTATGCACAGATTTATCAACCTGAGGTTCACAGCTGGGCAGCCAGCACCTGTGTGAGGACACTACGCACCCCATCCCAAAACCGATGCATTCCTCCTCATTTTATTTAGTTTGGGTGAGTCAGGATAAAGTTATTAGCACTGTGACAATTTAATTTATTTTATGTAATTTTTTCTCTTAGCTCACCATTTTTCTGTTCTGCAACCAACATAATGCTAGCAGCAACCTACGTACGGCATTTTGCCAAACTGCACCAACTTTGCCCGGAAAAGTAGTTTGTCATTGATGCAGAGCAAGACAGGGCTGGGTCACACTGCAGTAAAAGCAAAAACCCTCAACAACTTCCCTTTTTTTGTGTGACACCTTTAACTTTCCTCCAGAGGTGGCGGTTTATCCTGATACCCACTGCCTTTTACTTGTTCTCATGTCTATGCCCACTTACCTCCTCTCCATTCCCTAATAGGTTGTACTCCAGACACCCCTCGCTGCATAGCCCATCGACCCTGATAAATGTTTAGGTTCTGCACCATTACACAGCCAATAAAAATCAGCGGCTGGCAGGGCTTAATCGGATCCGAGGTGTTCGCCGGCCAATGGGTACTTGTACTGATATCGGAGATGGCAGAGAGCGTTTAGGAAGAGAAGCAGAAGTATAAGAGATGTTCAATTACAACTACACGCATTCAAACACAATGGAGCAGAAAGCATCGTAACAGAAATATTGCTGTGTATTATGCTGGTTTGCATGTACCCAGGAGAGGAAGATAGTACACATTTTGTAGTGTTTTGTATGTGTGAGTGCAGTATAATAAGAACAGACTGGAGAATAAAGTACTTGCTATAATAAATAAGCCAAATAATAGATAAAAAAAGAAAGATAATATAGAGAAAGCAGCAAAGAGAGAGAGAGAATATCATAACTTTGATAGTGGATTCAGCTGTTACATCAGACTCCCGGGGGAAGTGTGAGATTACAGTATGTGGGTTGGATCCGCTGCTGCTCCTCATCTAGCCTTCTTCACCGTGGTTTACCTCTGGACTCTGTTTGAACCAGATAAATTGCAGCCTGCTTTCTCTCACTTGATTTTTTCCCTCTCTATTTCTATCTCTCTCTCTCCCCCCCTCCATTGTTTTTTTTCTTGCCTCTCCCTGTAAATCCATCTCCCCACCCTCCCTCCAAATCTCTATATTCCATCCTCATTGTCTGACTGTCTCCCTCACCTCTCTCCCTTCCACTTGTTCCTGTTCTTGCTTATTTCTCTCCCCCTTCCTCCCTCCCTCCCTCCCTCCCTCCCTCTCACACTCCTTCACCCATCCCCCCACTGCTCTTCTGATGTGATACCACTTTGGTGTGAATCACGTGGTCGTCGTTTTTTTTGCGGGGCCCAATAAGAAGAGGATGAGGTCACCCTTTGCAGAGCAGCTTTCAGGGCTCAATGCTGTAGCGCCGTTAGAAGAGAGCGCTTTGAACTGCCGGGGTTGGGGTTTGAACCCAAGACAGAAGAGTGATAAAAGCTTAGAATTGGTGTCTGCAGGGGAGATAAATCTGGTTATAGGTGTGCTGATACAGTAAATGTGCGTTGCAGCACCACTGAAATACCAAGCAAGCATTTTAAAATTGAATTCTGATGTTTGCAATGTTTTTACCCAGGGTTTTTTTGTTATAAGAAATAACAGCATCGGCACGTCGACAGTAACACACAAAAAGAAGTTGTGTTTAATGGTGTACCACAAAAGAAAATTGTACTTCTTTTAATAATACAAATTATTTGACTAGACAGGCGCACTCTGAGGGTCTGTTTTTGAAAATCAACCCAAAAACAATCTTGTAAAAAAGGTGTTTCAAATCACTCAGCTCGTTAACATTGACAAAAAAACATCATGTTCCAAGTTTGTTGTTGTTCTTGATTTCCTGACTGAGTTTCTGTGAGGTCCCTATACACTGGCAATATACTATTTATCCCTTTTGAGTTGTCGGTGGCAGCCACAATCAACACTTACTCATATCACGTTTTTTCATGCAATATGCTACACCTCTATCATCTCATCTCATCTCCAGAACACTGATACAGGAGCATCACTCTACATGCATCCCAAATTGCTGAAACATTGATTGAAACGTGATTCAAAAAGCTGCTCGATGTCAGAATCCTACAGCTGTCCATTTGCCTTATAAACGTCCATGCATGTACATCTCTGATCTCGGTACATCCTGGCGATACGATGCAGATGGTAGCACTATCCCCGAATCCCCCGTGGGCTATGAACCACAAATACTCCTAACAGTGTCAGAATGCAGCATTTGGTCCAAGCTGAACTAGGAGATCTGGACACACACACACACACACACACACACACACACACACACACCGACACACACACTACTCCCATCTCCCACACACCCCTCTAATTTCTCCATTCGCTGTGTCTCAAGGGCTGCTGGGAAGAGAAATGTTCTAGAAACGTATGCTGGGGTCGGTGTGACTGAGGTGTTAATTAGACTGAGAAATCTGGTATTAGTCCAACCCATGCAAACACATATGCACACACAGACACACACACACACACACACACACACACACACACACACACACACACACACACGCACACACACACACACACACACAACCATATGCACACACACAAACATTTCACCAGAGCTCCGGTTGTATCTGCCAGGAGATGTCTTAGCTGTAAGCCTCCTGAAGTGTGTGCACGGAGCTCCAGTTGATCGTAAGAGATCCGTGTTAATCTAAGTGTAATTCATATCTCTGGGTGTGTTAGTGTAAATGTGTGAGTTGGACAAGATCACAGCACCAGTGCTTCGACGCGGCAAGTGTTGATTGTGCTAATGACTCTGCCTTCCCCCCTGTGCCAACGTCTCCTCACGGTGAAAGGTAACACCGTCATGAAGCTAGCCGCAGCAGTAAAACAGAATCAAATTGAGTTAAGGTGACTTGAATTGGATTGAACAGCAGACTATCAGTATTAATATTGATACTAATGGGGGAAAGTGACACTTATATAAGCAGTAATATGTGGATAAGCAACTGATGTCAGGCGACAGTTGGTTCAATCCAGCTTCACCATGTTTGTGACAAGCCAGTGTAAAAGAGGGTTCCCAAGAATGAAGGGAGCGGCAAGTCAGGGAACACAAGTCAGGGGCGGGAGGACCTATGAGGACCTGCTTGAGGCCAGCGAGGGCAGAGGAAGGTAGCTGCTGATGCAGTGGAATCCTTTAAGAAACGGCTTAATGGTATTCTGGGATCAATACACCGGCAGCTAACAGATGGGCTCTACCTGCTGAAGGTTCATTTCTCCTGACATCAGCTTATTTATATTCTCACACTGCAAAAAAATGTACATCTTAACAAGTCGTTTGGTCTTAAAATCTTATTCTTCTTAAAATAGGGGAAACATTCTGCCAATTTGGGTGAGGCGATTCCACTTCTTCCCAATGCAGTTTCACTTGTTTCACAACATTTCTAGAAACAATGTCAATATCTTGAAACTGAAGCAGAATAATGCAGATCAACACTAGCAGCAGAAAATGACACTTGACTGAAGAACATTCAGTCAGTGCATTGGAAACAAGTGAACACACCCAGTTGGCCAATTTCTTCACTCCTTTTAAGAACAAAATAAGATTTTAAGACTCAATACTAGATTTAGTATTATATCAGGTGGATATTTTTTGCAGTGCACCCGCCCAAACAGAAGCACACAAACTGGCCCTCCGCATGCTGATCAATCAGGGCCAGGGGGCTTATAGTTGGTCAAGCCGGCTGCATGATGGAAGTGTCAATAACCACAGTAACAGTAACCATTGTTAAATATACTGCAACAAATGCGCAATATTATTGATACTAATAACACAAACCAGGGGCAGAAGGTCACATGGTGGGTTTAAACTGGGTTAGACTGATATATGGATTTGCCCACATATCAGGTTAACATCTGATATTGACCAATCAATGCACCCACCTCCACCATTTGTTGTATAATTGATCAATACTGGTTGTCTATGGAAAGCCCTTAACCTGAAATAATTATAATCAGATTCCACACAACTAAGCAGAAATATGTTTATTATGTATGTATGTATGTATGTGTTGTTGCTGTTGTTGTTGTTGTTGTTGTTGTTGTTGTTGTTGGTGGTGGTGGTGGTTTTTAGTGTTTGGTTTCAGAGGCTTTTCACCTGCCAAGAATAATATTCTGGTGTGTGTGTGTGTGTGTGTTCTATACACAGGTATACACCTTTTTAGTCAAATTAAATTTCTCAAACACGATTACATAATTTTCAAAAATAATTGAATTAATAATTAAACAATATTTTCCAACAAAAGTTAAAGCACTAGCAGTAGCGACAATAATGCGAAGAGGCCCATATTCATTTAGTTAATATCTGGTATTAGTTGTTAAAAGACCAACACAATTCACACTGTGTATTAGGAGAATACTTGAAATTGAAAATGAAAAATATGGTGTGACAACAAATTGAGAAGTGCTTTGAAGTGTTTTTTTCTATCTGTCACTTCCTTGTTTTATTTCCAGCAGCAAGTGAGGCTAGAGCAGCAGCTTGGTGCTGATTGAGCGCTGTCCAGACTGAGGCTGGTCTCTCAACTGGAGACAAGCTGGTCTACCTCCAAACAGAGATTTGGGTTCACGGACCTGAGCGAGCAGCTGTCCTGCCCTCCAGCCGCACACTGCAGAACGGGAATGTCCTCTGTGCTCTTTGATAAGAATGTGTGTGTGGACGTCTTTGAATTTGTGAGTGTGTGTGTGTGTGTGTGTGCCCATCCATATGCAAGCCACGATTTGAACAAACATTGCAGTGCCCAGATTTAATCTCTCTCTCTCTCACACACACACACACACACACACACACACACACTCACACACACAAATGTGCAACGGTCATGGACTGTGCTGTGCTTCCAGTCTTGATGTATGTATGGTTTCATTTCAATTCCATTAAGCTACTGTCCATTCAGAGTTAATGTGAAGGGCTACTGGAGAGCAGAATCTCCTTATGACCATAAGTCCTGCTTTATGGTCATACTGGGATTGGATTGGGCACAAAGAAACGTCCATCTTCACAAATAATGTTCGTTATTAAATCTTAGTACTTAATACTTAAAAACAAAGCGAGTGAAAAACAGCCAACGACTCCTTGTGGATGTAGATCAACCACGTAGTCTGCTCACCAAGCCAGCGCTCCTTGATCCACGAGTCCCTGAAGCCCCTGGATTAACGAGCATGCCGCAGTACTGTGCCCTGTGCATCTCCTTTCAATATCCCCTACAGACCAATGGCTCGTGGGTCCATCTAAGAGACGCCATCATTGCCTTCCACTCCCACTGAATGCCATTTGGACCACTGATTCATGTGGCAATCAAACCTTCAGCTGCCAGCCTGCCTCGGTGCTGGTCCACGCAAGAAAAATGGACGTCATGTGCATCTGAGAGACAGGAGCCATTAATTGTGCTCTCGATGGTTATGTACAGTATGTCTTCTGTGTGTGTGTGTGTGTGTGTGTGGGTGGGTGGGGTGGGGGGGTTATCCATCAAGTCTCTCTCTTTCCCGTCTTTCTCTCTCTCTCTTTCTCTCTCTCTCTCTCTGATTGCCTGGGCATGAGGGAAGGTTTTAATTATGTTTTCTTTTATTCCAACGATTAATCCCGGACCACAGAGCACCGGGGATCCCCCTCGGGAGACGTCACACATCTGGTGAAGACTCCGCTGTTATCGTCCTTCTCTCTGGGTTACTGGAGATTCCCTCTCTCTCTCTCTTTCTCTATCTCTCTCCCTCTCTCTGGAGACACACACATACACATACAGTCTCATACGCAGCAGAAATCAACATTAACAGTTGGCCGACTGGAAAAAAAATAAATTGGACAAGTGTTGTGAATTTGTCACTCGGTGCGACACAACACGGTAAGTGATGGAGAAACAATTTACTGCTCAGTGTGTCTGGGTTTCCCTCAGATTGCAGACATGCTGTAGAAAAAGTGAATTACTTGTAGCTAATGAGTAGAAACATTTTCCATTATATGGAAGATTAATACGCTGACAGGTGAACCGATATGGTGGAACAACACAATCAGCTGACAGCTACTGAAAGTTAACTATCTAGATAGCTGCCAAGAAAAGCTGTCAACTCGTACATAAAGTCCCAATCTACTGTATGTGTTTACTACTGATGCACAATAAAGTAAGCTCCCTTTACCTTCCCCCATCTCTCAATAACTACTCAGATTTTATTAGTAAATCTCTCCTTTTCCTCATTACATTTCTTAAAAGCCATGGATGATTAGATAGAGCTTCACAGCTGTCTCCATATGTTTAATGACTTCTATTTGCAGTAATTATGGTGGGATTATACAGAGGGTGGGGGTGTAAATGTATCAAGTATGAGTAATGCATCTGAGGTAGTTCAAAATGTGGTATTTTGTTTTCCCAAAGATGTTTCTTCAGTATCTCAGTTTTACAGTTTACATTTTAGATGAATTTAGTCTTCAGTAGAGTAGATGTACAGTGGTGGCCAAAATTATTAGAACACTTGGCATACATTTAAGAGGTTTCAGTTGTTTTTGTTCAATTGGCCATTAAAATACCCATAAAACGAATGAAATATATACAAAGTCATCATTATGCTCTATAAACCATAGAATAGAGCCATCATAAGGAGATTTACGTCATTTTCCTTACAAAAAACAAGCTAGGCCTATTTCACTGTCAATGTCACACAATCATGTTCCTTCACAGAAGAAGCCAAATTACTTGTGTAATCATTGTCAGGTGTGATGGTGGTTAAATTGATGGTGATGCAAGAGTCTTAGGACACAGCTGTGTGATTCTTTTAATTGCTGCAAAAGGTGGACATACCAAATATTAAAGTTAAAAGTGGATAAAAACAGTAGGACTCACTTCATCTGATATTTGTTGTGCTCAGAGCAACCATCTGCATGTTTCATGAACATTATGAAATGAAATCATGTTTTGGAGGCAAGAAAAGGTCAATATTTTCAGATCTGTCAGGTGTTCTAACAATTTTGGCCACCACTGTACATGACCACACACACACACGCTTTCTTTTTCAAAACACACTCAATCCCTGCTCTGCACTAGCCTCTCACATGACTGAAATAGAGTGTGAAATTTCTGCTCAAACATTCATGAGCGCAGACCTGCATTACATCACCTCGGCGCCCCGTCATGGGCTCCGCGCATAAAACACAAAACGACAGAACAAAGAAAATGCAAAGGAGGGTAAGCGACAAAACGACAATCGAATCAGAGAGACGATCATTGAGAGAGAGAGAGAGAGAGAGGAGAGGGCGAATCGAGCGAGCAGCTGCATGTGTGTCTTGCTTGGTCTGCTGTCTCTTCCAGCTAGCCAGACATGACTTCACCAGCACGGCTTCCTTGTGTGCAGATATGACCTCACTCAAGCAGAGAGAGTGCACGCCAGCCAGTATTAGCCAGTAGAAGCCAAATAGTTGTGTGCATGTTGCTCCCTCATCTGCAAGAACCTGCAGCATGCCATACAAGCTGTTTCCAGCCTTGGACAAGTCATGTAGTGTTTACTACTACACAGGAAGAGTAGAAACCCCAAACCCCCCCTAGAAAAAAAACCTCTGGATGATGTGGAAGATATGTGAAGTGAAGTGGAAGATATTTGGCTGGAGATTTTCTTTCAACGTTCTCAGCCCTTCATTCATTTACAGTGTTGTGGTGTATAGGTTGTGTTTTACATTGTTTATGAGTGCTGTGCAAGGAGACAGTCATCGTTACATTGCCCCATGTCCCAATGACCCAGCTTCTTTTGTTCTATCTTTGTCTCTTCACCTCCAAACATACCGCCAGGACCCGATTCATGTTTTTTCTGTTGACATTTCTTTCATTTCCTGTGGTATTCTTCCCCTGAAATGTCTGGATGTGAAATCTATTTACTACTCGGCTACTTACACCCCTTAATACCATAAAAAACACGTGTGTGTATCTGAAAGGAAATTATTTCAAATTCCATATGGGTCGTATCACAGCGCAAAACTTGATTGATCGCGTCACCTCAGCCCCTTTGCCCCTTTATATTTTGTTTGCGCGACCATGTTTGTTGTCCCCACTCTGGCCCCACCTCCACTCACCCACCTCTGGGCACCCTGCCTGCCAGCCAAGCAAGCACTCACTGTCAGTCACATTTCCGTCACCAAACTGAGCATATCCCCAGAGGACTGACTTCTCCAATCATCCAACCAGTTTCCCCTCTCTCCTGTTCAAGTCCCACTGTACATGTCCCACTTCAGCCTCTCCAGTGGTACGAACACAACAGAGAGTGGGTCTGTGATGGAGTTGGAGTTGTTTGGTGATGCTGATGCATGATGTCCGTCTCCAGAGAGATGGACACTGGAAGGACTGTACTAAATGACGATGCACACGCACACACACAACACACACACACACACACACACACACACACACACACACACACACACACACACACACACACACACACACACACACACACACACACACACCGCCGTCCCCCATCATTGATGATTCATGAATGTCTTCAATCAGGGACTCATGGGAGCCACTCCTGAGTCACTCCATTGCTCACCTGAGGGCCATCTATTATGACTTGGCCCTCACTTCCATACCCAGCTAGTGACATCATTCCAACTCATTTCTTTCTCTTCACATTGTAGCTTAGAGCAAAGTAATTTCACATTTACAAAAAAAAGACACACTGCTATCCCCCAGATGCCGAAGGGACAATAGCAATATATTTTTTTTTATGAATTTCAATTTCACCAAAAGACTTTCCACCAGAGGGGTCAGACAGCAGCAACGGTCCTGCAGCAGGACAGGGTTCAGCGTCTTCCTCAAGAACATTGGCTACTGCTGGAGTCGAACCTGTGACTTTCCAGTTACAGTTACAGAGTAGTCTCTCTAACCACCAGACTTGTCATCAACTGTAACGCCTCCCTGAGTGTCTTCACTCATATACGGGACATCTGTACTTAAAGCTAACTCACCAGAAATGCTACCATTCTCTCCTCATGCTTGCTAGCATTACACCGCTTTACAATCTGTTGACAGTGGAGACACTCAAGAGTTTCTTTAGATTTTTTACAATTTAAATTGCATATTGTGGATGAGAATTTATTTATTTTTCATTTAATTGAATCCTCTCCTCAGCCACACCTCTCTGTGTATCTACAGACATCAGAAGCTGCTAAACTACAGCAGTCTCGATGGCTTCTTAGCTCATTCCAAAGGCTTTTAACACCTACTGCATCATTCAGCGCCCGACACAACCGTGTGGGACCAAGCAACACATGTCACCCTCGTGTTGATGCACTCCAAAATGCATTGGCTCGTTGTTTGTATGAGGTGGCAGGGTGGCAGATACAGGAGGAAGCTGCTGGCCTGCTTTCTCACACTCATTACTGACTCAAGCAGAAGAGTCTGTGCTCATTTACTCAGCTCTGACACCGTAGTGACACACTGTACAACAGACAGGCATAGCAGGGCACATGTGGGTGCACACACTCATCGAGCCTGACAGCGAGGCAGCATCGTACCTGCACCGTAGTAGTAAGGGTAGTGGGATGGACCTACCCATGCAAAAAACTAAGGAAAATACTACACTTCCACTCCTTGCATCCTTTGTTAGTTCCTTCCTTTCACAAATGTGGAGTGTCTCCTTTTCTTCATGTCTCTTTGATTAGTTGTTTGTTCATCAGTGCCAGAGCTCAGCTGTGGCCAGTGTGCCATCCTCAACTCCTCAACTCTCTTTCTGAGAGCTGCCAGGGGCTATTCACACTGCAAGCATACATGTGACACACACTTGCACACACTTGCGCACACACACACACACACACACACACACACACACACACACACACACACACACACACACACACACACACACACGTAGTCATACAAAAATATTTTTTTGGGGTACGTACCTGGATGAATTGGTGATGTAGATGAGATATTGTCAATAGATTTTATGGATGTTTATGGATTTCAGTGTGATGACAGTGTGAAGTCATTAAGGATTTAAACCACTCTTTTTTACAATATAAGCCTGGGGAGGATTATTAGAAATAAAGGTAATAATACCAAGTATTAATGACAAATGTCACAGCGTGCCATTGTTGAGCCCAGAGTGATTCACAGGCGGAGATATCCAGATGGAAATCCAGCATGAGTAATGACACAGTTAGGTACTGTTGAATCATATTGATAAAAATAAATTGCTGCTTGTTAATAGAATTATGGAGAGATTGAGTGGCTGCCAATGTAGTAGTATTATGTAATAGGCAATCACTTTATACCTCACGGAGTTGCCATGGTTTCCATTTATTAAGCGTTTTTTCCCCACTTAACCTCTGTTTCTCCCTTTCTCATGTCTATTTTTTTGGTGTGTGCATGTGTGTGTGTGTGTGCCTGTGTTTGTGCACCTGCTGAAGATTAAAGCGTGAATGGTCTGGGGCTCTTTTGAATGTGGCAGGCCTAAAAGCAGCCTGTTTCCATTAGCAAACATTGATTTGGGAGCTCAGGACTGTATGTTCTCCGCTCGTCATCTTCACAGTTTCCCTCTCCCCAGCTCTCGTCCTCTCTGCAGGGCTTCTCTCTTGATCCTCCTTCCCCGACTCAAATTACTGTACCATCAAGATGGGAAACCATCTTGTTTCGGTTGATACATTCTGCAGTGTCCTGCAATGTCCTTTTCTGTCCTCACTTTCTAATACAGTAGTTGGTATTCCACACTGCACTGCCGATATCCGGTGTAATACAGAAATGTCATTCAGCTTCATGCCTCGCTCTCAAACATTACCATAGAAATAAAGGGCGAAGAACAATATCACCAGGATTTATCTTCTGACTAAAATCTAAATAGCACCGTGAATGATTTTCATACATCACAACCCTCATTAACGTAATAATAAAAAGCTATCCGGTACTAATATGCAAAATATGGATCGACTAATCCTTGTAAATAATTCAGTTTTGATGGAGAGAAAATCCACCAGGGAATTAAACGTAAAAGATCACTGCATGTGTGTTTTCATTCTACATTACCACTCCAGATTGAGGAGTGCACTGGGTTAACTGTTACTCTATTATTAGATGAAACCTGTTATACCTACATAATACTTGTTATGAACACATTGCACTGACCTACATTACAAATGGATGAATATGGGTCTAATTGGTTATCATTTTAATGCAGCATAACACGTGTTCTGCATGGTCATGTCAGGATAATGGACAACTGCAGAAAAACACTGTGGCGGACTGAGGGGGGGAAGGGAGGGAGTGGGTGAGGCTGGATCCAGGAGGGAGTAGAGTCAGTGGTCTGATTCTCCCTGGATCCAGCCTCACCCAAACACATTTCCAAAGCATCAGAAATGTCTTGTTTCTGACATTTCCTCTCTCTCTCTTTCTCTCTGTAAGGTCTGATATGTGTTGAATTACATCTGAATGCCACTCTGTGTCGATGGGAGCTTTCACCTAAAATAGATAACCATGTGTGCAACAACGCTGCAACAGCAAGCGACCCTTACGGACGTGTTTCATATCAGTCAACTAAACTGGAAGGCGTCAGACTGCCATACATTTTCTGATTTTCAAGTTGCAGATATCATTTACGTAACTGCAGACGCGCCACGGCTCACATCTGTAAACATTCAGCCATAACGGATCCTACATCAGTTTACCGGCTCCCTGTATACCGATATGGCTCACTAACGTTGTGTGAAGTGAACAGTGACTGATACTTTAAACCTCTTTCCTCCATCCTCTCATCAGTGAGCAGAAACTCGGAACAATATTCATTTATAGCCCTCATTGCTAAATATAATTATTTGTTCGTAATGAGTGAGATGTGCAGTTTTGGTCATGGCTGGGGTGAAGCCACTGAAACTAATTCAATTGCAGTGGCATTACTTACAGAGGGGCGACCCTATTGTCCTTTCTACTTGGCGGTTTACAGTATTCTCACACTGCAGGATTACTGATGTGCAGATTAGGCTAACGTACAGTACGCAGATCCTAGCTAGTAAAAAGGATTCCTGTGTTAGCGATTGTTTTAGGGATTGTCGTTCGAGATCAATACTTCATGAAGATTATTTTTGTCCCAAACGCCAAATTGCATCAAGTCAATACAAGAGATCGAGAATCTGCAGCTGTTGGGAGAAGTCAAATTTTGGGATTCGACACAAAAAACATTCGATCCACACCGTCTCCCTCCGCTCATTTGTAGCAGAGCTTAACCGAGCAGGATGAAAGACAACTCCGTGTCATTGTTTAAAAAGCAGATTATCAAAACTCCCACTTCAGGCGATGCAACACATTGCTGTGCTGTATCAGAGCCACTACAATGGGAAAGAAGAGGAGTGTTAATCTGTTCTCCGATGAAAAGCTCCACTGGAGGAAGGTGGAATCGGCCCGTTTTGTTCCACAGCGTAATCCTCTGTTGCGATACCGACTCTATCTCGCTCTCTCATGCTCTCTCTCCGTCTTTGCCTATAGTAAATGGTATCCTTAGCGAAATGTGCACGTGTTTGAGTGTATGAGTCAGTGTGTGTGTGTGTCAGACCGAGCTCTGGGGAGTCTGCCAAAGGGTTTCCCACAGTGGCTGACGACTACCTGGTCATGGGGGGGAAGGTGACGGGAGAGTGAGTGGGTGAAGCGTATTGTCACGAGAGTGCGAGTGTGTATGTGTGTGTGTGTGTGTGTGTGTACGTGGGCGTTTCCTGGATGTGCCGTCATGCGAGACACACAGGATGCCCGGTGGCACCTTACACACACGCTGCTTCCTCTCGGGCCTCTGTGGGGCTTTCCTCCTCACGTTTAGATCTTCATCATCCTCATCTAAGATCCTTCTCTCGCTCCCTCTGCTCCCTTGTTCCCTCTCCTCCTATAGGATATCCAGGATTTAGTGTCTCTCCCTTAGCGTCTTCCCTTGGTGCATCTCCATCTTGAAAGACTTAAAAATTTGAAACCTTATAACATACAGATGATTGATCTAGAAGCACTTGGTCTCTTAAATTCCTTTCATTCCCATTTATCTACACTTCATTTTTTTAGGAAGAAAATACAGTAAATGAAAAAGACAAATGTTATTGAATTGAGTAGGAAATGTTTCATGTATTTATCATGCTAAAGTAACATTATATAATACATTATTTTGTCTATTGTCGTTGTCATGGTCTCAAGACAGCTACAGATGTGACAATAAAATGAAGCATGTCACACATAATCTCTCCATCTGTACTTTCCCCTGGAGTTTACAGGCATCTACACTACCGGCATCGACTTTATTCTCTCCTATAATGTTGTCTGCTGTACACCGTCTAATAATATCCCATAAAATACCACAGAATTCTGCTGTGTCATTGCCTGTCTCGCTGCCTCAAGGCTGCAGCGTTTTCTCCCCCCCTGCTCGGTAGGATGCTTTAGTCAGGGATAGATCTTGATTCAGACCCGGCCCTGCGCGGGAGCAGAGCATCAATCCGCTTTGTGTCCTGCCGCTCTGCTTCACCGTGCTGGTTATGGAATTGTCCGTGGCTCTGTTTTGTCTGGCAATCGCTCCTCTTTTTTTTTCCCCTCGCTGCTCCAAAAATCATGGCCCATTTATTCTAACCCAATTATTATTGAAGCCTGGCTGAGCAGCGTGATGGATGGCACTTTGTTTTAGCTTGGCTGTTGCTGACACACACATGCTACTCCTACCGCTTCAGTCCTAACCGGCGCCGATTATACACACACAGAAGGTCCAGAAATCATCCTCATTTACGAGGGATGACAGTTTTATTAATTGGATGGCAATGTTCGGTAATAATAAAGATGTGAACATGAACGGCCTGACTAATTGGGCAGTGAGTGTAAGGGAGAGTTTGTGTTTTATTGTGTGTGAATTGTTACGACACGGCTCATAAGTTACAACACGGAGGGGACAGAAGACAAGCTTTAACTAAAGAGGATTTACACGGGGCCGAAGCAGTTACCCACAGACACGGGGGACACCTCTTATATCAGCTAAACAAAGCAACAGAAAATCATCCTGCAGCACCCAGTTACATATATGAGATGTACACATTGTTGTACCTTTTGAGGGAAAAGGGAAAAGGATTGGGTACAAGATTGTGTACTTAAAAATGCAGTTTCCCATGAAACGGCCTCGAAATGATTGACAGTGTACACTCGCCCAGTGGGTCTCACTCCAGTCCTCAAGGACCCGCTGTCCTGGAGGTTTCAGCTCCAGCTTTACTCAGGCACACCTGAACCAATTAAAGTCTCCCCAAAGGGGGTCCTTGAGGACTGGATTGAGAACCACTGCACCAGCCAAGGACCAAATGTTTCATGGTGCAACGTTAGCTAGTAGGTTTAACAGCAAGCTAAGTGGAACATGGCAAACTAGGAAGTTATGTCTTGTGTAGGTGTGGTAATATCTGGGTTATTGATGACCAATAACCATGAAAAGTTCTACTACTAACTATTTATCTCTATGGAGTTTTCCTGCTCACTCACATCTATAGTACATGAATGGACTCCCACTGACTTGACTGACACTGCAACAACCTTCCTTTTATCTGCCATGCTAACTAGCTCTCTGTTATAACTCCTAATGACGCCATTGTCTATTTGTGTGTACTTGTGTCCATTTGCACTGTGTTTGAGGTCCTGCTGCACCGTGCTGCATCAACATGTATGTATGCTCTGTACGTCCTCAATGCCTCTGCACCGGGGTCACCAAGACAAAGTCCTGTACATGTTAAGTGACTCTCAATCTGATTCTCATCTCAGAGCATACTCCAGCACACCTGCTGCACTGTTCACATGGCTGCCTGGTTGGATGCCTGGATAGATGGAGGGGAGGAGGGAGGAAAGGAGGAAAGGAAAGGTTGGACCTGTGAGTGGATGGGGAGAGGGGTGGATGGAGAGATGGATGGATGGATGGCTAGATTTGAGGAAAGGAGAGTTATTGGCTGGATAGGAAGACACGTAAACTACATGAGCACAAACATCCTCTCTAAGCTACATTTACTGGAATATCATAAGCACAAGACCACAGTCAGCTCTCTCTCTCTCTCTCTCTCCCTCTCTCTATCATCACCACTCACCTACCATTGGTGTGCTACCTTCAACTGTAGTGTCTTTACTGTAAGCCAAATATCATCCTCTCCAAGGGCAGAGTGGGGTGATAGGAAGTCAGGGTGTAATGAACATATGGTCATCACATTAGCTTGTGAGCTAACCGTCTCCCGGCTCGCTCCGGCGTGATGCTCGCTCTCTCGGACTGGCGGAGAGAGACGCGCCGCCTGCATGTCAATGAGCCCGATTCCCAGTTTACCAACTGAGCACACAGGGCTCTTGTCTCTCACACACAGGCTGCCATCTGCACCCTGAATGAGCTCTGAGAGGGTCTGTGTGTGTGTGTGTGTGTGTGTGTGTGTGTGTGTGTGTGTGTGTGTGTGTGTGTGTGTGTGTGTGTGTGTGTGAGGGGAGGTAGTTGGGGGAGAGAGAGAGAGAGAGAGAGAGAGAGAGAGACCTCTTCAGTGGATGGGCTGTAGTTAACCTCATGCCTGTCTCACAGCCTGCTGCTTTGAGAGGCAGAAAGATCATTGAGAAAAAAAGAGCTATTTTTAGACATAACATAGGAGGGGGAGTTAAGTGTGAACAGTGTGTGTGTGTGTGTGTGTGTGTGTGTGTATACAGTATGTGTGTGTGTACGGTGTGTGTGTGTAAGGCTGTTTGATTGTATGGGTGAGCATGATGCATGCTGAGAGTCTGTTCCAAAACAACGTAGAAGAGAAGGCACAAGCCATCTTACACTTCACATGCAATCATATAAGGCACACACACACACTAGTCCTGGAAACACACACACACACTAATCTGGATCTCGTCCTATTGCGCCTGCAGCTAGGCCTGACAGTAGTGTTGGACTCACACACACTCATGTACACACACACACACACACACACACACACACACACACACACACACACACAGCCTCCCTAGCAACGAGACACGTGATGCTAATATTTTATGCCCAACCTCTTCGCATTCTCTCTCTCTCTCTCTCTCTCTGTCTCTGTCTCTCTCTCTCTCTCATCCATGTCTTTCATCCTGACAGGTGCCAGCGGCTGGTGAACCAGGCTGCCAATTGATGATGTGAGTGGGCAGAATGGACACATGGACTGGTATCAATCTGATGTCATGTGAAAGTCCATCTGTCTGCTGGAGAGTGTTGTCTTTCTAAATGCAACTTAAGACTTTAAGACTTTATATTTTTTCAGTATATTTTTTCACCAGTTGGTTGATGCTTGTGTGAGCACCAAGACACTAGCTCTCCCATAACATACTTCATAGGTAAAGGGATATACATGCGTGCACACACACACACACACACACACACAGACTTTCATTCACTCACATTGCCGTATTTCCATTCACATGCATGCACGACGCGCTCACTCACACAAACACACCCCGACTTACACTTTCCTCCATGTAAAGAGGCATGTAAACATCAACTCACTCATGTGGAGAAACGTCTCTCTGCTGTCTGTAGTCTGAAACAGAGTCTGACACAGAGCACGTCTTCTCCATGACAGCTTACAGAAACCTGCAGAACAGAGTGGAGTCTTACTTTCAACCTCCCCCCTAGTCATCATGATCAATCCCTCAGCCCCATCACCCACAC
The DNA here is from genome assembly GCA_034670385.1 of Hoplostethus mediterraneus. Lineage (NCBI taxonomy): Eukaryota > Metazoa > Chordata > Actinopteri > Trachichthyiformes > Trachichthyidae > Hoplostethus > Hoplostethus mediterraneus. Next base: position 8,615,919 of record JAXDDW010000007.1, read on the forward strand.
CAAGACATCCATCCTGTTTTTCCTAACGTCTCCACCCCCTCCTGAATCCACTCCATCTCCCTCGGTACCCTTGATGCACCCTTGCCCAATTTTCTATCTCTTCACCCTCCATCACCCAATCTCAACACCGCCCCTCGTTTTTTCATCTGTGTACCACAGGCGCCAGCTTGATACCGTTCCCAGCCCCCCCCCCCCCCCCGCCAGCTTTTGCACGGTGTCCCCGGTCTCGACCTTTCTTGCTGGTTGTGCGCTGACCCTGCAGAAAAAGCCACGACATTCTTTCTGTTTTAATTATTCATGTGTGATGAGAGGCACCAGCTTCTCTCCTCTGCAAGCCAAGGAAAAAAGTGTGCCTCTGAATGCATGTGTGTGCGGTTGCATATGTATACTGTAGATATATTTGAGTTAGTGTGTCTGTACTAGTATTAGAAATTGAGCATCATAGGAGGATTTCAGGATCTGCTATTTATTGTATCTATTCCAGTGCATTTGATACACATTAGAACTACAAAACCTCGCTGACTACAGTTGACTGAACTCCATAAAACCTCTCCAACTCGTCCAAGTCGAAGTGATAATTCACACTGTGCATCAACCCCCCCCTCTTTCTTTCTCCAGTGACAACACCGACAACGCCGCACGCTTCCTGACACCTCCAGGAGAGGCGTGAATTTAAACTCCTTACAAATTTCACCATTAGGCTGACAAATGAAACGGCTTTAAGTTGGCAGAGCGAGCCTCAAATGCTGGTATGGGATGGATGGAAGGAAGGAGATTATGGCGGCCTCGCCTCACCGCGCGGTGATGCGGGGCAGAAAAACGGCTGACAGTCACGCTTCTGATGTAAAAAAAGTCTGGATGTTCATTACCCTGCGTATCATCGCCGAGGGCCCCGGAGCTCTCCACGCTGCTCTCGCTTATCTCGCTCACACTCTTGCACCCTCTCGCCGTCTCCTCGCTGTACTGTTCTCTCTTCTGTCGGGTTGCTGAGGCTGATGAAAGACACAGTTATCATTATCCACCCCAAAACCCCTTCGCGGGTCAGGTTTGTCAGTCAGAATAATGGCCACTTACTGCGCCTAAACCATGCTATAGTAGTATGGACAATAAAGCCCATCAGTGCTGCGTGCTGCTAAAATATAATGAGCTCGTCAGTTTGAAACGGGAGTTGCAGTTCGACTCAGGAGGTAGGACATAGTTTGTGTGTGTGTGCTGGTGTGTATGAGAGTCGTAAAGAGAGAGAATGAAAGAAGTAAATGAACATGAAAAAGCATGTTAAATTATCTTTGTGTGTGTGTGTGTGTGTGTGTGTGTGTGCGCTCAGCTATCCTATTTCCTCTCTAATCCCCCTCCAAAAAACACCTGCATGACACCATGACTCAGACAGTTCACCTCCTCATCTCCATGGCGACGCCACTCCTCCCGCCAGGCGCCAGGGTCACCCACTCGGGCTGGCTCATTAGGGCTGTTGTCACGTCGACCATGCCAACCCCCGGGTGCCTTTGAGGACGACACACCGCGCGCGTGTGTGCATGCGTGTGTGTCCTTGTATGTCTGTGTGTATGCTCTGGTGAATCTGTGTGCACGTGCGTGTGTGTGTGTGTGTGTGTGTGTGTGTGTGTGTGTGTGTGGATGCCGTTCATAATCAGATGTAGTAATCAAAGGGTGGGGCGGCGCTGTGTTGTCAGCAGTTGATTGTTGTCACACCTGAGGTTCAATCCCACTTCCCTCAGAAAACGAACAGAGATATGGGAGGCGTGGCGGGTGAATTTCATCTTTGCATCACCCTCCCCACACACACACACACACATGCACACACACCACCCCGCCCCCTCCCTGTAGGGCACACAAAGAGAGGCTTCTGAGGAAAGTTAAGTGAGATTGATTGGTTTAGATGATTTCAGAGCAGCTCTCGCCAAAGGGCTGCAGTGATAGCAGCAGTGAGAGGCTGAGAAGGAGCTGTACGGCTGCAGTACTCGTTAGTACAGTGAAGTACACGCTCTTTGTCTTGTACATTTCATCAGCTCCACATCCGCGTGGAGTTCGACATCATCTGAGGACATCAAACAGACAAATGAAAGCTGGAATTCACAAAAGGAAGGAAAAGTATTTGGAGTTTGCAGCATTTAATTCTGCCTGTAATGAATGTATCTCTTTGTCATTTGCTCAGGGCTCGTCTCAACCTCTGGGGTCTTGTCTTTACTTATTAATCAGCTGCAAATTTGTCGGCGTGGCAGAGCCTGCTCAATAATAGATGGGAGAGAAATCATGTGACTCGCACACAGACACACACACACACACACAGCTAAGGCAATATACCTACAATCACACCAGCTGTTCAAAAAGTAAACAAAAACATTCACCCGTTTTCCAATCTGAGGAGCAGGGGTTAAGACTACCAGGAGATCACGTCCCCTTGGAGCTGTTCTTATTCCAGCCTGCCCTCCAGCCCCGTCAGGCAATCAGGTGAGCTAGGTAGGTAATCTAGTAATACCGCACTGAGAGTGAGATTGAGTGAGCAGTACCCTCGTCTTACCTCACCAATTAATCATCCGCCCGTCACTTTTAATTATCTGGGATTTGGACCAATCTCTAGACGGCGTCATTGAAGCACCGCCTGCCACAGAAACAACATTACCTGTTTGGACATTACCTGCTTGGCTTTCAATTTGTCGGCCAGCTACCTTCCACTGTTCAGTAGAACATTGTATAGTGTTATACACACTTTCATCCTTTTTCAAGGAATTATAAAATGGTTGTAAATGTACATTTATAAATGTGTGTGTATGTACACTGCTCTTCAAAAGTTTGGGGACATCTTGCCTTTAATGTAATGTTTGATTTTCTCTGTTTTCAATTAAGTAAGCAAAAAAGCAAAAAAAAGTAAGCAAAGGTTTTGTTAAGGTTATTGCAAACCGACAAATAAAACATGCTTATTTATTAAAAACGTTTTCAAAAGCGTCCCAAAATCTTTTGACGGGAAGTGTATGTGTGTGTTTGTTCATGGCCTGTGAGAGTAGGAGATACAGTGCACGATTAGTATCACAGGTGTAACTGCAACGTGTTGGGAGCCTTCATAAGGCAGGTTAGCTTTGTGTGCATCTCCTGTATTGGTAACCAACCAAATTGACAGAAGGGAATATAAAAGGGTCAAGTAATCATGTAGTATCCAGGGCAGGTAAACACAACTGCAATACCAGGGTACCAATTGAATTTTCAAAGCTGTCTCTCTCTCTCTCAATATGTGTATTGTAATAGGAAGGGCTGCCATTTCCACATATTACAAACACACAAACTAGCCAGTCCTGTGGCGTGTTCCTCTGAATAGCGCTGACTGTAGAGCTGCGTTAGCCAGCCTCCAGAGTGGATGCGCTCTGACACTGTCTCTTCCAGGGCCTCATGCAGGGAGGCTCAGCTCCCCTCAGAATGGCCTGAGAGCTTGTCACTGGGCCGCCTGTCAGCACACAGCCAGGCCGGGGACATGTGATGTACCGCATGAGGATCGGGGGAAAGATGGGAGGAAGGATGGATGGAGGGAGGAAGAGAAGGAGGATGAAAACAGGTGAAAACAACACATGTGCTATAGGGAGGGCAACTGTGATGGGTACAACCATTACAGAGCTTATTACTCTCATTACACCCAAGATGTTTGTGTATAACAAGACAATGAGGGTAGATACCAAGACATCACAGACACCCAGTAGCCAGACCCCACTGGGTGACAGGATATTATTACACTTGTCATATTCTGCTACATGGGAACATTATTAGACTATTTTTACAATCATAATCAGGACATACTGTTGTACATTACAGTATGTCCTGAGTATGTTTGTCTCGTTAAGCACATTTTAATTAAATCCTGCCATGTCGTATAATTACAACACGCTTCAAAACATTCTTTTTTTGGAAAGTGGGGAGTTTTTTTCCTCTCAGTTATTCTTGCCTCTCCCTTTTCAGAACGGGTATAAGCATTTCTGGTTCAATTACATGCAGGCGAGAGGAGAACAATGGCACCTTTTGGCACTTTGAAACGCCTGCACTCTCAGCGTCCTCATTAAACACGACTGGATTCACACACGCCGAATTCCCCATTATCACTTACTGTACATGGACTATCACGTCCACACCCTGATGAGAGTCTCTTTATAGCCGGCCTTACTCTGTCCTCTCATTTGTTGGCGTAAACAGGCAGCTCTGACTGACGTCCCTTCCATCGCAGTGATGAGAGCGAGGAGGGTTTTATTCTGGAAACGCAACGCCCAAATTGCTTAGCAACAACAGCGGTTGTCATCTCTGGATCGCGTTCACCACCTCAAGAGAGAGCACCTGTAATACTCTGCATAGTGACATCCTCCTTCCAGTTGTCATGTTAGACTCTAAAAACAGATCTGTGTGTGTGTGTGTTTCACTCTCTGTATGTGTGTGTGTGTGTGTGTGTGTGTGTGTAGATGCTTGTGTGTGTGTGTGCAGCAGACACACAGCATCAGAACATGATATGATTACCCAGGTTTGCCGCAGTCCAGCCCATAATCAACCAACACAGGGAAGTGTAGGTGACTGGCCTGTGATCTCCGGCGGTTTGGGAGCGCTCCAGCCACTCTGGAGGCACTCTGCACCATTTGTTGCCCTAATTAAGAATTCATTGGCCACTAACGATGAGTTCTGACCTCCATTCCCTGCTCCTCTCTCCCCCCGTAGTGTAGTAAATCAGCCTGGAGTGATAGGCTGGGCACACACACACACACACACAAAGTTATCAGTATACGCTGGAATCAGGCAGCAGGAAGAAGAAGTAGTGGAAGAGAGAGAGAGGAGAAAGGGAAGGAGGGAGAAAGGGGAGGGATGGGGGAGGAGAGGCCGGTTGGCCAGGCTCCAAAGCCGGCCATAAAGATGCCGAGTAAGGCCGGCATTAATATTGAACCTCGGGGAACGCCTCCGGTACTGATAAACACATCAACTGTCTGGCTGTATATTGCTATCTGTTGCACTCTGCTGTATACACCGCTATTATCCCTCTGGGAGACGGGCACAACGCTAATCTCCCCCCGCGGTGACACTTACACCTCCACATTCTCCTAGCGCTGAAATCCTGAACCCTGTTATTATCACGATTGTCCTCATCACAGGTAGTGATGCAGCGACTGCAGCTGTGATCCAACACACACACACACACACACACACACACACACACACACACACACACACACACACACACACACACACACACACACACACACACACACACACACACACACACACACACACACACACACACACACACACACACACACTCACCAGAACGATCCTGTCTTCCTGCTTAGCGTTGTTGAACGTCCACTAAGAGCTCACACAGAAACAAACTATTAACCAAACAGTGCAACCCATCATGTTGTCATAGTTACATGACGGTGCAGTGCCATGTCTGCATTATGGTGTGTGCAGACCATCACTTATCCATCAGTTATAACACATCAGCCTGATACAACGTACGCTTTGTGACGTCTCAACTGTTTGGATGAGTTATCGCTGTCTTTTTTGTGTTTTTGGACTTCAACCTCCTAATCTGTCAGGGATGTTGCGGAGGCTCCTATTGCCGCCGATGGCACAAAACAAACCCACTGCCAGGACAATGTCAACTGATTTAAAACTGCCAAGGCTCTCCTGTCAGCACCAGGCAGGGCCGGGGCCAGGGCTGGATATGCTCGGCTGAAAATGAACAGGACAGATTTCTCATTCACGCAATATGACAATGACAGATCCTTTAGTGCCTCACTTGCGTGCGCACATCCGAAAGCACGCTTATAAATGCACGCAAGCAAGCAAAAACTGCCCCCCCTACAATCACCCCCACCACCGACCCACACACACACACACACACACACACCGCTGCCCTGCATGATAGATGAGAAAAGACTCAAAGGTCGGCAGTCAGCAGGGCTTCACTTAGATAGGACTGGGTTTCTTTTACATCACCTTGGCTTATGGAGCTGGAGCCGCACTGAACCAACCCCCTCCACAGCCTACATAACAAACAGGTCAGGGATCTGTTTCAACGGGGGTACAGCGAACGCTACTCCGAAAGGCTTACAGTTTTTCTCCAGCGCTATTTAACCTGCACAGTGCCGTCCACCGTGACGATGCAATAGCTTCTCGTTTCCCCTCTTCTGGCATGTGAAGAAGGGATGCAATGTGGTGGTGGGTGACATTTCTCTGGTCCCTGTCTGCACATCAGCACTCGTTAGCGTGAAGCTACCTTCTGGGGGTTGCAATGTACAGAACACACACACATACATACACACACACACACAATTGCACATTCTTGTCACAGAGAGGGCGAGGTGACTGGTCATCACACTCATTGATCCACTGCCTTTACTGTGCTGCAGCCACACACCATGCAAGCAAAGGGAGGCAAAGAGGGAAGTGCACTGGAATCACCATATGTGGGATCTACTGTATTGTTAAAATAGATTGTGTGTATAAGTGTAAAACCTTGTCATCATCAATAATTTTCAGGTTGGCAATGTCAAGCTGAAATTCATGCAAAGGTCATTGTAAAGTCATTGCTTCCTCAGTGTGGATTTGCAAGAACAAGGAAGTAGAACATGTTGCAGGGCAGATAGTGTCAGCGCTGTCCTTAGATTACTGTTACCTTAGTCTCAATCGCACAAACAGCACAGAGCCTGACTGTGGTCAAAGCTGCTCTAACAGGCCTGACTTCAGGTCGAGGGGTCAGGGACAGGATGAAGGTGAGGCAACGTGAGAATCGGAAAACAATGATGACCTTAGTCTGACATTTGACAACAGGCTTAGCTGATAAAATAAGAATGACCTTTTGTTGGCAGTCGTTCTCACTTGTCTGTTGTCTGTCCTGCTTCTACCCATGATGAAAGCTCACATTTAATCTCAGGCCAAATAGTGACACTGCAGCAGTAAACAAGAATATATCTCTTGACTAATTGGGCCCAAGCCTGTACACAGTCTTCACAACATTGTGGGTTGGAGTCTGGTTTGTCTCCACTGTATAAAGCACAAAAGCACAAAGCAAACCTCCTCTGTGGTTGCTCTTTTTGTTGCTGTTGCCAGCTCAACCCTTATCCCTCTTATGGCAAGGGGCCAAGGCAGGGCATGATCAAGCATGTGATCAACATGACAGCCCTCAAGAGTAACCACTAGCCAAACAGGTGCTGCTCCAGAGGGACTGAGGTGCATGCAGGGAGTACGAGTTCAAAAGGCAATAGGTTCGGCAACCTGCGGTGTCAGGTCGGGGAAGGAGGCTTAGAGGCAACAGGATTTGGGGAGTTCACCATCTGAAGAAGGATGATTCGAGATCTTTACACCAGCTGGGGTTACCGCTCCCTGTGTCTTGACCAGCTTTTGACACCTTGTCGCTCAGTTGGCAGTGCTATGTAACATGGAGAACACACGGTTGGCACAGGAAGTGACTGCTTGCCCACTAATCTGCCAGTTGACCAATGTGGAATGCAGTCTTGCAGCAATCACATTATATATATAATACTACACAAAACAGTACAGGACATTCGACGTAGCCGACAATAAGCATTAGACTGAATGAAAGCAAATGATGTCAACGGATACAAGCTTTGGCGGTGTGTGAGAAGACGTGCGCCTGCTACGTGTCAACTCACACTCATCGATTGGTCGTGGTGTGTGTTCACTGAAGTGTCTTCGCCCCGTTTCCCCGGCCGTGGATTAGCGAATCAGGGGGACGGAGATCTTCTTCACCATGACATGTCGTACTGGTGAGATAGACGGGGTAATTAGTGCTTAGTGCCAGAATCCAGGGCAGATCCACTGACTGGTGGGAACCCACTGGGAGAGAGAGAGAGAGGAGGAAGCTAGCTGACTGGCCCAGAGGCTGACTGACAGCGAAGAGAGAAAGAAAGAGAGAGAGAGAGAAAGAAAGAGAGAGAGAGACATCAACAAGGCCAATAATAATGAGTTGCAGCTCTAGACCTCTCTGTTTTTCACTTCTTCCCCTTTTCTTCCCTCCTCCTACCCCGGCATCGTGTCGGGGGCGATGGGCCTCCAGTGCTGTGATGTCCCTTTTAGTGCATATAAGCGTCTGTTGTGACTGCATGGGGAGGCGGAGGAGGGGGACCGCCACTGAGAAACGCACATTACAATAACACCCATTTTTTCTCATGTATTATGGATGTCCAGTCAGCATATTCACTTCCCAGATAATGGGAGTGTGTGCAGAGGCAGTAACCGCTCACATGGAAGGCCCGTTGTGTGCATGTGCAGTCAACGGCAAATTTAAGAGATTATGTTCAGTGTGCGTATAAGGGAGGCTAACTACAAACGATTCTAATTCAACCAAAAAGCAAAACAATTTGTTTTCATCTTTCGCGACGCTGATTCAACGTTATCAAGGACAGGCAGCCAATTACAAGCAAACATGCACTCTCTGCACAAAGACGAGTGGGTGATAAAAACATCTAGAGATCTAACAAAATGTTCTGATTAGCAAAAACTAAAATACACATCCACGTAAATAGCCACTTAGCCTGTTACAGGTGCTTACAGGTGTAGTATAGATGATACGACAGGTGATCTACCTCTTCATCTATTCCCCCTAAGGAGCCTGGATGCTGACTGACACCAGTTCAGCATAATGAAAGGTCAGTGTGACAGAGACCCTCCCTCCTGGGAACACAGTGACAAGGAGGTGTAAGTTACTGTGTAGTGCATGTGTGTGACATGTGATTAGTTGTGTGTGTGTGTGTGTGTGCAGCATGTGTGTGATATGAGTCAGTCGTGTGTGGGTGTGTTTAGGTGCGTCGCTGTAGGTTGCCAGGCTGCTTAAACAGCACATCGTGATTAACCTGTCAGTCTGGTGGTATTGAGGCCATCACTCCAATCCCCACGTATCCATCAGAGTACCGGGACCGGGATTTATAACGCTGGCCCCAGCCTGGCAGGTTAAGGCTGGGGTCCCGGTGAGTGAGGGGCCCCTGTTGTTGGCTGACTTATGGCCTGCGCTGCTATTTGGCCTGAGATTCATGGCCGTCTTCTCCGGGATCCTTCACTACCTGGGGCCTGATGAAAATCCTGTGATCAATAAACAAATAGGAACTAAAAGGGCAGCCAGGATGTTAATTTATTGGCATGTGTGACTGGCCAGAGCCTTGGTGGTGCGGGACTCTGGATCAAGGTGGTCCATCAATCCTGGGGCTGGACGCCGGTGGAGCTGCTCCCGTTTAAATCGTACACCAGGGCATGGGAGGTCTTTAACACCCGATAACTGTTTAGTACATTGCACTTAAAACCTGTTTAGCTTGGCCTGCTGGAAATCGTGTTTTAAGCTAAGATGCCCCAACTTTCAATGTGTGGAAGTCCAGCTAAAGGGAATCCCAATAACAAGGACAATAAAATAAAACAAGTGAAAACTAATCATTCATTTAACATCAGAGTGTTAACATTATCACTAACACTAACACTACACTGGCTTGCTGCTCAATAAAGATCTACCGTCTAGTAAAAAAAGCGACCACGCCTACCTACCACCACCCTTAGCCCACCCACCAACACTTCGCTCTATCTGCACTATAATGACTATATACCTTAACAAGCAGTCCAACATTACCAACGCAAACAGTTATAGCCTAGCTACAGCTGACAGAAACAAGGGTATTAGTTAGCTAGTTAGATAGATAGATGGATAGATGGATGGATGGATGGATGGATGGATAGATGGATAGATAGATGGATAGATAGATGGATAGATGGATGGATAGATAGATAGATAGATAGCTATATAGCTATAAACAAAAGCCCACAAAAAAGTGGCCACATTTCAAGATTTGAAAATCAGCCATGTCTTGTTATCATGTTAGCTACTAGACATATATTTGCTGCTGCTTACCAAACAAAGCTAACACAAACCAAAGACAGCATTTGCTTAAAATACACAAAATATACAAAATCCACAACAGCCGCAGCAGGAGTCGCTACTCACAGGCCATCTGCTGGCCTGTAAAGACTCCTGGCAAAGAGATTTCAGACATGTAATTCAGGAGTGAAAAGTGATAAATAAAGATATAGATTCTTGACTATCTAGCAACCATAAAAATGTGGCAACTGCTTAAAGATATTTATGTGCCGGGCCAATAAAAATAATGTGATAAAAACACTGAGGAAAAGTAAAAACTCTTGATTGGAATCTTGCAAGGGTAAATGTAAGTGTAAGCAACATTATGAATTAATCCCGGTAGAGATGATCGATCTCTGAAACATAGCGAGAGAGGACCCTGAGTGATGAGGGACTCTGATGATCAAACTCAAATCTGCCTGTTTGTCTATGAGCAGAAGATTGATTGAGTCAACAAATTACGGCTGTCAGATAACTGCAGGATTCATGGCCACTAAATCAGAGCAGTAAAAGATTAATATTCAGGCTATAGGCTGATCGCTCACTGGAAATCACTTGCTCCTCTGGCAGAAGAAACATGTATGACCTGGACCAGGACTCTATTTGATTACATACTCACTTAATCACAAGACCACACCACCCACTCAGACCTTCACGTTTCTTCCCAATCAATTGTATTCAGTGGTTTTGATCCATTTCATGTTGATGTAGACATGACGCTACAGAGAGGTGATTTATGACAGCATTTATGGGAAATGCATGAAGACACTATATGTCTGAAATGTACTCTCATAAAATCATCTGGTTGCTTGCCAGTTCATGGATTAACATCATGGAGTAATGATGAAGAATATTAAGATCTTAGAAGTATCTTAATTTCATTGAGGGTGGCATCATAAAACCTTGATGAGCCAGTGAGCGCTCAACTCATGTCACATCCCATCATGCATTAAGCTCTGCGGTTGGTGGAGAGCCCCGCACTCAAAACTACAAGATTTCTGAGGCTTGTGCGCTGGTCAAAACTGTGCAGATCCAACTTCTCTCAACGTCTTTCCTTGGCAAATCCAAGAATACCAAGTTGATCTTTCCAAACCAAACTTCTCATGAAAGCCAGCAAAGAGAAGCATCCTCATGGACCGTGTGCTTGATGTCACCTGTGTGATCCATCAAGAAAGCAGTTCCTCTTCCCATCTGTTTCAACCATCTCTGCTACCGCCAACTGTATATTCACTGACATCCCCATCTTTACCTTAGCTACTGCATTTTGATGTGGCATCCCTCTATTCGTTTTGATCTCCTGAATCTCCTGCCCTGGCTTGCAACCATACTCCCTCAGCAAAGAAGGGGGCAGGGAGGGGACGACTCTGTTTTTGTTTACCCCGTCATGGCGCCACAATCCCTCAATCCATATTTGTGAAATTGCAAATTGGCAGAGGATAAGAGGGAGGGATTTGGATGCATCTAGACAGCCATTGTGTTAGAGGAGCACAGGGAATGCCACACAGAGCCTCGCGTCTATATCTGCACACCACCGATTCAGCGCCATCAATAGAAAACACAACTTAACATAACAGAGGCAAACATTTTGGAAAAAAGATGTGCGTGTGGGTGTGTGTATGAACGCATGCTCGATACAGGAAACCCATTAAGCACTGCATTTGTTTAAAAGACCGTAAAATAAGGCCTGAATGCTGATTCCCATTTACCAAAATCTCCAATTACACTCATTGGCTAAGGAGGAGAAATTCATTAAAACTAATACAAACTGTGACAGGATCAAATCCCTTAGATGTGACCAACAGCTGCAGGGGGATTTGTGCTCCCTCTCACCACTCGTTATGGGTTTAATTCATTAGCCGCTTCTGGAGATCCTCAATATTAAATTTACAGAAATTAATCTTTCTTTCTTTCTTTGTCTGGAAGATCTCTCTCAGGTAATTCCCCTTATTTGCCCATTTGCTACTGCACCAAAAAGTTGCACCAAAAAAAAAACGAGAGTGCATTCAAGTTCACGCTGGCAGCCGCAGGACAACTGCACTATATGAGCTCTCAATAACAATTCTGCTGCTATCATATCTACACAGCATCTGAAAGCTCAGGAATCTCCATTTTATTGTGAAAAAAACCACATTAAGCTCTTTACATCAAAGCGAAGAGTAAATGGTTTTCTGGCGGCTTTTCTCTGTGGAGAGGCAGGAGAAGAGGCTGATAAAGCACGGCAGAATTGCATCACAGGACACAGTGAGATTGAGATATCGACCTAACAATGTACAGCGGGCCCCTTGATGTACCATCTCTCTTGGTCTGTCTTTATCTCTTCTGCTTCTCTATCTCTCTGCTTCCTTCCCCTTCGGTTTCTGTCACTCACTCTCTCTCTCTCTCTAGGCCTCATCTTGCATCTCCCGGGAGGCTGGAGGAACTTCTGAAAGTGCACTCATCTCTTCCACTGAGTGGCTCCCAAAATCAACTCGTCCTTCAGGTACCGACACTACTCCAAAGCCCGAGGAGATGAAGAGAAAGAGAGAGATAGATAGAGGGAGGATAAGTGTATAAAGAGAGAGTAACAGAGTAAAGACAGATAGGAAAGAAGAAGAAAGAAAGAGTATGTGAAGCGAGGAGGAAAAGAGGAGGAGAGTGGATGCCTGTACTCTACAGTTAAGTGACTCACCAAGCTCAGTGGGAGAGCAGAGGAAGGACAAGCAGGAGATAAACATGGCAGGAAGTCACCCGGTGCCCTGCCATGTTTTCCCACACACTTCCTCTCGTTTCTGCAAATAGTAGCTCGGAGACAACACACAGCAAACACATCACATCAAACCTACACTCTCCCTACTCAGTATGTATTGAAACCACTTTGTTGTGTAAATATCACACGGTAACATCTTTTTTTATTATTTTACTTTTATTATTTTTATCCTGTCTTGAAGATGACAACTGACTTATGTAGCTACATCTTCTCTATGAAAAGTGCTATATAAATAAAGTGTATTATTATTATTATTATTATGATTATTATTATAATCATACATGGTTAGTCTCAAAACGCTTCACAAAGCCCATGGTGTGAGAACAATTAATGGTGGCACATGACACCCCCGAGCCTTGGACCCTCGGACCCTCGGGGACCCTTGAGATGATCGTTGTTCCATAACATGACACATCGACCTCCTGGATGTATCCAATTGAAAAAAGGGTAAAAATAAGCATGACTGTGTCCATGAAGGGATGTACCTGGTCTGTAACAATATTTAGGGATGCTGTAGCGTTCAAACAACGCTCAACTGGTACACAGGGGTCTAATGTGTGCCCAGTACACCGTTGACACCAGGCAGGATGGATCCATGGATGTATCTTGTTAACGTGATTCTTTGGACCAGCTGACATTTTGCACTGTTCAATCGTATTTTTGGTGATCACGCCCATTTCAGTCTCATCTTCTTCTTCCTCAAAAACCAACACAATACAGCCAGGTTAATCATTGTGACTTAATTAGAGATGGGTTATTCCTGTTGTCTACTACAGACAGGCGAAAGGCACGGCTAATGAGCTTCCCACCCTCACACCAGGAGTCATCCGGCGAAAGATCAAAGCGACCACCCCACACACACAGACACACACAGACACACACACACACACACACACACACACATCAGAAGGATTAACACAAGGGGGGATGGGCAAGGTAGTGGAGAATACAGGAAAGGAAATGAGGGGAAAAGGGAGTGTGTGTGTGTGTGTGGGGGGCAATTAGAGAGTTGCAGACCACCCTCGAACACCTGGTCAGAACCAGTATTAGGATTACATGAACACACACACACACACACACACACACACACAAACACACACACACACTTCCTCGGCCTCCCTCTCTCTCTTTTCTTGTGTTTGAAATCGTTCACAGGGTAATATGTCTGTTGATGCCTTGCAGGAGCCAATAGCCCTTCCTCATACTTCTGAATGGTAATGAATGTAATGTGTGTGTGTGTGTGTGTGTGTGTGTGTGTGTGTGTGTGTGTGTGTGTGTACGAACCGGATGGTAGGGTTTGCAGTAACCTGTGTCCTACCGCTGAACGTGCGGGCCAGGCCAGCAGCTAGCCATGTGGGGTGACAGGTTATCCTGCTGATGTAGGCCCTTTTTTTTTTTTGGAGGTTAGAGCGCGACGGGACTGGGAAGGTTCTCTGCATCCACCCGTCCACATGAAATATCTGCTGTGACACCCTGCTGAGAGGGAGATTCCAGGAAAAAACCTGCTGACACCTGCAAACGTCCACCTCTATTACGCAGCAGCCGTCAGGACAGTCATATTCTGGTGTCACTTCATTTCTCAGCTCTTCTCTTCCCTCCTGACCTTACCTTGCTTACCCTAGCTTACGTTCCTTTCCTTTCTCTACATCTCTCTCTCTCTCTCATTATTTCAGGGTTGACAACATTTTCACCCTGCTCTCTTTCCTCACTGTCAGTCTTGCTTGACATTAGGTGGACATGGGTCGCCAGCTCCCATCAATAATAGCGACATGTTCATACGGATTTCTTTCCTGATAAATCTCAATCAATCCTGAAATTGAGCGCACAAGCACGAGCCTCATGACCACGCCCACAATTTACTATATATGAAGTCCAACACGCCCTCGATTATTCTAGTTAGCATATAAAGGGCCATCGTTATTTTAGAAGAAATGGCGGAAGAATTGGTGAAAAGTGAAGAAGAGTTGAAGTAATGGTTGGAGAAATAGACAAAAGTGGACGAGAGACGACCCAGTGGAGGAGGAGAGAGAGGACCCAGTGGAGGAGAGAGAGAGGACCCAGTGGAGGAGAGAGAGAGGACCCAGTAGAGGATGAGAGAGGACCCAGTGGAGGAGGAGAGAGAGGACCCAGTGGAGGAGGAGGAGAGGACCCAGTGGAGGAGAGAGAGAGGACCCAGAGGAGGAGGAGAGCACTTGATGAGCACATGGCTTGTATCCTGCCATCAGAGGCTTTGTGCCTGATGACTTGGGAGACACAGATCCACCTGCCCAGATGGTATTTGGGACTAAATATTACATGTATAACATCAGAGTTGCAGTCTCAGTATAAACCCAGTGTAATAAGGGCATCTGTAAAACTCTGCATGAAACATACACAGATTCATGTCCATTTGTCACCCTAGAACAAGTCAGCACCAGTGTTCATTTTACTAGGTCTGATAAATTCACACAGTGTGGGTGGGAATTACCAATTTGATATTATATTAAAACCTGGGCCACGATACAATTAAGTTACACATCTTAATGTTCTGTGATACAAATGCATGTTGCTGTTCAATACTGCAACATTTTCCAATTTATCCTTACAAGAACAACAAATGGTGTTCTTTCATTTGAGCGCATTAAAGAGCTGTAATACAGCAAATCCCCTTCAGGTGATGCAATGTCAAAATGAGTTATGAGTAAAGAGCCATGAATCAATAACAAAATGACCTTTTCAACATATTTCAAGAACATATTTCTTTAATTATTTGATAGATCATCACTATGGTATTGTTTTAACTCCCTTAAAAGGCAAAGACATTCAGTATGTACTTTCATTTTCATCTATACATTCTGGCACATTGAAGTAGAAATGTTGAAGAGTCACACTTCAGTAACACAGAAATACATCAAAATGTGCCATGAGAAAACCTCCCTGCTGTATAAGCCGCCGTCAGCAGCGACCTTGCTGCTCTCAGCAACAGTCAGTGTGTGAAACTGATCCTTTAACAGCTTTACAGGGATTTACAGATGATGTATGTTTGGTCCGGACTACTTGGCTGCTCAGACAAATGAGATTCCAGAGGCAGCGCAGAAACAAAGCTGAACACATGAAACTGGATCCGGGGGGCTCGGTCCCCACCGGGCCTCAGAGATCCCCTGGTCTCTTCCTGAAGAATGTAACCTGATCCCAGGGAGGGAAGGGAGGAAAAAATGATGGATGGATGGAGATGGAGGGATGAATGGATGAGATGGATGGATAGATGGATGGAGAGATGGAGGGATGGATGGATGAGATGGATGTAGGGATGGATGGAGGAATGGATGGACAGAGATTGAGGGATGAATGGATAGATGGAGATGGAGGGAAGGATGGATGGATGAGATGGATGAAGGGATGGATGGAGGGACAGATGGATGGATAGATGGATGGAGGAATGAATGGATGGTGAATCAATGTGATTCCATATTAGCACATTAACACATCTGATTGTGTGTGTGTGTGTTTGCACATATGTGCACTATATACATGAACACGTGTTTGTGTGAGAGAGAGAGAGTGAGTGATAGAAAAAGAGAGAACATTCTGGTTGTGTGTGTGTGTGTGTGTGTGTGTGAAAGACACAGTATAGTGAATGTCATATGGTTGGAGGTTTCATACCTAAATACCACAAACCGTCATCAATTCAACCTGCAGGGCCGATGAAACCAGCAAAGCAACATGACGTGCACGTAACGGCTGGAGGGACCAAGTTAATACGACCATGTTACATCTAGACATTTACCATTTCTCTCTCTCCATCTCTTTCTGTACGTGTGTTTGAAACAGTGTCTGCTGAAGCCAACAATATCTAAAAATATACCCTCCTTTTTACTTCCATACCCTTTATATCATTTCACCGTTATTCTCTCTCTTCTCCCTATGAAACAATCCCTCTGCCCTCTCTCTCTCATTATCTCTCTCTCTCTCTTTCCCCTTAAGATATGTGCAGCAGCAGCTCAGCTCCATATCCAGCAGCTGAAAAGCCACCGGCCCCTCCCTCTAGTCTACGAGCCATGTATCATTTACGTACAGTATAACATCTAACTATTCAGAGTCAACGCTGGTAAAGTGTCCTCTGTCCTGTGTCAGAGGTTTGGAGGGTACCAGGTCAGAGGGGGTGGCAGAGACAGACGGCAAGAGGCCTGCAGATTCCCCGAGCCACTGATCCTCTCCTCTCGTTTTCTGTTTCTCTGACCGTTTCACAATCACAATTTCACGTCCACTCTCTACTCCCGCTCTACGCAGACACACGTCTCTATTGAAGAATCTGTCATCTGTCTGTCTGTCTGTCTGTCTGTCTGTCTGTCCCTGGCAATAAGGACTATCACCCTGTTTATTTCCCACTAAGCCCTCATAAAGTATTCTGGGGTTTGCATAACACGGCGCTTCCTTTCTTTCCTTCCTCGCTCTCTGTCCCCCATTTTAATCACGCTGTGTCAAAAATATGGGGATTATGAGATTTGCATTGTTTCCACATGAAGTAGTCTGTGCGGCTGTTTTTTTTTTTTTTTTTTTGTTAGATGTCAAACAAGCGAGCACTTTGTTCAAAACACACACCCACGTACACACACAGACAGCGTACAGAGTCCAGGAGGGAGGATCCCAGCGGTAACAGGCTCTCGGCTTTGTCCGGCTCAGCTCTCTCAGCTCACATCATTAATTAATCTCAGAGAAAAAAGGAGAGGAGAACGACTGTTACCCCCCCCCCCCCCACCCCCCGCCCCCGTTTTGATTTATGGCGGCGTCTCTGTATTTAAGAGACGCTCCCGGAGTTTCGCACCGCAGGCGCCGAGCAGCAGTGAGTAAAGCACAATCCCCAGGGTGGAAAGGTGAAGGTTTGTTTTCCAAGAGAGAGGAGAGGTCATCTTGTTCTCCTTTTGCCTTACTGGAGCAGGGGAGAGAGAGAGAGAGAGAGAGATAGGGAGAGAGCTAGAGAGAGAGAGAGAGAGGGGGTGCGGTTTCCAGACTGACATAGCATCCCGCTGTTTTCCATTAGGCTCCTGGAAGGTACCCGTCCCTCCCGCGACTCCCTGTGCCTCGGTGTCGGTGCTATTTCAAGTGCAGCGTGCCGCCTCGGGCCAGATCAATACATACCCAAAGCAAAACAGAGCGCCCGAACACACTCATATTTACCCTTCCTGCTGCAGTGCAGAGGGAGGATGAAAGGTGTGCTAACTCCACAGCGTTCGGGGACACAGTGTTCACAGCAGTTTTCTCCTGCAGGAAGGATTCCAGGTATATGGAGAGAGACAGAGTAAAGGCCGAGTCAGGTATACGCTTTAATGTTGAATAAACAAGAGAGCTCTTTTTGCTCTCGCTCTCCCTCCCTCCACCACATCCCCCTTATTCCATCTCGGAGTGAAAAGTGATAGATGAGTGACGCGAAAGTCTAAGATTACCAAATTTAGGGGGTCGGGTGTAAAAAAAACACCGCGAGTTTCCCCGGGAAGAAACGGAAATCATGGAGAGGTTTCCTTTTTTTTTTTTTGACGGAGCATCGACAGGCAGATGGAGGTGAGGATAGAGGATGTCAGTCATGTTCTCACCGAGCACCCGGCTGGGGCCTGTCAGCCATCATCCCCATATAGGCTTCAGAGGCTTAGAGATGGAAAACGAGAGAGCGAGGGAGAATTTGAGAGAGAGAGAGAGAGAGAGAGAGAGAGAAGCAGAGAGACAAAAACAGGCAGAGTGAAGGATATGAGAGAGAGAGGGGCTGAGCAGAGGAAAGAGAGAGAGAGAGAGAGTCATGCGAGAGCGATGAAGCCGGTGAATGCACGAGCATCGGTTCTGCAGAAGCAACAATTAACAGAGATTATTTATTTGGGGAGAAGGAAGGAGGAGAAGACAACTCCCATTCATGTCAGGTTACCGTGGCGAACAACTCCAGCTCGGCTCTAAAGAAAGGATCAGATCCAATCCTCTTTTCAGCCCTTTATCACCAATTCACACACAGAATCAGACTATTGTATCTGTGCATTATGAAAAGTATACCAAATGGAGCTGGGTGGGATTTTGTGTGCAAGTTTCCTATTTTCGTTCAGGTTTTCGGTCCTGATACTGAGAGAAGGGAAGCTCAAGTTTGCTGAGATTTTTTTGGCACCTTGGGCTGGAACACCTGTGGGGATGATAACAGATGATAGTGCAGCTGAAGCTATACAAAGATATAACGAGTTTAACAATTAAGGTGCATAAAAATAGTCTGAAACTAACACCTTTCTGTCTCTGTTAGGCTACTGGAATTTGATGAAGCCAATAAAGGACATAGTAGTACTGATCTTATAACAGAGTCTCTAGCACTAAGACCTGGTTTGCTTGTTTAAGAGGAAATACAGGTGAACGCCTCTCGAGTCATATGTAATCCTCATGACAGGAAGGAGCCTGCGGGGGATGTTGGCAGGCTGATTGTGATCCTATAGCAGGTCACCTCAAAAGGCCAGGGCGGCAAAACAATCCCTCCGTTCAGAAGGAATATCCTCCTCATCCAGGACCACAATCCTCATGTTCCCCCACTGTAAACACAACGATGGATCTCCTGTCAGCACTTTTGTCACGTCGAACTTTATTACAAGGTTAGCCGAAATGTCAGCCGCTCTCCCTCCCCCCCCACCCCGCACCCACCTTGGCATTCAGCTTTATGGTTACGTCTCAGCTTTGCACAGAAAATGTCCCTTCCACACCGAGAAAATAAGTGAACTCAGTATTTCCTCTCCATTCGCTCTGTAAGTGATGGGCTGCTACAGCACACTGCCTGCTAGGGCAAATATAAATAAAACATAGTGATATAGCGGTTATATATCTCAAAAGACAAACAAATATCGAGCCAGTGTTTATAGATAGTGTTTATTTTATATTAATAATGCAATAGTTTTCCTCCTGTGGATCGACATTAACAGCAAAACCCGCCACAGAACAATTACAGAGGAAACACTAGAGCTCGTTTAGAAATCGCCATTAAAAACCTCCAATGTTGTTTATAGATCAGATGCTGTTTCAAAATACCGCATGATTGGTGGTTGATGAATAAGGGTTTACGGTAGCGGGCTTGAAGCACCATTAACCTTCCATATAGATCCAGAGCTTACTTATAGGTCCTGTTGGCAGTGCTGCTTTCCATGAGGGTGATTTTTCAAGGGCTCTATTGATATCTAATGGTTGTATAAGCGCTGAGGGCAGAGTGATGAGTGCAGCGCTGTCATCACGCAGGGAAGGCTAATGGAAAAACTGTTCCAGCCTCTGCGCCTGCATTGTACATATGATTACAGATACGCGGTGGGAAGAAATGGGTTGTGTTAAATGAGAGTTGATAAGAAGAATATGAAGTCTCTCTCTGGCTCCGGGGTGCAATATCAATACCGTGTATCCCTGTAATCCGCTGCCTGCTAGGTTTTCATGGTGCTGTAAAAAAGACAAGATTGAGTTTCAGTGACCTGCCTCTTTTCACTGACGTGGCCCGTGGTGTGTGGGTGGATAGGGTGGAGGGGGTGGAGGGGGTGGAGGGAGAAGAGTGTGTGTGTGGGGTTGTTGGAGTCAAGGTTCCCCAGAGGGGGTGCTGGATGGTAATGTGGAAACGGGCGTAATTAATGGCCAGTTGGGTGAGGGGGCGTCGGGCAGCGGAGTGTCCGCGACGTGGCTCTCTCTGCTGGGGTGTTTCGTGATGGCCCCCTCACCCCCCCCCTCACCCAGGGCCCCTGGGGCCATCCTTCATTCTTATTTATGAGCTTTCACACGGCCACTCAGCTCCGCTGTAACGCCACTGCATCGATTCCTCAAGGTCGACACAGAGCTAAGCTGCTGCTGTTGAGCTGTATGCACGAACAGCTTAAATAGGCAGGGTCTGTGTGTGTGTGTGTGTGTGTGTGGAGACTGTCGTGACTTCCTATTGTATTTCCTCCTGTCCTGTTCAGGAGGGGGTATACCTCAGAGAAGCCATGCAGTAAAAAACCCAGGCTACCACACCCAGTCCTGCTGCAGCGCTACCCCAGGACACCCTGCAACAGCAGGCAGGAGTAATGCAGAACAGCTAATGGCAGAACCTGGTAGAACATGAAAGATGACGGATGCAAAACTACACAGTGAAAAGTAATTTATCGCTGATCTTTTTGTTATTGAATGATAATTACATTGTTATTACACTGGTATAAGTGCAAATGCTAGCAAAGCGGAGCAACACCACAGGGCCTTGATACTGAAATCTGAAGAGGCTCCACCTGAGTTAATGCAGCACTTGAACAGACAGACACGTACTTGACCCAGAGGATGGTGGCGTGGTTAGGGGAGGAGAAAATGATAGTCTGGACAGGCCCGTGACCTTCGCCCGTCCCTGCCTCTCCACTTCATACTAACTCAGTTTCCGTATGACAGAGCCAGCCCTGAGCCTGCTGTATCCTTCTGCAACACAAATGACTAACTTTCCAAAACTTTGTGCTTCTTCTTCTGCCACCACATGCCAGCCTGATAGATGGTGACTTAGGCAACAAAGGTTCAATCAGGCTCAAGCTGTGAGCGACACAGTGCAGCATCATCCCTCTTCTAATGAAATGAGTGGCCTTTGTTCATAACTGAGTGACTCGAGGTCGGGGGTTAGTGGTCAGGGCAGCGGGAGGGGAAGGTCGTCAGTGTTGTACCCAGGCAAGGAGACACAAGCTCCGGGTGAGGAACTTCTTGGCTCTTCCCTTGAGGGAGGCTGGGCGCTGGGTGGGTGGGTGACACAGAGCCCATAGGCGCTACTTTTCAGGATCTTACTCATGTTGCTCTGGAGCAACATGAGCAAACACTTTTTCCATTTGTCTCAGGCTTTGACTTTCCCTGAGACGATCATCTCGTCTTTCTCATGGGACCTTCAAACTTTAAAGTAGGGAAGGTTGTCACTGCGATGACCACATCTTTCAGTCAAAACAAGTGGCCGGTGTTGTCAATGGAAAGTGAAGATTCAGCAGTGAAAATGGAGCGAGGATATTTAAAGTTAAGTTAAGGCGATGTTCAACAGCTCAGGCAACAATCCGGTCTTCTGACTTTGCTAACAAAATAAACATAACTTCATGTTCGAGACTCACAAGTCCCTTTTATATCCTGTAGAGTTTTTGTTTTCATTGTGGACGTGTCCTATATTTTCATTACATTACCCCCTTTTGATTTATAACACATCTCAACTGGTATTGATAGTTCAATAACACATGGTAAATCTGGTCATTACTCTTCTGGGTTATATGAACATGGCTGTGTGAATCAAATCGTATTGTATTGTGAAGTTTCAAATATTTCTCTGCCTGCTTGTACACTTCCTGGTCTGATCAGTCACTAGAAACAGATTTTGGTATATGTCTCCCTTTGAACAATGTCCTCAGGTTGTGTCTGTGGACTCAGATGTTGAGAGCTCTGTCTCGGGCAGGAAATCAGGGCATGGCAGAACAGGGGACAGCTTGTCTCTGGTTTCCCATTGTGCAAAGCAGTAAGTCAGTAACTACAATGTGAAAAAGCAAAGGACAGTCAACTACATCATCGTTTAATTAAAGGGTTTCACTCCAAAACACTGCATGCTGCCTGAAATTCCTCAGTCAGTATTTCAAAAACATAGATTATTGCATCCTTAAAGCATTATGTGCTACGCTTTCATGCCAGCAATCATTTTGTCAAGGTTGGTGACAGTACTAATACGAATTCACATACATGGACAAAAAATACTACACTACATCAAGACTGAGGCAATAAGAGCGATTTGTTTGTGAAACCATGAGATCTTTGAATCATTCATACTGTGCTGTACATTTTCCCTCTCCATAAACAGAAACCACCCACCATGTTTAAACACGACATGTCATGAAGGCTTTTAAACGTATTTGTCTTCCTCCATACGACTGATACGGTTGTCATAGTGAGTCTAATTAAACTCAGCCTATTTATGTCATTCCACAAATTGCATTATCGTCTCGGTTCCCCGATGGATGAAGCGGATGAAAAATGCATACCGCAAAACAAACCACGTGAGGGAGATCATAAACCTTGACACACCCTCCATTCTCTCTCCAGAAACCATGGCAGCAATGGGCCATGAAAATGCCTCACTATCTCTTATTAACGTCAGCGGCATGCCGATGATGAGGCCAAGGCTTTAATTCCATTTGTATTGGGGGGAAAACTATCAAGCAGGGTGTCGCTCATGAACCACAACTATACGGAGGGCAACTCGCGGTGGAAAGAGTCGGTGTGTGATGTGAAAAACACCATTCCATTTAACTTCCATCAACATCTAAAGTAGATGGGAATAGCTGTTGCGGCGGGAGAGGGGTTCCCTGGTCCCTTCCATCAATACACACAATCACTGTGTTTGTTTGGCTGTGTGTGTGTGTGTGTGTGTGTGTGTGTGTGTGTGAACTCACCATATCCACAGTCATATTTCAGTTATAGTCAGTGTCTGCATCACCAAACCGTCTGACATCCTATAAGAAGTTCCTTTACTGAACAATAAATAAAAGTGTGTTGGCTCAATATGATTCACATTGACCCCTGCAGTCATTCAAACAAGTGAGTAAGTAAGTAAGTAAGTAAGTAAGTAAGCAAGCAAGCAAGCAAGCAAGCAAGCAAGCAAGCAAGTACGCAAGCAAGCAAGCAAGCAAGCAAGTACGTAAGCAAGCAAGCAAGCAAGCAAGCAAGCAAGCAAGCAAGTAAGTACGTAAGCAAGCAAGCAAGCAAGCAAGCTCATTTCCAGAAGTGTACATTGTGCCTCCTACACGGCTCCATGCTCTTGGTCTGTAGCGGACCAGTTCTAAAAACCTTCAGGGGACACATTTCATATCATCAACACCGACACGTGACATTCATACATGCAGTTGATATGACCGCGGCAGATAAAGTGTCCATGCTCGCATGCATCCGGTTACACCAACATCCCCCCTCAGCACTCTTTGACAGGATCACAATGTGCCAGCGATCACAATTGGCTTATGGAACCAATATGGCCGATCCGCTGCATAGTGATAAGGCCGAGCCCAGAGGTTGAAAACAGCTTTGTGGGGGAAATTGAAGAATGCTGAGAATAAATGTTTGCTCTATAGGATGTGCTGGCCACAGGGTGCTGTGTTGGTGAATAAATGATGAAGAGGAAGAAGGCCCTGTCCTGCTGAGCTCGTCAGCTTTGGACAGCTGTGTGTGTGTGTGTGTGTGTGTTTGGGAGGGTGAGGGGCAGAAATGAAAGGACAGCTGGACCATTATGTATCATGTTCAATGTTATGTATGTTTGAATGTCAGCAATTTGTTATATGAAAGACTGAAGTCATTTTTCTACATATTTGCAGAGAGTGAGACAGTATTCTCTCTTCCAACCCACTTGGTCTGCTGAGCAAACAGCATACTGGCCATTAGACGGGTTTGACGCAGAGACCCCCCCCATACTCTCCTACTATACTATATTCTGTACTCCTTTGCTTTACGCCATTACCATTGCTGCTACAACAACCCTATTTCCCCACGGGAATCATTTAGGCTCCATCTCATCTGATCTCATCTTCTCTTATCCCATCTTATCAAAGCACAGTTCAAACACGAGGGACCAAAACAGACATGTCAGTTATATTGGCTTACTTAACTCTAATCAATCTAAATGAGCTGCGTGCGTGAAGGACGACAAAATATAATGATGCTGAAGTGGGTGTATTTTCATTGATATATCTAAAAGCACGGCTCAAGATGAATCAATTGTTCTGCGGCTGAAGATGGAGAGAGATTTTGCTTGCTCGCTGTAAATATGAGGTCATTAGAGTGACGCCTCAGTATCTGCTATTCCCTCTAGGGTTTAATTATTGAAGGCCACACTAGACCCTGTCCTGCTGAGTGTCTGTGTGTCTGTGCATGCATGTCTTTGCGTTGAACACACATGTCACGGAGTTGCTGTTAGTCCACCGGTGTCACTAATGCAGTACGTGAACAGAATGACTTCTCAAGTGCCTGTCGGGAGATTGCTCTCTGGGTCATCGCCACTTAGGACCTGCAATTCACACCACAAAGTCTCCGGGAGCTCTTTTACTGTACGTTGCAGATTCAGTATGACAGACTCTTCAGGAAGTACTGTAAACAACGATGCATCTGACAGAGCAGACACGTTACATGGTGGTACACAACCAACTCAGAAGGGATTTAGTCCCTTGTTCCCTCTGCAGCATGAAAAGCAAAGACGCCAGGAAGTCAAGGACAACATCTCTCTTCTAAGGGATGAAGCTGATGTGACTCAGGCAAGGTGATGTCACAGTATGATGCAAAGCTGACAGGCGCAAATCCCCACACACACACACACACACACACACACACACAAAAAAGAAACTGTCCCTCGAGAACAAACACATACAGACCTTCAAGGACATCGTGTTGAATTCTTTGTATAGTTGATGTTTTGATTACTCCTGGTGGATAAGACATGACGGGAAAGCACTCACACCTACAAGGATGCACTCATACACACACACACACACACACATATAAACAACAAACAAACGTACGGTGTGAATGTGTGTGTGTGTGCGAGCAGCGTTGTGATGAGCCATGGAGGTGTCACCTGCTCCTGTGTGTGGCGGTGCACAGTGGTGTTGACGGGGAGAGGGGGGTTATGGGATAGGTGCAGCGACAGCGGCCTTTCAGACTGCAGCAGGTGCTGTCAAGCCCACCGCCTCCCCTCCCTCTCCCCCTCCCCCTCATCCTCCTGCCCTTCTTCCTCCTGTTCCTCCCCGTTTCTCCTCCTCCCATCCTCCACGGCATATATGGCTTCTCTCACAATTTCATCTTTCTCACCAGCACGCGTCTCTACTCTGAAAACAGGTGAGAGGAACCATATATATATATAGAGGTTTGTAAAGCATCTGCATTAATTGGGCTCCATCTTTTCCATCTGTTTATACAGTATATTATACAGTTATACAGTTAGGGACATGAAAACCGACAGATCATTAGAACAGACATATATTGCTGATGCCAGAGGAAAATACACTTCAGTAAGAAAGCCTGGATGATTTTCCCATTGATGTGCATGGATTTGTGAAACTGCACAATGACTTTTGAATGGGTTTCAAAGGCCGAAACTAAAAAAAACAAAACATGAAAAACACCACGGAGCGTAACGGAGACTGTCAAGCAACAGCAGCTGCATGATGTATTTTATTTAATGAATCTTGACTTCCATTGAATTACAGGCATTTTCCATGATGGCGAAGCAGATGGGAAGGCCTGCCTGACCACATGTAACATGTTTAGTATCATGGGACGAATGAACAAACATACCTAAGCCTGATTAATCTTCACTGTCATTTATTTCGGTAAACACAATGAACAGGATGGATAGTCAGAGGCGTACGGCACTTAAATACACAGTAAATACACAATACACACACAAACACACACACATACAATACAGACACACACACAAATAACAGTCGAGTGTATGCTAGCAAAGAGAGGAATTAAGTTGACAGCTGTCAGTCAGTGTTTTATGTTCCACAAAGGATTACAGTCGGAGTCCATGCATTAACAAACACCTAATTACCCACAGTGCTTTTCATCCAGATCCCATGAATATTTAATGGCACACAGTAATGAAGTGATGTAGGGACGGATCCACCAGCACGGGGTTAGACAACCATGTCTGCTAACACTGCAATTAACAGACCGAGCATAAGATCTTTTAATACAGGGGTAATTAAAAGTTGGAACAACTATTGACAGCAATAACAATGCAGTAAAACTCGGTCACAGTTCAGCGATTTTAAACCCCCGACGGAGAGTGGAAATACAATTCTTGTCCAAGTAATTACGTTTCTAATCCGTGGCGTAAACACTAATAAGGCGTAAAAACAAAGTCTGTCTCAAACACGTCATTTCCTGCTCTAACTCGGTGCTGGTTGGTGAAAGAGCTCCTGGTTAGTAAAGCGTGTTCGTTCTTGACTGCAGAAGACGTCTTTGCATGCGTCAGGAGTTTATCCAAGTGTACACGCCCATCCACCACCCAACTCTCAATGTGACTCTTCTGCCTGTTTCAGTCACCTGAGCTCCGCCTCCTGCTGCACACGGTTCGTGCAATATCATACGAGATTACACCGATTTACGTTTTTGTAACTATAACTACAAAACTTGGAACAGGCTGAACACTGCTGTAGGAAACACTGCAGCCCATCCATAGATCTCAATGTAAACCAATTAGTGTCTTCCCTCGTGAAACCCCCCGCAAAACAAAAAGACATCAAGGGTCTTGTTCCCGTGATTTTGAGCTGTGTGTTCACATGCATTGTCCTGGACAGGTATTGATCCGCTGAGAAATGAAGAGGAAGGAAATCAATAGCTTTTACATGAATGCACAACAAGCAGTTTCAGTATGTGTGGAGGATAAAGGTGGAAAGACACGCAAGAAATAGCAACGCAAACGCACACGCACCATCCACACGCACATATAGATACCTTCAAAAAACCCACATGGGCACACTAATATACACACATATATGAACACAGACACACACACACAGAGAAAACAATAACAATAACAGTGTTTTTAGGGTAACCTGCTACACCACCATCATCCCTGAGGCCGAGGAAGTTGGGCCAAGCTGGCCACACTCCACTGGAGAGGTTTGAGAGGTGTCTGGATTAAAGCCAGGGATTTCATTTCTCTGGAGAATCTGGGCTGACAGTGGCTTAGGTTCCTAGTGATACACACATTAAAACCATCAAAATGCATCTCTCTCTCTGTTCCTGTAACTCACTCTCCCATTCTTCCCCTCCCTCTCTCTCTCTCTCTCTCTTGCAGTGTCATTACGCCTGAGCCTCTGTGACTTTGGAAAACCCTGCAATCCAATCACAGGCCTGTTACAGATTAGGCCTAAATGACACATCATTACAGCTGACCAACAGCCAGCCGGACCAGATAGAGATGCAGGCAGACGAGCAGACGCCCGTGTAGACCTCCATCTACCAGCCAATCTGCCGCCACGGCACGGAGAACAGATCGTCCAAACCGCTCACTGTACTGCCAATCAAACTGCCGGCCTTCGGTAGTACGGCAGATGTGATTATGCAGCATCGCTGGTCTACGGCCCCGCTGCTAAATCACTCAGGACATTAAGCGCCCAAACTTCTCCCTGCTAAAACATGTACGTCTCGAGTGTGACTGACTATGTAGGAAACAGTCAGAACTACACTGAAACGTTGTGTATTATCAGTACTAGGGAGGAGGGCGGGCTCATGCAGGTTTGTGAGATGTTGTGTGCTCAGCCAGCTAAGTGACACACGAAAAGCTTCTCTGAGTTACAGTAATCAGGAGAGAGCCTCAAATCTGCCAGAGCGTGGGGTGGTGAGTAATTAAGCCTTGTTGGCACAGACATAGGCTCACTAATTCCTTCTCTCCTCCTGAGTATCAACTTGTCAACTTGTGTTCACACGTCTATTCTGTTCTGTACTCTATAGGTCGGCCTCGCTGGCTTCAAACTGCTGTACATTTACTGTCTGGTATAAATGTGTAATCTCTACGTGTGTATGTGTGTGTGTGTGTGTGTGTGTGATCATGACCACACACACACACAGCTGCCTATGCTGGGCGTCTTCAGACTGGAACAGAGAGGCTGTCATAGCGATCCAACGTCAAAGCCGAGCTCAAGTCACAGTTCAGACCTGAAGGCACAGCCAAAGTCCCTATCAATCCTCCGTCCCTTCATTCTCTCCTTTTACTTTCATGATGAGAAGAAAAAAGGGCTCAAGTGAGATTATAATATATTGTACTTCAGTCCTATCTGTTTCACATCAGAAATCTTTATTTTGGTCCCATTGTCCATCCGAATAACCGTTTGAAGACAGGCTTGGTCTGAGGAGACGGGAGGAACCAGGGGTTGTGGGGGATGTCTGACACATCTGTCTAGTAGCCCATGTCCCTATGGCACAGTGCTTATAGTCCCATTAGTCACTATAGGCACATAAAGCCTCTGCCTTGACACCTCAGGGAATTGGATTACATCATATCTGAATCAGATTCTTCTTTTCTGACCTCTTTCATCAAAAGAACAAGGTTATTTAATGACACATAGACGTGTTTCCTTCCCTCTACCTGCTTTGGTCTGAATTCCTAACACTGCATGGACAAGATAGCCTCGGACGCCCGTGTTTCCTCTCTCTCTCTCTCTCTCTTCAGACATCAGTTGCAGGATTTAGACGTTTTTTTTGTGATTATTGCGACCAAAGATGTTTGATTTTGCAGTGATAATAAACATACTACATATTACAGAAACTACAACTGATGCAGTAACCCCCCCCCCCCCCCATCTAGTACCGAGGATACAATAATTATTACAAGGATTATTTACAGATCCCATTTTTATTGGGGTCTGTACAGTTCAGTGTGACTCTACAGCAGCAGTGCAAGGTAAACAACTGGCAGCTGGAGTCTCGTCTCTATAGGCTGAATGTATTGGACTTGGTTTCGCTCTGATAAATAGGCCTAACTCCCTCTAGCTACCCAGCATGCAGCAGACCCTGAACCAGCTCATTTCGCTTGTGAAAAATGAGATATGGGGAGAGAGAAGACAGAGAAGAGAGAGAAAGAGAGAGAAGACCATATTGGTACCATCTCTTAGAAAAAAGAAGGAAGCGAGACAGAGCGCTGAAAAGAAAATTGACCTATAATGAGAGGGGAAGCAGCACATTTTAAATGGCCTTTGTAGCGGACCGCTTGAAGGCAGGCTAATAATTACATTTCCAAATTACTTCAATATACGGTGAACAACTTTGATTTTTTACTTCTCTCCCCTTTGTCACCTTCCCTCCAGCTCTCTCTCCTCTTTCTCTCAATGAAGCTTTTCTATCTATTCAACTATTTTACAGTACCTTTGTCTGCAGTGGCAAACATAGGACACACACACACACGCACACACGCACACACACACACACACACACATCAAAGCAGGTGAGAGAAGTGGAAGCGGCCAACTGTTGCCATGGTGATAAAAAAGGGTCAGAGAGTCCTTGCGCAGGGTCACAATCCTGATCTGATCCACCACATCCAGCGAGGAACAATCAGCTTATCCTCTAAAGGCAAGCCTATCACCTACACACACACACACACACACACACACACACACACACACACACACACACACACACACACACACACACACACACACACACACACACACACACACACACACACACACACACACACACTGTTGTTTCACCCTTTTGCACAATTTACTACTTTACAATACTTATCACAGGGAAGAGCAATGTTATAGTTATATGCAACAGTAAGTACTACCCTCATCCTGCCCCTCCTCCTCGGCCACTCGGGGCTCCTTCCTGCCCCGCCCCCTCTCTTCCTCTCTGCAGTCTGTGCTCCCGGTTTCTGTCAAATCAATCTCAGTTCCTTAGTGGTGTGAAGTTTCTCACTTCACTACACCTGCTGCTATGATTAAACGGACATGAGACTCTATTGTGTGACCTATCCATCATGCATGTCTCAGTGTGTGTGTGTGTGTGTGTGTGTGTGTGTGTGTGGGTGGGTGCACACTTGTGGATGGATGAATGGATAGATGGGTCTGTATTTGCACATTAAAACATTTGATGTGAGTGTATCTCTTAACCAGCTTTTCTGTATGCTTGTATGTGTGTGTGTGTGTGTGTGTGTGTGTGTGTGTGTGTGTGTGAATGTATTTGTGTGCATGTGTGTGTGAGTGTGGGTGTGTGTCAGGCTGTCATGGCTCTCGGACAGCAGGAAGCAGCTCAAGGTCTCCATCAGAGGTGATGTATGGCCACTGGTCTCCTTGAACACATCTTATGCGTCACCTTATGAGGCCACACAGGAACGTGTGTGTGTGTGTGTGTGTGTGTGTGTGTGTGTGTGTGTGTGTGTTCATAAAACCTGATGATGTTGTGCTGTGATTGTTCTATACCAGTAAATCAGATTTCTTCGTTAGAGATGTAACGTGGTCGCGGGTGTTTTCTGTCTGTGAATCAGAGACAGAGAGAACTGGGCAGCCGACTCCCTCCCCCGCTGCGTCTCCCCCACTCTTCTCCCCCTCTGTTTCCTAACACGGCATCTCTCCCCCATCTGGCTATCTGCTTCATTTTCATTCTCTGCATCTCTTTTTCTATTTCCCTCTCTCTGTTTGTCTTTCTTCCACTTGCTCTCTTGAATCCTTTTGCCTTGTTCACCTTGAGGTTTCCTCTCCTCTCCTCTCCTCTCCTCTCCTCTCCTCTCCTCTCCTCTCCTCTCCTCTCCTCTCCTCTCCTCTCCTCTCCTCTCCTCTCCTCTCCTCTCCTCTCCTCTCCTCTCCTCTCCTCTCCTCTCCTCTCCTCTCCTCCTCCTCTCCTCTCCTCTCCTCTCCTCTCTCCTCTCCTTCCTGTATGAAAGAGTATCTGTTTCAGAGCCAGGAACACAGAAATGCAGCTACTGGTCTGAACTGAAATATCCGCACCCTCCCTCCCTCCTTGCCTCCCTCCCTCCCTCCCCCTCGTCACAGGGATCCATGCTGTCTAGATAGATGTGAATGAAGGTCATCTTTTAGCTGACGATGAGCCAAACACATTGCTAACCCTCCTCTGCAATTCAAATACCGGAGCACTGTTCTGTCCTCCCCGCTAAAGCTATGTGTACAGCTGTGTAGACAAACGGCATCAACAGTTACCGCAGTAACAGGGTGTGTGTGTGTGTGTGTGTGTGTGTGGACATACTTGTTTACATCTGTGTTTGTACATACGTTCATCTGTGTTTGTGTGTGCTCTATGTGTAAATCACAGCGACCCGTGGGTGCAGCAGGACAATGGTAATGAATGGCTTAATGGTCGACACGGGCCAATCGAAAACGTATTAGCGGCTACAGGCTAGCACTTCCTTTATGGATCCTCCCCAGGTAACAGCTGCAGAGGCTGTTACACCGGCTGGCACAGACTCCAATAGGCAGCACATATAATGTTTCATTGAAACAGAAATGGCCGAATGAAAAGTCTAGTGAACATTGGCATTGACTAGATTGAATCCAGTACAGCACAGAAACAACATCAACAACTTTTATTACGCTAATCAAGCTAAACTAAGATAATCAAGCTAATCTAAGCTAAGCTAAAAGAGAGCACGCCTTACTCAAAACACATCTTGTGGCTGCATTACACTAAAGTCTATTGAGGCTTTCTCTTCTACAATGATTTATCACTGTATTGCTTGTTAGAAAGAAAGAAAGCAAAAAAGAAAGAAAGAAAGAAAGAAAGACTTGCTCTTTGATTCTGAGACACTGACATCAAAACCGTCGTTTACCATTTATTCAGTTATTCACAGGAATAAAAAAATGGGCCCAAAAATACAAGGTCCATCGCCAACAGCTGTTAACATGTATTAGGGTGGATTTTAGTATTAAGTGATACTGGTGTTCTCCATCCATCCAGTTCAGTGCTGCCAATAGTGACTATATTACAACCACATGAATTCAACTCCAAAGCCCGAGCACAGCGAGTAAGGATTGTATGAACACCATACCATAGCTTACTGTACAGCCCTGCTCCCGCTCACCCGGGGCTATTGGACATCTCCGCCTCGTCTATCACAAAAGGCCAAATCAGTCTTAATGAGTGTAAATCCGTTAATAGAGAAAATGAATCCTTCGTCAGTCAACCAGGACGTTTTTATTTCAGCCCGATCCCCCCCCTGATGTTCTGAATTACTGTAACTGAGGACCTCGGGGAGGACTTAACGGATACAGTGTATGTGTTCACTCATAGTCATAATCCCTCTCATGTTTCAAACATTTCCGCGGAGCATCAAACAGTACATTAACTCTCTGTGTGATGTACTGTAACCAAACTCTGATAGGTGATTTCCTAGAGGCAAACCCAACATATCTGAGAGAACAACACAGTCTGATGAAAGATTTGTCAGTTTTCCCTGACAATTATGCATGAAATTATCATCATAGACTGTGTGCAGAAAAACAAAACTCAAAAGTCTTGAGAAACATCAGACCTGCAATGCAACATCATCTACACAATAAAAGCCACTGATATGGATTCCACTGTCATTACTCTAAAAGCCTTGGACGCTAAAAAAAAAAAAAATTAAATCATCGTCCAGCATAACCAAACTTCCTCATCTACTAATTAAAACGGGAGAAGTAAGAGGATGTTTTTCACCTGTAACTGTCACAACCAGATATAAAAGAACAGCTGCTGTGTTGATTTGATGTGTTGTTTAAAGGGGCTGTAACATGTGAGGTCTCATATTGGGCCTGATTGAATGACCAGTATGAAGAGGAGTAATACACTCACTCTGATAACCAGAGATGCTCTTCCTGTAGCCTTCCCCCGTGTTTGAAGAGCAGTTCAGGCTTGATTAAAGCTTTACGTGATAATAACAAGGTTGAGTATTGATCTGCATTTTGGTAACAAGGTCATATATCGATCTGCATTTGATTATCATGAGGGTTGGGTATTGACGACTTCCAATCGAGCTCCATCTGTCCCCTTTAGACTGGTCAATGCTAGACTCGACCTCACTCACCTCCCCTCCTTAATTACTGTACCAGAACAAAAGGGGGGAGGGAGGGGGGAGGAAAGGTTACCGGTGCTCTAACTGTTATCCTTTTTGGCCGGTAATTTGGTGCATGCTTGTGTGTGTGTCCCTACCCTCATCCAGCCATTGTGTGTGTGGTGAAATATGGTCATGACACACACACGTACACACATGTACACACACACACACACACACACACACACACACACACATTATTCTCTTATGTATTTTGTAGCTTGAGCGGTTTTATGTCTTTTCTGTACATTTGCTGTATAGTGTAAATGTGCAATCTCTTATTCACAGGTTGTGTGCGTGTGTGTGTGTGTGTGTGTGTGTGTGTGTGTCTGCAGTGCAGTGCAGCCTCAGCACCCAGATGAAGTGTCCCTAATAGGATCCCTGTGGGGTTCCTCAGCAGCTTTTCACAGTGAACCTGCACACTGTCAGCAGTCAGCACTGACAGAGCTGGAGTCCAAAGTAAAGGATGGGACATACTATATATACATATTCATATATAGTATATATATAGTATATATATATAATGTGGACAAATGACCTGTCATCTTCTGAAGAAGTGTTGTCAAGCAGTCCATAATTATTGTTTCATGCCAAACCTTTTTACGCCCTCATCTACAGGACCTTCTTCTATCACCCCCATGTCTTCCTCTTAGTCTCTCTCTCACACACAGTCCTATTTAACACACCTTCTAATACAGGTATTAGTAGTAGGTAGTTGGAGGTGTGTGTGTGTGTGTGTGTGTGTGTGTTATTAGATAAAACATTGTGAGAAATAATGACACTGTCATTCCATGCCGCTAATTGGTGTTTGTGGCATTGAATGAGGACATCCATGAGGGAAGTTAAGAGAGAAGAGGACGCACATAGATGTCTCATTACTTAGCTCAACCTCTCTGTATGCGCCATACATAGCTTCTACCCAGTCACTTTAATTACCAGGTCTGTGGACCATTAAATGCCCAATGATACAACATCATGTGACTGAGAATGAAATAGATCCAGACGGAGCTATTTTTATGGGCTGTACACACACACACACACACACACACACACACACACACACACACACACACACACACACACACACACACACACACACACACACACACACACACACACACACACACACACACACACACACACACACACACACACACACACACACACACACACACACGTGCAGGGGATGTAGAAACCTCAGCTGACAGAATCACTGAAACCTCCCTCCATCGCAACACAAAAGTACCACGGAGCCTGAAGGACTGTCGAGGAGAACATTGTAAGACGTAATTAACCAGCTCTTCTCTTTGGCTAATTGGAGATTGGGAGTGTGATAGTCATTAGCAGCTCCCGTTTTCTTCGCCATGGCTGCACAGACAGAAATAAATGATGAGCGCTGTGTAAAAGCATTTCCAAGCCATTAAAAATACCAGAAGCCAACAGAGGAATTTAAAAAAAAACAACATACTAAAACGACATAACATGAACGTCATTCTTCCATTGAGTCTTTCTTGCTGTCTTTGCCAGCTGTCTTTCATCCTCACTCACGCTCCATTGAGCAACTGATTTAGTCAAGACACCCATTTTAGCAAATCAATGTCTTTCAGTGGATCAACTGAGTGTAAAAAGAGAAAAATAAACCATGTTAACACATTTGTATGACCAGGCTGTAACCAAGGGAAAGGAGAAGTCCCCAGCGCTCCCTTAAGTACAGTGCACACCGTCACCTTTTACATGGCAGAACTAACTTATGGCCTCCTGGTGAGTTCATGACGCATCACCAACACGACGAGAGACACCGTCTACAAAAGGCACATCAATGACACGTCATCCTGCTAAGAATGACGGGACCTGGCATGAGATCAGTCCAGCTGCAGCGAGGTGCAGCCATGTGTAGGACGGTTTCTCTCTGGCCCTGCAATCATTGTTGCAGCTTGGAGGTCAAGAGAAGTTGAAACCCTAGCCTCCTGTTCTTCCTCTCCCTCTCTCTCTCTCTCTTTCTCTCACTCTCTCTCTCTCTCTGTGTGACTCCCTGGGACGAGAGTCACAGGAATCTGGCCAGAGACTCTGCCCTGCCAAGGACGCAGGGCATGTACAAGTATACACAAGGACGTATTACCAAACACACACACACCAGAGTTTCCACACTTACTCAGATATTACGTTTAAGGATTTTCAAATTCAGTCCAATCTGATGTCTGAATTTTACATTGGTCTTGATAGCAACTCTTTTTGGTTATTTTAACAAATAAGCATTTTAATCCTTTGAACATTATCGAGTGCATATTCCTCACTGGCAGAAAAACAATACTCAATATTGATTTTTATGTTTTATAGTCATTTGAAATCTTGAGCCATTTTGAGCAATATTTGATCAATCAATATTACTGATCACCGAACATCAGGAGGATTTATACCGTTTTGGAACAAAACCATTCAAATATAAATGTTTTACGAGTTTGTAGAAGAAATTGTTATTTCAGATTTCTGCTGCAGCCATTTCCTCATCTACAACACTCCATCCTACACAATATATAATGGTTTAGGGTATTTTTTACATTTCAAATTCAGTTCAAATTCACTTTAAAAGGTGTACAGTTTGAGGCCTTTGTTCCCAAAAAATGCCAAGCATTTTCAAGACCTGTGCGAGTGCAGACACACAGGTTTTGCCTAAAGCAGCACTCAAAATCAATGGCAAATGAAAAAAAGACAGTTAAACAAACTCAAGCTATGAAATGCTGATCTATACATCTACATCCTACAGTCATAATCAATGGGAAGACACGAATCATTCATTTACACACAAGACACAATACAAATACAACCAAGCAGCTCGAGGAGAACATTCACCAGCTTTCCTCAACACATATTTTCACAATCACACATAAACACACATGCATGCATGCATAAACAAAAGTGCGTGCATGCAAAACACACACACACACACACACACACACACACACACACACACACACACACACACACACACACACACACACACACACACACACACACACACACACACACACCCACCCTCTGGAGAGTGATTGAGCCCACCTTCCACGCTGTGACTGGAAACACAAAAGGTCACATTATCTCCAAAAACACAGGCGTATTTGTTCCGTGTTATTGTTGGTATTAACTCTCCTACTGCTTTGTCTTGGTTGAGCTCAACGTTTAAGCTCATTACGCTGTTGAACTCACTGTACGTCCCTCTGGATGAGAGCAGGAGCTGAATGCAGAACACATAAAATGTAATGTAATGTGTTCACCACCTCTCTCCTGACTGTCTCTGGCTGCTGCTGCTGATGAGAGAACTCTAGTGCCTAACACCTTCAATCTCTATTTGGTGGCATCCCAGGTCATTGGCTTCTGTGAGTGTGTGTGTGTGTGTGTTTATAGCCCAAGGACACCCATGACACCACGAGAAATGCAGTACTTGTCATTTGTGTGAATGTGTGTGTGTGTGTGTGTGTGCGTATGTGTGTGTCTGTGTGTGTGTGCGTGTGTGTGTGTGAACATGCCTGTGTGTGCCTGTGCAACATCCTGCCACCCTCCCCCTCCTCAAGGTCACAAATCAGGCCAGGTGGCCATTTGGAAAGATTAAGGACAGATTCCTAAAAAAAGAGACACTTGATTTATCTCATCATGGCAGTTGCCATGGCGACCTCTTCACCACAAGGGCAGCATTATTATGGTTTTTATGGAATTGCGGGGCGGGGCCTGACCTGATCGATGGGACCCCCAAGAGGTATCAGGGTAGACGCACACAATCTCTCCTCAACTCCTTCACCCCCAAAGTGATGACAAAAGAGAAGGGAGGGGATATGAGACGGGGGAGAGAAGAGAGAGAAAGGGAAGGAGTAAGAAAAGAAAAAGCGAGTGAGATATTAAGCCCCCACTAGTCCCCTTCTGACAGATGCCGGCTAGGGCAGCGAGCCAGGGAGGCGCGGTCTTAAGGTGACAGGCTCCGTCGTAGTGAGCAAAATTGATAATGCCATATGGCTAGAGGAGAGCGGCCGCGGATTCCAGTCACGGCGCCGCGAACGAGGAATAATCCTCCTGCCGGCGGTGTAGGACACGGTTTTACTGCCCTGCAAGACTGTCATCCAGGAGGAGGGCAGAGAGGAAAGGAGTAACGGGGGGGAAGGGAAAGGGGGGGGAAGGAAAAAGAAGGTGGAGGAGCTGGGAAGGAGGAGGGGCGTGCTGCAGGAAAGGCCGCAGCACTGATGACTCCCCTTCCTCCTCCTACTCCTCCTCCTCCCTTTCCTCCTCTTCTCGCTTGGTGCATCCCCTTTAGCCCCACCACACATGCAGCGCTCCTGTCTCGTATTTCCTAGACAGTTACACAGGATGTGATGTCATTCTGATACGTTGTGATATTAAAGGGTGAGCGGCTCGGATGTTAGAGGTGAGTTAGGTGTGTAATGTAAAAAAAAAATCGCCTGCAGAGCCCAGGCTTGTGTGCCGTCACAGTATAAACAGGAGCTTTATAGAGTTGGGAATTGTGGGAAATGCACAATCACAGCTACCCAGGCATTTTCCCAGGGTTCAACAGGCCGGTGGAGACGGCGGGCCTGCTCTGTGGCGAGAAGCAATTAATTTGGAGCGTGCCGCAGCAGCGAGCTGGGAGGTTACGCTTAAATAGAGCGCGGCCGGCTACAGGGAGTAGGCTTAATTGTTTGATTGATTGGCCGCGACTGCGAGGCATATTTCTGAAGCCCCTCTGCGCCGATCGATGAGTCAATGAGCGCCTCGCCAAAAACCCCGCAGCTTCCCGGCCTCGCAATTCAATTAATCTGGAGGCCTTGGTGGCCCCTGCCTCCGATTGCATTACAGCCCTGGAGACAAGCCTCCACTGCTCTCTCGCTCTCAGTGAACATTGAGCTGATGGCTGGGGGGAAGGGTGTGCGGACGGAGGGATGGAGGGATGGAGGGGAGCGGTACAGAGGAAGAGGGGAAGGAGAGAGCGGGCGGGGAGGTTGGCTTTATTAGATTGGTAATAGACACTACATACTGTATCGGACACAAATCGAGTTACCCTCCTAATCTGTCATTTAAACAAATTATCTCAGGTGGCGATGCATCAGCAGTATCGCTCCACCCCGGGGGGGTTGAGGTAAGAGGGAGGGATGGATGGAGGAATGGAGGGAGGGAGGGGTGAGCTAATAGAGACACAGGAGAGGCCGACACTTTGTCAGGGAAGCAACGGAGAGAGGAAGAGACGATACGTGGAGGACAGAGACACTGAGTTATTCACCATAACGGCTCATACAGTATCCTAGTTCAGGTCATACTCCGAAATCCTGATCATGAACCTCGTATGAACAGATCAATATTTGAGACTCCTGGAGAACATCGGGAGTATAAATGAGCCTGTAAACACATTCCTGGTGAGGTGAGACAGGGAGGCGGGGGAGGAAGCAGGATGAGTGGCTTGGAGAGGGAGGCAGAAGATGAAGGGAATACAGAGGAAGTGAAGCAGAGCTACTGAGCTGTCACTCAGGGTTTTAATGGAGGACATGAGAGAAGGAACAAAACCGCAAGGAGGAAATCGATGGTTCTCTTCCCAAACCAGCTGCTCGCTAACCTAACCCTGGGCTGACTCCAAGGAGAGAGAGGGAAAAAAGAGGGGAGAGGAAAAAGAGATCTATAGAGAAAAGTGAAATACTAAACCAGCTATATGAAATGAAAAGGAGTGGGGAGCAGATGCATCTAACATGGTATACAACACAGTAAAGGAAAGAGTAAAAGAGTAAGAGAGAGAGAGAGAGAGAAGCAGGTCAGCTGGAGGGAAAGCGAGAGGCTGCTGTTTAAAGGAGACAGATTGGCAGCGGTGTGGCGAGGGGCAGGGTCAAGGCTGGACCCGCCATTACTGAAGATTGACAGTTTCATCTGGGGAAAGACACACAGATAAACAAGATGAACAAAAGAGACACACCTGGGACTCTGCAGCACAATCTGTTAGAGTAGAATAGAATAGAACAGAATAGAATAGAATAGAGAGCTATTGTTCTGGAATAAACAAGTTTACTGTATTTTACCCACGAGACTTTTAAGGGGAAGTAAGTAGGTTTGAACTGCCCCATAGCACCAACTCAGTTACTGTGTATTATGTTATTTATTGATCGTGTTTAGTCGGTTTAGATATTTGTGTTACATGTTTGATATTGGTGTTGGGATGTTTTATTATAATCGTACCATGTATGATAATGACACTATTTAGGGCTTTGTTGTTCCTCTGACTAACTAACTAACTAAAGGATCCTAACCATCCTTGCCTCAGCTCACCACGATATTCAACCTCTTCTCTTCGTTTGGTTTAAGTTGCCACACTAGCAAAAATGTGAAGTAGTTGTAGTAGTACTAGTATCAGCATGATAACGATCTACCTAGCACCTAGCACTTGAGGAACGCTTTGCCAAGACCCCCAGGAAACTTTACAATGTCCTAACGTGAATACTAGTTCAGCTGTTGGAGCCATGAAGCGATAGCTGCCTACCCAGCAGTGTGCTCATCATGTTTGTTTAAATCAACGTAGATCCGTTGTTTTGTTTTGATTCCCATGCTTATTAGAAAAACAGATTCATACATTTGCCAGGCTGATTTTCGCAATTCCCACTTTTGTCTGAAGGATCTGCTGAGCACATAATGTGTTCCATAGTATTCAAATCGGACAATAACTTATTTATGATTCAGGATAAATTATATATTTGAACATGGAAGCGTTCCTTAGGGTCTTGGCTAGCTAAGTGAACCATTCTTGAGTGTATTTGTCTGTTATTGAGCCTGGAGTTAGGCTATTGTTCAAGGGATGCTTTTACATGAGCAGACGCACAAGCAAGATGACTATGAACCAGTGAGATCTTCTGATGCGTCAACACACAGGTAGATAAGACATTAGTGTTGCATGGATGTAGCACATGAACGCAAAATGTACATTACACATAAAGTTACACGTAGACTACACGAGCTTAACGCCTGTGTCTGTGTATTGTTGGTAATAGAGTGTGTGTTTGTGTGTGTGCAAGAAGTATGCAGTAAGAGCACGGCAAAAGAAATCCATGTCACAAGGGAAGGGGGTTATTATTCTAATGAGACATCATAAATATGCATGATGCACGCGCACGCACACACACACACACACACACACACACACACACACACAGGTGATTAGCGTGTACAGTGGGTGGGTGGATGAGATACATTATCTACTGTTATAATGCTTTTCACACAAGAACAACGATACTTTACTTTAGAGAGAGAGAGAGAGAGAGAGAGAGAGAGAGAGAGAGAGAGAGAGAGAGAGAGAGAGAGAGAGAGAGAGAGAGACTGCTGATCAGAGATGCTCACACAAACACATATGCACTCCCACACAAACATGAACATGTACATATGCGTGCACATGTGCAAACACACACACACACACACACACGCACGTTACATCAGATAGTGGGGGGGGGGGTCCAAGAGCAATGAACAGGGGGTCAAGTTAGGTCTTTGACCCTTCAACCACTGGAGCCCCATTTAAGCCCACCTCCTCCCAGCTCCTCCCAGCCCCTCCCACCTCCTCCCACCTCCCTCTGTACTCGGCCCCATGATGCTGAGTGCACACTTTCTCAATCTGCCAACTCAGAGAAACAAAAGGGTCAAGGTACAAAGGTTGGCTTTCAATCCACGACCCCTGCGATTTACACATGACACCAGTTCCCTCTGCAGACCCTTCACGTTTCATGTCAGGTTCAGCGGTGCTTCATGCGGTTTTCATTCACACAGCTGCTAGCACGTCCAGAGACGGTTCACGTTCTCACTGTGCTTTACATCCCTATGTGAAACAATAACCAGAGCATGTCCACACCACATGTACAGACATACTGCACATATACACATTGCATGCACTCACAAAGACACAACAACCTCTCCATGCATCTAGCCTGCAGCCATGATGTACCGCTACTGTCTACAGGTCCATCTGGTCATAGGAGACATAAACACCAGCTGACTGAGGGCAGACTAGGACTGCAACCGCTCAGAAAGGTGAAGAAAGTCTAAAACAACAAAAAACTAACATCTCTTTTGTGTTGTCATTCATGTTATTAGAGTGAGCTAGTATAGTTGACTGTCCTCTATGTGGTAATGGGTGTCTAATTGAAAATAAATACAAATAGTTATAGAAATGTATAAGAATGCATCTACGTCTTAGGCCGGACTCACACTAGAGCATAACTGGGCCGATTTATCCCCGATTCGGCCCTCCCTGATCTGGACGGGACCTTGTTCAGGACCGACTATCTGGTAATGTGAGCGGTTTACAGATCCAATCTTCAACCTCCAGATCTGCTCGGGGACGCATCGGGGCCGCCCTGATAATATTAAACATGTTGGATATCTAGGATTTAAAATCGGGATAATTACATCACTGCTTTCCGAGCAGAACCACAATAGCCAATGAGAGAGACGATCTGCAAGGACACGGAAGTGAATGAAGAAACAACAACAAGCTGTTGTATGGATGCATTTGATTGGATTCAAAAGTAAATATTCTTCCCGTTTTATGTCTATGCTTTATTCTACCTAATGTGGAATGAATGAAAGGTCTTTTACTTTAAGTGTTGCAATATAGGGGCATTTGAGGTGATACAGTGATTCTTTCTCACTGCAAAGCATAAGTAACGCAAGTTGCACCGGCTTCACCATGCCAGTCTACATTTTGTTTACATCTACTTCCCTGTGAGATCACGTGAGATCACGCGAGATCACACAAGGCGGTGCATTCAGGCTCCCTCTGGCACGATAATCTTAGTAATATCCTCTAGTGTGTGATTCACCGTTATTTTCAGATTGTGTAGTCTGTGCATGTTTGAGATTAGAGAGAAGAACATCTGTGAAGATTCTCCTCATGTGCGTGATGCAACCCGATTTCAAAATCGGTTAGGATTTTAAGACCTGTGGCGTGAGCCCAGCCTTAAAGGGTGAATGTCAGAAGAGACCTGCTGTGGTTACACCTGACCGTTTGTCCATGATGTGCTACTGTGCTATCGTCAGTGTGATGCTGCCTTTTCATAACGAACAGCTGCACCTGAGAGGGCTGTCCTCATTAAGGCACATGTACCTACACACCACGAAACACACACACAACACAACATACACACTGGCGCACTCGCACACACATTCAAGCACAAACACACTAATTGGCTTGTTGCTTCTTTTAACTTTGATGTCGAGCCACGACGAAGCCCGCTCTTGTAAAAAAAACATCGTTCCTCAGAGTCATGACCAGGAAGTAGAGGAACAGGTATGGACGCACACACACACACACACACACCGACAGCACCACCTGCACACCATCACTCACTGTGTCCCCCTAGCATTAGCTCCCCTCTTCCTCCTCCTGCTCTATGTGACAAGTACAACCTACCCATCCGGTAATCACTATAGGAGCTAATAATAATGTCTGGAATATCAAAACACTGGGGAGAGATGTACTGTGTGACAGGTGATTAAAAGTTGGGATATTGCTAACATAAACCTTCAGTACCTACGTGATGGTTCCTTTAACTGATGGAAATAGAGAAGATGTAACTAAGGATGTGTAAGCTACCTGATATTTGATAGAAGCCCTCTTTTAATCACCTGGAAACGCTACAAACACATCTCTAATATCATGAATCTATAAGGAAAGCAAAGGCATTCTGCAAAAATCCCTTCTTACTATCTGTTAATTCAATAGCCTCGCTCTGTACACTTGTTTTTTTATTTGAATG
The DNA here is from genome assembly GCA_034670385.1 of Hoplostethus mediterraneus. Classification (NCBI taxonomy): domain Eukaryota; kingdom Metazoa; phylum Chordata; class Actinopteri; order Trachichthyiformes; family Trachichthyidae; genus Hoplostethus; species Hoplostethus mediterraneus. The sequence continues at coordinate 8,658,881 of JAXDDW010000007.1, forward strand.
CAATGTTTTGGTTCACATCTGGTTTTGTTAATGGACTTTTTTACATCAGATTTGTTTAAAACGTCCACGGTATCTTCTAGGAGTGATGACACCATTTTCTCCAGTGAGCTGATTGGTGAGGAGGCGAGCGTTTTATCCGCTTAGATCCGACATCCTGAACACATCCTGCTCCGGAGCAGGTCAGCCACTGACGTACAGCGTGAGTCACGTCTCTCTTCTCTGACGTCTTTATTCACACTCGTTTCCAGTAACGCGTTCGGGGTTAAGGTTAATGAGACCCGCTGCACACAGGATGTGGTGTAAATCACAGTGATGACAATCTATACTGGAGGTTTGGGTCATTACTAATCAGGTGTCTAACGCTAAGGCATTTTCATTGGAGCATGGCAATCATGTACGAGGTGTGTTTGTGTGTGTGTGTGTGTGTGTAATACGTACTACAGAGACAGTCTGTTTTGGTGAACAATAATCCGAACACTGTCACATCACACCTCAACATCTCACTTCCTTTAATGAAGACTCTGATCGGCACACAACCCATTTCTTTACGCAGACAAAAGCATGGTCAGTGTCTTAGGAGGTAATACTGAGTTTCAGGGTGGAAACGATCCTAACCTAGTTTCAGGGTGGAAAAGAAACCCTAACACACACTTACAGCACAGCTCATTGATAATACAAAACATGGCAAAACAGATTTTCTTCAGTTGACATTTGGGACTCTTTTTTTTTTTTTTTTTCCTGGCCAGCACTCAGAAATAATCAGCATCATCAGACAGAGAAATATTAACTCTGCACATAAATTTAATTTCTCCTAATTTCACCGTTGCTTTTCAGACATGCTCAGTCCCTGTGGCAGAGTGGGTCTCGACTCTGAAGATGACATTGTGTGTGCGAACAGGAAACGTGAGTCTCTATAATATGCATGTGTTTGCGTGTGTGTGTGTGTGTGTGTGTGTGTGTTCCTCTCAACCCAAGTGGCTGTTGAAATATGAATGCGTGCTGCAACTGCCCTGCTATCCCACTTGCAGTGCTTCAGCAGCCGCCGTCTTACCGCAATGAGCTGTGACAAGGGAATTCAGGGGGAATGGGTCTGCGTCTGCAGCCGGTCCTACTGCCACTAATTGTCTGCCATCCAAGGCCCATAGGCAGGACACTGACAGGCAGACGGCACCGATCGGCTGGCTGGGACCCAAAAAGGACTCGGCAAGAAGGTGTCTGTCTAAACGCCTAACCTGACTGACACTTAAAGCTGCACTTCTTGTTAATGTAAAAATCCATCCATCTTACCAGTGTGGCTGCGACAGCGACGAGCACCCCATCCCCACTAACTGACACCCTGTAGATTCACCCAGTTTGCCCAAATGCAATTCTAGGTTTTCTGCCCACGGGAAGTGACAAATCAAAACCTAACAGTGTAATACAAACTGTCCCAGCAGCGAGCGAGCGAGCGCCCCGTCCAGAGAAAACTGGACTTAATAATGTTCTCTCTCTCGTCTCTCTGGTATCCTCTGGGCCACAGGCCTGCTGGGTTGGTACATAAGAGTGTGCCGTGTGCAGTTTACTTACATTGTTGAACATGATTTCTGTGTATTGAACCCCTCGCTGCATTTGGAGTCACCAATGTGTGAAGTTACCTACCCATTTTTATTGTCTACCATCTCCTGCATTGTACCCATCAAATCTGTGCAGGCCAGTTATGCAACCAATATAATATGAGGCTATGTGTCCACACAGCATATTGCCTTCTCATAGCCCCCACCTCCTTTTCAGCCTGTTTGTGTTAAAAACAGGTAATAAAACACAAAAATGCTCCCTCACGGCCTTTAGGTGAAATCTAAAGCCTCAAAGTCAGTGTTATATTTACCACGTTGACGCACTGGGTGGGCGTCGGGTGACATTGGTTCACCTGCTGCGTTGGCGAGGGGCCTGGGTGAGGTGTGAGAACGACAGGAAATAGAGGGATAATGCCGAATGGAAAACACCTGCTTACACCAGACAACAGGAGGCTGAGTGGACACTAAAGGAGACGCTACAGTGGAGAGAAGGCAGCTGAGAGTACTGCAAACCTGCCTAAAGATAGCAGGTTGAGCCGCTGATACTTCTGTTTTTATCTCTATTTTATAGCTGGGTTGTGTTTGAGCGTGTGAAAGTTGTTTGGGTTTTTGTGTGTTTGTTTGCCATCAATATGATGAATAAATCTCTTTGTGGACATCTGAAACTCTTTAAGCTTTAATGTGGGTTGAAAACATTTTACTAAAGTTTTTTCTCTCAGCCTCCCTATTTCTTTTCATCTCTTTTATCTCTCTATCTCTGCGTAGTGTTGTACCCATGCTGAGACAGGAGCAAGGCATTTCTCTTCTCCACCACGTCTTTGAGGATCTGTCAACCCCCCCGGCAGACGACCCACAAGTCGGCCCAGTCCAATCCAGCCCCTTTAAACCTCCGCGCAGGCCTGGATGACAGGAGCATGCTCCACCAGCCTCCCTCCCTTTATCTGATCCGCGAGTACGACGATCGCTGTTGTTTTCAGCTGCAATGCAGTCGTCCTGAACACATCCACATCACTGGGGAAAAGAAGATGGATCGAAGAAAGAAAAAAAGGCAGCCAAGGACGGCGCTAGAGCTGAGGAAAAAAGGAGAGAGAGAAGAGACATGAGGGAGGGGAAGGGGAGGGAAAAGAAAGAAGGACAAACGAAGAAACTCAATTAAAGGGGTCTTCGGCGGGGTGGTGCAAGTGGCCCCATCCATCCCAGGCCATAATTATGACTGCTTCATTAGGACGGGCAGAAAACTAGGTGCCATGATTTGTCTCCGCCGCCATTAAGACACAATTGACCACTGGAGGGACACATCAGCAACGCCACGCTGCTCAACTCAATTAGCCTTCACAAATTGCACCATTCCAGCACATAGGGTTTCCTCCCCCCACCCACTCACTCACCCTATTCATTACACACACATACTGGACACGTTTCCTCTCGCTACTCGTGACACTTACTCCGGACGCAGGAAGCTTGACAGATTCTCGCAGTACGTCAGCCCTGCAGACAGCGAGGCAGCGACTTACTGTATTTCTGCGAACAGGTAACTCCCTGTTTTTTCCTGGCAACCCACAGGGGGGGAATTAGGAGGAGACGGACTTGTCATCTCAGACCGTTGACCTATAAATCCACAAGTGGGCCAAGGGTGGTCAGGGGGAATGGACGGAGAGAAAAGAGCTGAAAGGAGCTGGGAGATGCTGGATGAAAAAAGAGAGGTTGAAAAGAGAAAATGAGACAGAAAGAAAGGCAGACAGATGTGAGGATAGCATGTGCTTTTTCTCTCCAGGTGTCAGGCAGGACAAACACACCCAGACGGTGAGAGAGGGCGTGTCCTCTTCGGCCCACTTTCCCCCGGCGGCCCCTGTGAATGTCTGGTCGGCCCTATAATCCTCTCTCTGAGACCGACACCACCCCACGCAAATTGGATTTTTTTTTTTTTTCGTTCCCCCTTCTGTACTTTTACATCACGAAAGGTTAAAGCAGGATGTGTAAAGAAAATTATTTTTGAGGTGGATTAGATGTTTTCAATCATTTCAATTCTTCAAAAATCGCCACAGATTTGCTGCAGTGGAGGGAGCGACTATAGAGGCAGACAGAGAAAAGCAGAGAAAGAGAGCGAAGTATGAGGAGTGACAGCAGAAAGGCATTTTGTGATGCTGCCGAGAGTTAAAACGGTCCAAAAGATGCGAGGAACACTGAGCTTATCTGTGTATGCGATTGAAGGGCGAGTGTTGGGACACGTAATGGTTAACCTACATAGCCTATAGGGCTGAACGATTTGGGAAAATAATTGAATTGCGATTTTTTTAGACCAATATTGCGATTGCGATTTAGTATGCGATTTTTTTTTTGGGAAGTTCCTTATCGTCTGTATTATTCACTAAACACAAGCAATACATCATTCTATAGTATGACCAACACAACATTGGATACAGTCTCTTTCCTGTAGGCCAGGCCTACGTGTTATGATGAAATGAGATGAATTGATGCATGAATTGATATGAATAACATCTTTATTTAACTATTGAATTGTAAAAAGAAAAATCTTCAATTACAGTAGAATATTGACTGATTGATTTAACTTCAAGCCTTGTAAACATGTAATATAATTATCCTGACTTAACTTTTTAATAAAATCTAACAACAACAAATTTAATAAAAACAACAACACACTGCAGAACAACCAGACCAGTGACTCAGTCATTGCTGCCTTCTTCTTCCAACTGTGGGAGAAGTGCCCCACCAGCTTCTTGCACAGCCCTGTTGCTCTTGACAGTCATCTTTCATTGCATTTTCTGAAAGAAATTTAAATTTTTTTTTTTTAATTAGTGTACAATTCATACAATTTGTGTGTTACTAGGCTATCACAAGCACACACGCACGCACACACAGCTACATTAGAAAACAAACTATCATTCATTCAACCATTCTGTTCTTAATCTTTTACGTTCTCTTCTTATTGTCTTTCTCACACACACACACACATTATAAAAATACTGAAAAAAACGTACCAATGGCAAGATGTAATCGGTGGCCGAAACACTGGAGCCTGGTCCACTCGTTAAACTGCGCTGCCTTCACCATGTTCGATGCATCGTCCGTTTTTATGCAGACATGGTTTTCTTCACCGAGGTCCCAGCCGGCTAGCCCCTCTCTCAGGCCGGCTGCAATGTTCTCCCCAGTGTGGTCGTCCGTGAAAAACTCCGTTGTTTTTAGCTCCGCTGCCACTCTCTGCCTGCATGTTCTGTATAGCTCCGGTATGGCAACCTGGCTCAAATATGTGCGGGATGGCATGCTGTAACGCTTATCCAGTGTCTTTACCAATGCCGTAAACCCAGCCTTGGTCACCGTGTTGAGGGGCATCATATCTTTCCCTATGAACTCCGCTATCGCCTGAGTAATTTCGCGGTGCCGTTTTGAATCTCGTTCATATGGAGATATACTCTCGAACATTTCGGTCAGTGATCCCTGCCGGGTGGTATTTGGCCTACTTGACACACTGGTGGTCGGGTTTTTTAGCCATGCAATTGTCATACATGGCCTTGTGATGCTTTCTTAAATGCTGGAACAGGTTTGTAGTGTTGCCCGTGTTGTAGCTACGCTAGCAAGGCACGTTCTGCACAATACCTTACTCTGTGCAGCGTCTTCTTTCCTAAATCCAAAATAGGTCCAGACAACCGACGTACTGCTCCTCTTTGACACTAAAGTCACCTCTTCGGTGTTTGGTTCTGCCGAGGCCATTTTCACAAGATATCAAAGCGTAGCGCAACTTTGTTCTCTTCATCTACTGCTCTTACTGGCATGTCACGTGCGCGTAGGGTAGCGCGTGTGTACGTGAACCACACGTGGCCAGGTGTTTCCGACCCTCTGATTGGTTAGATTGTGTAACATTAAAAAAAGAAACTTTAAAAAAAACAAAAAAAAACTTTTTTTTTTAATCGCAGCCTTTGCGATTTGAAAATTGCATTCTATTACATTGCGATGTCGGTTTAAATTCGATTAATCGTTCAGCCCTAATAGCCTATCTCCCGCGATCCCACATGGAAAGTCCCTCTTATCTGCTAATAGACCTTGGTAATCCCTGAAACACGCATGTACTATACACTGGCAGCTTATAGTGAACACTGAATGAGACACGTCTGCTAGAAACCGTCTTCAGTTCAGACTCTGTGTAGCTGTCTAGCAGATACTGTTAAAACTTTGAGGGAAAAAAGGTCAGGACTCACTAAATCGAACCCTGATAAAAGACGAGTTCAATGCTGATTTACCTGCTAAAATATCTGATATAGACAGAAGACTTTCGGCTACACCGTTAAGATACTGCTGAAGCACATGTTGCAGGACTGACCAGTCAGAGCTCACCGATTCAACACGATCACATCCTCCTTGGCGCTGATGAAACTTTGAAAAAGACAGCTGACGGGCACACTGTCTAATTCCCTGCTAAAATAAGTAATGCGCAACGTATTTACTGTATCTGCCGTATTGCTAGACGCTGCTCAAGCACAACTTCCAGACTGTTCCGGTCAGTCAGAGCCAGCTAAAATCACGCCAATCATAACCTCCTTGGCATCGATTGACTCTGACAAAGACAGCTGACTTCACTAAAATGTGGAAAATTACTGCCTCGAAAGGTGAATCCCAGTCATCTCTCATCTCCGCATCGCACAGAAGATAAATCGAATCACATATACACAATCAAATTTCCCCCTTAAAACCAGCTAGTGGCTTTTTGTTATATTATATTGTATAAACTTTTTCGTAATGCGGAGGAGAAGAAGTACAGGCTCCAGGGTGTTTGGGCACAAAAATCAGGACGCAGAGAGAGAGAGAGATTGTGGAGGACCAGTAGTGGAGATCAGCAGTGTGACCATAACCAGAAAATTAGATTAACTGAATTAGAGGGATTAGAGAATATTTGAGTACAGCTGGATCGGACCTGATGGCGCTCAGAAAAAGACAGAGAGAGAGAGAGAGAGATGGAGGAAGAGAGAGCGAGCGAGCACGAATGAGGCAAGCAGGATAGCAGGAAAGACGGAGGATAGAGAGAGAGATGTATAAAAAAAAAAAGTTTCTGTGTGGAGTGGAAAAGTCGTATTGCGGTGCAGCGAGGAAAGAAAGGAATAGACGAGCTCAGCAGATTTAGGTACCCTGGGTAACTTTTAGGAGCTGGCACTGAAGTGAGCAGCTGATGCTGTGGCGGGCCGGTCCTCTGCTCCACAAGGTTCATCCGAGTTCCTGCTCTGCTCCGCGGGGCTCAGCTTGAGCTGCAGCGCCCCTCGGTGGTCACGTGTGGGACTGCGCAGTGTACCGCGGGAGCAGGAGCGGAGAAGAGTGCAGGAGGAGAGGGTAAGAGGTGAAAATCATACACCAGTACACACTTTCAATTTCTCAGGCTTGGTGATGACAGTCAAACATGCGTTGACCCAGAACCCCTAAATCTACTATGATGTGTTTACTTAAGACAGGAAAGCTTCAAGTTATTACTCCATATTACTATGAAGTGTTGAGCATCTTGTAGTTGGTTGGTTAAGCAACATCCCCTAATCTATTTGACCTGCGTTGACCTGAAGACTCGTCCTAACTGGTGGAGAGGCCCTTTCTCTAACCCGGGGACAGAGGTGAGGAGAGGCAATTAACATCCTATTAACCCGGACAGCACCAGTGTCATGTATGAATAACAGGATGTGTGTGTGTGTGTGTGTGCAGCAGAGAAAGACAGCGCTCTAACCAGGGGAGATGGAGCCTAAATCAATGTGATTAATTCTCGTTAATTGCTGCCCCCCCCCCCCCTCCCTCCCTCCCTCCCTCCCCGACACCTCCGGGTGCCAGTGCCACGGCAAGCCATTACTTTGCTGATACACATGGTTTTGGGCGCCGCCTCTTTGCCCAGAAGATAAATCTCCCCGAGTCGATGGAGACAGATACAAACTCCTGCTCCTTCACACTGCAGTTACCTCCGGCTCAGACACAGCAAAAACCTCCCTAGACTAAACTTGCCCTCCCACAACACCCCCCCCAAGATCCTCTGGTGCAATTTGGAGAATATTAACAAGGCCGGGGTGATGTATCATAGACAAATAGCAAGTGACAGATTTTGTTATGAATTCTCCCTCCTGCATATTCCGTGGTGATTCAGAGGCTTCACGCCGCCTGCACTGCAAAACTGCGGGGTGTTGTCGGGAATACTGATATCCTGCAACAAGCATCGGGGGGGGGGGGGGGTGGTGGGGGTGGTGGGGGGATGTTGCAGGATCAGAGGCTCTCCACCCATAGTTTCAACAGGACTATCCTTCAAACGGAGATATCAAAGGCACTTGTGAAAACATATTGGATATAAGCAGCCCTTCAAAAGAAAACTGAGCTATCAAAAAGGCAAAATGACTACAGCGCACATACAGGGGGGGGGGGGGGGGCCTCGTAAAAAAGCTGCCTTCGCAGAGTTACGAGATTGACCATGTTTGAACTGACTGACACACACACACACGCACACGCACGCACACGCACGCACACACACACACACCATGGAGGGCAGAATTTAATCAGTCTACCCACCTCTGGCCACAGATCAATGTAAACAGAGGCTGACTGGGGCAGGCTGATGTATGTAAGGACGACTAATGGCCCGCCATCCATCAAACCCAATGACATGATGTTGAAGTGTGTGTGTGTGTGCATCTGTGTGTGCATGTCATCACTCTATCCCTCTTAGTTCAGGTGTTTGGTGAGATAATACGTATAACTACAGAGGTACGGTACGTTACTTGTACATATGGATTTGTAATAAAGGGCATATACAACACCAAGACCAAGCTGGGTCTGGGTCAGGCCTCTTTGAGCTTAAACCATTGCAAAGACTCAAGAGGGAGTCTGGGATGCAGCTCAAACAACACCTGCAAACACACTGTCCCTTTCTCACTCCTCAAAACCAGGCCAGACCATCCTATCCCGCTACTCTGAACCACAGTAGGCTAATCCTTGACACGCCCACTGAAAATGAAGCATATAAGGGTAGCCCCGTTTGGTTGTATTCACCTGCACTGGACCAGAGGAGCACCTTATTTGATATATGCCCTCAAAAGGGGGGAGGCTCCCTGACTCACATGATGAACCTCTCTGTGTGACCGGGCATGGGTTTCGAGCGCTCCCAGAAGGGGGGAGTGATTGGATGTCACTGCCTGTTTGAAGCCAATCTGTTTCCCCCCCGTCAAGTCAATAGAGTAGCGGTTGGGTACGCTGGATCAATGACGCCACATCATGACACGAGACTCGGATTTGGGATCAAGATGTTTTCAGCGGAGGTTAGTTAGAGCTTGCACACAAAATCCTCAGTATAGATTAGTATACATGCTGTAGGCGCGCACACACACACACACACACACACACACACACTTACAAGCAAACACAAATTTCTCTGCTTCTTCTGTCAGAGGTTTTCTCATTCGCTTTACTGAGGAGGATAAACACGTTGGAAGGATTTTCCATAAGCCTTTCACTTGTTCCACTCCATCTGCCATTGTAAGATACACACATCTACACCAACAGTAAACACTGTAGTGCTGTATACGCTGCGTCGTCAACATAGATGGCACAAAGGTCCACAAGGAAGTGGGTCACTGCAGTTCTTCCCCCCCTCTTTCCTTCCTGAAACTAGACTCATTTCCACCAGGCGCTTTATACTCTTTATAGATGAAGATGCCCCTCCATGCTTTTAGCCTACAGCTTTAAAATATCCCACCAGACTTATTAATAGACACAACAAGCTATTTTGGGTGTCTGCCCCTAATCCCATGCAGAATTGTGCATTTTTGTGTACGAGCCATGCATACTACAATTTCATGCTCAGAGAAAGTGCAACGTGGACATAAAAATACAGACCCACTTCCACTGGAGGACTACTGCTGAAAGAGATGAGGATGCAGCAGGGGAGGGAGAGAGGGAGAGAGAGAGAGAGAGAAAGAGAGAGAAGGATGTGAGGTGGTTGAAGATTAGGATAATGAATGATGACTCCAGCATGGCTGACATTGCACTCCACAGGAACTCAAAGGCAGAGGGGAGAATAGGGAGGATGGGCGGCCCGATTTAGAGCAAGCAGCTGTTCTGCACTTCGCCTCGCCACACATCTGCCAAGTCACTATGGGCAGGGCGCCCCCCCCCCCCAACCCCCCTTTATTAACACACTCACATTCGCTTCCCACACACCTACACCCGCCCAAAGTCGATCCACAGCGCCAAAAACTGACGTGTGATGACGACATATTTTGGAGTCGTAGCTCTCCTCTTGTTTTTTGGAAGCCTTGTTGTACAAAAATTGAGATTAGCCTGTCATTGGGATCACATGAACTCTGCTTTCAGCTGGGTTTTCAAGGTGTACCTAACTGAAACATAACTAGAAAGAGAGTTTGCAATGAAACACACACTCACACACAGTTAAAGTTCCTCATTTATACTGTACCTTATACAGGTTACACAGTTCCAACCTTCCTTATACTTTCTATAGCTGTTGCAAGTTTCAACCGCATTGAGACAGAGTTGATGCTAACCCAGTGAATAACTTAAAATTGCGCTTTTACATGGTGGAAGTCAAATTCAAAAGTGTCCACTAAGTATCTCAAACTACAACTCCAGTCCAGACATTTCGGTGGTTTCACTGCTTTCCAAAATACTTGTAGGGGCACAGGCAATATCCTGCTGCAGTTATTAAACTTGACTCGTGGGTGAAATGGAGTCCTGTCTAATAGGACTACACAGGAATCATTACAGAGAGCAGTAGTGAGGCGTAATGAGAAATTGAGGAGGTGCGGTGCCAATTAATTCGGCCTCTCACCTGTGGGTGTAACGTGGAATGACTCCTGTGGAGCTTTGGGGAGGTCAGCAGATTAAAAAGGAGTTGCCCTGAGGCTGGTCAGCCGGCCAGCCAGTTAGTCAGCCGGGCACCGAGCCTCGCTGAAGAAATGACACCCACTCCCCGGCTGACTGGAATCTCAATGCACCGCTCAAGGTGACACCTGCATACCCAGACACATTCTCAAAGTGTGTGTGTGCTAAAATCAAGAGAGAGGCTCCTACAGTTTAACACCATACTAGTGATCTTTCAACATATGGCAATATAATGTAAATGCTTAAGCAGTGTCAGCATGAGTGTATATGACGAGTTTTGCCACATTTGCACACAAGGTTCACAAAATTCTTATCTTCTATATTTTAGAGATAATAAATGCTGAACTCCAGGTAATGTTTTTTTCTTTTTGCAAAATAGATATATGGCGTTTTGGCAATGAACTTGTCAAATGTTCCTTCAAGGCTCCTACTAGTGTTTGTTTTGCTCCGTCTGCAGGTTGAGGGAAAGTTTCATTGCCTAGCTGCCAGGCTCGGTCCCGCTGTAACTCACACCCCCGTCAAGACATTCGCTGTAGCAATTACTGAGATATTGAACAGCTCTCAATCACCCCTTAATTCCCACCTTCACACTGCGATCAATGTATACATTACACTGAAATTACACACTGATAATCACGTCCGCTAATCAATACACATAATAAAGTACTGGGCAGTAAAACCAGGGGCTAAAGAAAAGATGGGTCTTTCTAAAAGGCTAGTGCACCCCCCAGTGGTGCACAACGGTATTAGCAGTGCTTGGTGCACCAGGTAAAATAAAAAAAAGATAGTAAACTGCAGAATATTACTCATGCCGGCACTCCAATATACCACGCCAGAATACTAGAAACAAATAATTGGATCAACTACGCCTTCGTCTTACTTGCAGGTCTCAAGACATAAGCCAGGATAGGCATGCTGCATTTGAGGACCGGAGTAGAGGCTTCAACTCTTGAAGTATTGCCTGGGATCTCACAGGCATGTAATGCAGAGAGGGAAGGAGGGAGGAGAGCTGAAAGATTAGAGGGAGGTTTTAGGAAGGAGCGAGGGATGATTCACAGGCTGTTGGCTGAGTGAGTTATGGTAGCAGAGTCCCGTGCAAGGGGCTTTTACGAGGTACTTAGTTCCCCCTCTCCAGCAGTAAAGCTAGATCATGTATTTCTACACTGCTACTAAGCTCACTCCCCTCTCACTGCTTGTCAGATTGACCTGCATCATTAATTAGAGGATTAAAGTACTACTAGGAGGTGATGGGGAAGGAGAAGATAATAGAGTTGTTTTGATAAGATCCATTTCTGCTCGCTTGCCTCTTGCCTGCTGCCCAAATTGAAGTCTTTATCAGGGATCGGGCGCAGCGTTCGCTTCCCTCCTGCTGTGCCACACTGAGTGGTTTCAGAGCACCACAGGTCTGCTGATCTGATAATGGACATGAATGAGTCCTACATGAAACGCATACAGTAAATGAATATGTCATATTGCTGGTAACAAGTGTGAAATGAGCATCTACCAAATGGTGGATTTCAGAGTCCCTAAATATGAGTCACAATACAATGTTATGACCATGAATACACATAATAGTCTGAGATCACTGTTAATCTATTGAGATGAGACAGCTACAAGTTATTTGAATGCACTTCGCTCCATTTGTACCTCTACAGGAACAGGAAACTTAAATAATACAAATCATATAAATATATACTATAAATAGGCCTATATATAAATATTTCTACTCTCTACATCTGATTGATACCACACAGTAATGATTCAACCTATAGCCAGTTCATGAAAGCTTTTACTTTTGTTGTTTTCGACATCCAAAGATGTTAAAAATGAAATGGGTAGCTCTTTCCTGGGAAATAAATCATCCGGTGCACAGGAAGTGATGAGTTTTATGATTACTGAAGCAGCAACAGCAGTTTGTTTGGAATAAGTAGTAGGACTGGCTGAGCAGACATCTACAGAAACTCAAACTTCAACAGAAAATCCAATGATCCAAGGATAATCACTGGAGTTTTGTTTCCCCAGACAAACAACTTGAACATCTGCATCTCCTGCCCAAGATGAAAAGCACTTGGAGATGAAAAGGGATTGAGGAGGGATACAAATGTGGCTCTTTTTCTTTTGGACTAATAGGTTTCTCTCTCGTTTATTAGCTGCAGTCATGTTATGTTGGGCCAATGCCCTGATACAGGTGTCTTTGGGCGTCTTTCATCATATGGTTGTTTACCTCTCCCAAAGAGTCCTATCCTGCTCCACTGACTTTTTTACCCTACGAAAGTCGGTGAGCCCAATAACGAAAAAACCATGTCGAATTTCACTTACCCAAACAGATGTCCGTAATCCTTCACTTGTCTACTTTCACCGCGGTGACACACACTACAACTCCTACGCAAAAATAAAAACTTTTAGACTTTGTTAAATTCCCAACGTCTTAAAATCAAAGATGGCTGACAGACGCCTCTAATTCTCCATCGGTCCTCTCCTCTGCTTACGGGCTATACGCACGCGGCTGCCTCCGGTGGTGGAAAGGTAAACTTTCTACTAGCCTATTACCTTGACAGGATAGAGTACGGTAACGGTCAATTTAAAATATGTCACCTACCAAGATGCAAAGCGGACCATGTAACTAAAGAGTTAGCTACCACATCGTTTGATATATTTGGTGTAGATCAGGGATGGAGGGCCGAGAGTATGCAGGGTTTTCACTCCAACCACACCTTCAATCAGAGAGGAGGAACTAACCAGTGACATCACGTGCTGAAGCCTTTGGTTGGAATGAAAACCTGCTGAGCCCTCCGTGGCACGCGCGGCTGCCCATCCCCGGTGTGGACATTACCGTCTCTGTAGACGTGGTCGCTCTTAGGTGATACTCCGCTGTACCGTTATTTGTAGAGGCTTCACCACTAGTCTTCAGGTGTGGCAGGTACTGTCAGTCCCGTGACGTCAAAGTACTGGCAACGCTGCTGTGATTGCTGGGAAATGCAGTGTAAAACACTACAGCAATGACCGCTTACCACGAAGGGTGTCGCCAAAATCAAAGAAAAGAGTCTCGCGGAATATTATTTTTAATTCAACCTGGCATCTCTACAGGATACAAACCAGATATCATCCACAAACTGAAGCCATTCAGTTAGTCTGGTTGGACAGGGGGAGGAAGGAAGGGGCTTCCTTCTTAAACACTAAAATTAAATTGATCATTAACAAAATACTATTTATGTATCCCCATGATCTTGGAAAGTTGCGTACAGATGTGTAAGGTTTGTAAAGCCAACACCCTTTTGAGGACGTCATCAAGAGATAATTGGATCCGCTCCACTGACAAAGAATGGGAAACATTACTTGGGGACACAATAAGGACTCAGGGTAATTGTATTGGCATATGGGGATTTTTTGTTATGTCGATTTGAATGACACTTCCAGGGTATGTTCCAGGTACTTATGTATATATGTCCATGCTTAAGTGGACATATCCTGCAAGTTTTGTAATGATTGGCCCAATGGTTGTTGACTTACTGCTTTATGTGATATTGCCCTCTGCAGGTAGCATAGGAGAATCACATGTTGAGGTGCCGCTAGACTTGGACACACCCTGCCTTTGTACTACAGTACAACTGTGTACCGTTTCATTTTGGTCTGGCCAATGTTTTATTTAATGATAGGCAGAAGAGTCGTACAGCAGAAAGAATTCTTGGGGGGGAAAAAATATCCATCCATCCATCCATTATCTATCACTGCTTATCCTGTTCAGGGTCGCGGGGAAAAAATAGAACAACAATTTGAAGAATAACGTTTATTATTCTTGAGTGATATACAGTACACAATCCTCTATGGTAGGTGAACAAAACTCAAATCAAAAAAATTCTAATGTTGTGCCTGTCAAACTTCTTCCACAATAAATTAAGTGAATACACACACAATGTAGTAGTGGTTAACTAAAATGAAACTTGACAAAACAAGACAGATAACAAATGTGAGCATGCAAGTAACATTCAAACTACTTAAAATGATCAAATAACTTGGAATAACTCAACAGATATTATTGGTCACGATTAAATGTGCAAATTTTACTGCTAAGAATGGCCCTCATCGGTACCCATCCACCCCTTTTGGCTGTCTTCTACATACTGTGGCTTCCTTCATAGTTCTCTACTCCAATATAAAAGCAAGCAGCACAATACCAATCATTATATTCAGTCATAACTCAGAAATCTAACCATACATTTTCTTCATCGATCCACTCAGGCAGTGTTACCCTGCTACATAAAGCAAGACAATATTCACTTGAAAATCTTTGCCAACTGAGGTGAGATGTAAACTTTAAAAAGGCACTAATGAAGAACCATTTCATTTTGATGGTGGATTGGAAGATGAACACTATTTTACATCTGAAAGATATTTAGGAGTTGTGTTATCAGCACTTTTGAAGTATGAAGTTAAGTGGTGTGAGCACATCTGACAGAAACAGACATAATGGCCTTTTAAAGTAACGATCATCAATGTTAGTGAAAATACAGAAATGCAAACATTACTGGAACAAAAACAGGACACCTGACAAAATGATCAACTCACAACTCCACGATTCCACTGTTTGACAGCAGGTGGCGTTAAAGCTGGTTATAAAAAGGACATTGAACGTAATACAAACTCATTTTCAATATCTTTTTTATTAAAACAACGAACATCCAAAGTGTTAGAGAGGACTAAAAGCAGACGAGAAGTTAGGCAACTGGAACGTTTCATTATGAACCCAACAGTGCTCTGCAAGGTAAAGATGTCAGTGCATCATGAAATATAAAATTCAAAATATAAAAGTAAGAATAAAATACATCTCCATTGTGAGGGTGGTGTCTTGCCAGCGAGGAAGCCACAGTTACACAGTCGGCGTGCGAGCACCGACAACAAGAAAACTACAACACATTGCTGCTGCTATTGAGGACATTTTGTCCATTATCTGTCAGTATACACATCAGAGTACTACCAGTATGATCAACCCAAATTATACAAAAAAAATACAAGATATGACTATTGAGTGATCAAAGTTGAAATACAGCCAGGAGTAATTTCAAAACTTTTCACGTTTATGGGACAAATCAGCTCTATTGACATTGATAATAGTACTAGAAGAATTACATGTATGCTTTTTACAATGCTGAAGCTGGTTTACAATGGTATTATACCCCCCCCTCCCCCTTTTTTTTAACATTGATTATTATACCAAAAAAGCTTATCCTGTTATTCAAGTACACTTTTGAAAATGTTTTCCATGGATTTGGTAGTTTTTGTCTTGCAAAGGACTGATATATTTCACTGTTTTCACACAATGGCACTCAAACCAATTCCTCTATTTGTAGTCACTTCATCAGCAGTTTTATGAAATAATGTGCCTTAATTCCTTTTGGTTAATACTGTATCGATAGTGCTTGAAATGAAGGGACACAACCACAGGCCTATCTGGACAGTACCGTGCCAAAACGCTCAACGGACAAGAGAAACCATTAAACCGACACCGAATCATTTTGGTTTTTATCTGCGTTCAAGGGTGTCGTATGTGTCGTTGTCCCCATGTGAGTGGCGACCATGAGACTCTACATGTTACCCAACTGTCCCAAATGTGTTATCAAAACATTTCTCTGGGGTATCAGGCGAGATTTAGATAGAAAAGAGTGGGCTGTCTGTTGATTTGTGTGGTGTGAACATCTCATCTCACTGGAAATGCTGCCGCCCCATTCCTCAGTGACACCCGTGAGAGGGTCTGCCACTCGTGTGTCAACCTGCATGATCATCGCAGGACTCACATATAACTAAGTTGATGGCCTGTGAGAAGAGATCGTCCTCATCATGGAGGGATAGCTGATGATATATGAAAGGGTATCGAGTGACCATTCTTATCAATATAACCATGGCTGTGTCGGATCTTTTCTGGCAAACAGGATGGAGAAGGAGTTAGCCATGAACAGTCCTAGTAGTTTCTCTCCCTCCCCTCTCCTCTGCTCGCCATGTCACATGTCATTAGGAATAATAAAAAATAACCCAGAACAATTGAAATGTTAACATTGTTAACAAATAGCAATCATATTAAACTTTTAAAAAGAATAAAACATGGAATCCATCTCCTTTACAGTGACTGGCGATTGGCGAGCCCCCCTGGTTGGTTTGGCAATGGTCTAACACTTGTGCTTCATGGCGAGCTGCAGAGAGATTGGAAAGAGGGAGGGAGGGGGATACAATGAGAAAGCTTCTGTATACAGGAGTGATAATGCAACTTTAAATTACCTCATCAACAAAATTCTAGCCAACCAAAAAAAGAAATTAGCCTTAAGAGAGCGATAAAGTACAATAGCTGACACAATGACTAATAGAATGGGGAAATGTAGGGTACAGATTTGACTTTTTCAGATGTGCGCCAGAAAAGAGAAATAGCTGTTAGGGTATACTTATTCCACAGGCGCTGGTAGGCAGCCAGGGGTCCTGCTGTTTTTATTCAGGCAATGACTAGGCACTTCTGCGACTTCATTTATCTCTATTAACGAGGGTTTTAATGGGCTTGGCTGGAGGCTCATCAGAGACATGGCCAGGGCCACTAATCTAATGCACAGCCACAGGGTGTGGAGACACACATATACACACCACACACACCCACACACACACACACACACACAGACTATAGACACTGCTGTTGTAGAAGCAGAAGTCTACAGATCTAACATGTGGGGGCAGTAAAGTAGCACAGACCACCGAGCGGGCCACAGGTGAAAGTCAACAGTGTTCCTAAACGGGCTGCTGTCACAAAGTGAAGCAAGTGGGACTGCAGAGATGAACTGGCAGAAAGAGGCAAGGTGACCCACTGCTACACAGTACTGCAGATGCTCAACATTAATGCCAGTACTGCAGATGCTCCACGTTAATGCCCCTCGGCTATGATTCATTAACATACAGATTCAGTGTGTTCAGAAGTCCTTCTCTAATACATGCAGATCACTTCCATTATGAGGGGAAAACTTGTGAAATCCTTCACAACTCTGCTGAGGGTCAAGCCTTCCTCAAAGTGGCTCAGCGACAGAAAAGTCATGGACGAAGTGAAAGAACGTCCTTGTTAATCCCATCAGGAGAAATAATGACTTTACTTATCCATGTGTAAAGCTACCTGCAGCCTGTAACACAGGGCTTCCTGCAGGCTGCCGTGTTTGATTCTTGACATTATGTACACGCCAAGTAAATTGTTAAATAGCCGACAATATCAAGCCGCTAACTGCAGGAGCCGAAAAGAGAGAACATCTAACAATGAGTGATTCTTAATGGGAGTTTTACAGTCATTCTCCCCTGGATTCAAGAAAGGCATGGCATGTTTTTACTCTCCGCTGGGTTTTTTAATTCGGCACGGTGGGGGACACCTCATCTGTTAACAGTGAGAGGGCTGATCTAGGCTTTTCAAATGTCTTTCAATTACACCACTATCGTTGGCATGCAGTATGCATCACTCATGTCATTTCACGAGGTAGCAGATGGCTGTGCGAATCAAGTAACTGGCATCCCTCTTTGGATGGCACATGTCCATCCACTGTGTCCTCCAACAGCAAGACAGCCCACTAGGGTGGGGTAATTTTACAGAGGAAGCCAAGCTGCAAGTGCAGGGGTGTGTGATATACTGAACGCTATTACAAAGATAGCAATGATGATAACAATCAGGTGTGCCCGTTAGTAATGAAGAGGGGGAGATTTCTTATTTTTTCTCCTCATTTTGCAGTAAAAAAAATCAAATTATAGCTTATAGCCTCGTTAAGCGGCTTGCGATTAGTCTTCTTGGCATGCCAAAGATAGGAAGGATGGATGAGATGGGAAAACCCTATGGAGAGGAACTATGAAAGAGAAAATAAACAAAAGGAATTATCTTCCCAGAGCAGAAAGCACCACTGCTGGGAGGCTGGAGATACTGAAAAGCAACTCCTTTAAATATCCTTAGGTTTAAAAGCCCATCGAGGAATTTCCTTTCTATGAAACACGAGTCGGGACTCAAAGTCAGAAGTGCGATACATGGTGCCGTAGTAACACATCGAGGTCAGGCATGCATCTTGGTGACATCGTCTCACCTTGTGTGCGGTGACAGAGAACTGCTCAGCACTGTTCATCATGTCGGCAGTCCTCTCCTCGGCCCGGCCTAACCGCTCGCCACGCTCATTCAGCGCCTGGCTGGCCTTCTGTACAGCACTCGTCACACTGTCTGCCGCTGAGTGTAGTATACTGTTACCTGGAGAGGTGTGAGAAGGAAAAGTAAAGCAGGACGGAAAAAAGGAGGAGACAAGAGTACAGGGAAAGAAATCGTGAGTCCTTTGGTAAACCACAGGAAACAAGAGACCAGATGCAACAAGTGAGTCAATTAGGTGGTGGCACTAGTTTAATCAGTGACTCTAAGCACAAGCGTTAATGGTGGCGAAAAAAAAGGTGAAAAAAAACCCCCCGAATGCCTTCCTTCAGGGACGACATGGGTAGGTGGCTAATGGTTTTATCTCCAAAGATGATCTGTGTGGGAAGATCAAATAAAACTAACCTCTGTCAAACTTTATTTTTTTTAAATCACATACAAAAAGTTTTTAAATGCCTCTCTTTGACATGTGACATTCAGCAGTGCTTCCCTCTCTCTTTCTCTGAACTGTCGTGTAGTAACAGGAGGACACGTCTGCCTCGTATCCCAGTTGAGGCAGAGAGCACATCTTTGCAAAGCCCCGGCAGCCCTGTGGATGTTTCCCTCTGACAAGCCATTAATCTGCAGCACTTCAGGGAGTCCTGCCGTTATGCACTACGCTAACAATCGGACTGCAATCATTCTGCTGCTTCCTCTTTGTCGCCAACACACTGGCAGTTTTCCAGTGGGGTATAATCCGTCATTTTATGTAGATGTGTCTGAGGGCAGCGCGCCACTTTGGAAAAAAAACATCTGTATTGTTGTTTTCTATTGCTGACGTGAGTTGCCACCTTTTGTTGCCCAAAGACACTTTCAGTTTCAGGTCCTGAACAACCCATAAACAGACGTGTTCAGAAAATGACAAAAAGATGAAACCAAAACTGATAACTGGGAATACATGTCTCTCACTAGTGTGTGTGGAACAAGGCATCCTAGAACCCAATGTAATTGATACATACAGTATTTAATACATAAGTTTATTTGTTTCAAGTCACAGCTACACTGTACACTCTTTGTCTCTGCTTTAGAAAGTGAAATAACCCAGATACCCACAGATACCCCCAGACACCTCCCAGTCCCCCTACACCTGCACTACATGCTATTTTTTTTTTGCACTACTTTGAACCATATATTTTGTACCCCTGTCTAGAATATAAACAGACTGAACAGAGTGAGATGAATACTCTAGATATGTCCAGTATAAAATAATGACATTCTAGACAGGGTACAACTTATATGGTGCAAGGTATACATACATTATTATTTATACTGCACATATCTAGTGTATTCATCTCACGCTGTTCATTCTGCCATTCTTGTTTATGCTGTACATACCTTGAGTATTCATTTCACACTGTTCATACTGTCAATATTGTCCATACTGTATATATCTAATTCATATCTATCCCTTACTGTTTATTTTATATTCAATATTTATCTACCACTATATATGTGTGTACATACTCTGCACTTCACTGCTATTTGCACTTCTGGTTAGATGCCAAACTGCATTTCATTGTCTCAGTACTTGTACTCTGTGCAATGACAATAAAGTTGAATCTAATCTAATCTAAAAAAAACAAAAAAAGATAAGATAGATCTTTTTTTTCGAGGTCTATATCCTTAGAAATGAATGGGTTTGAGGGGAAGGAACAGACAGAGCTGAGCCAGAAGGTACCGACTGTATTAAGGCATGACAAGCCCTCTTCCATCTTCTCCAACAGAAGACCTGCAATAAAGTAGGTGCATGTCCTGTGGCATCAAGGCAGGTAGGCTGAGTGACAGATAATTGGGACAGCTCCACTGCAGTGAGCTATATGAGAGCCCAAAAGCAGACGGGGAGGCCAGCTGGTGCTCCTTCAAAAGAAGTTAACTTGATAAAGTAAAGCAATCTGTGAAGAGACACACCCGTACTGCACATGCAGATGGATGTATGCATGCTCACACACACACACACACACACACACACACACAACAAGGCTTTCCCCCCAGCACATTTCCTAGAGAGACTAAATCGACCGAGGACAGCAGGCTTCCCGTCGCTGCAGGCTCTGTGTTCGATTGCTGTCCAGGCAAGTTAAAAGTTCCCTTCGTGTATCTAACTTTCCAGAAGGAGAGGGTCACATCAACAACACTTCTGGAGCCGAAGCCTAATAGTAATCAATGGTGGGATAAGCCCGATACCCATGGGGCTTCCTCTTCATGTTGTCAAAACTACAATTACTAGAACTCAACAGACAGCAGCAATACTGAAACTCTCAGTGATCACCTCTCTCTGCAGCAGCTTAATATCAATAATATGTGATACTAACTGTGTAACGTGTAACTCTGGTCATTCTGGTTTGTGTAGGAAAAACAAGTTTGTGCTCCGTTCCTGTGTTAAAAAGAATGAACAGAAACCCTTTCTCCTAATGGCATTTCGGTCCCCTCCAGGAGGGATCAAACCTTTTCACCTTCAGACAGATTCCTCTTAATCCCCTCCTCCTCCAAGGGAGCCTCAGGAATAATACTCTGATTATCCGCCATATAACCTCCACCCTCACTACGCCACCATCCACTCACAGAACATCTCTGTTCTCTCTCTCTAGTGCCTTTCCCCTCCTCTGTGATCGGTGATGGGCTGCAGTGTAGGGCTGCGTAGGCTCCCTCGCAGGGTGGAGCCATCCTGGAGAGCTTATGGAGCATCGGGAGCTGACTGGAGCCATGTATAGGAGTAGATTAGAATTAGATGGTGCCATCTCCATAATTCACACCCTGGCCTTTAAGTAGAGTCTCTTCACCTTTTAAATGTTGGAGTTGACATTTATTTAATCGTACTATTTTATCAGTTCTTTTGTGTTACTCGGGAGGTTCACTGGTAGAAAAACGGAACGGAAAAACGCAGCTTTTATCGAGTGGGGGGTTGAAAATGTCCTATGATGACACATTGGTGTTGCACTGATAAACGTAACAGGATTGTTAACGGGGAGGCTTTCTGTAACACAGTGATTGAGAATGACTTGTAAGGCCCAACCAACATCCAGGACACGCCTCCTTCAACAATGCAAGAGGAATTTTGCTCCAACACCCAAATATATCAACATAATCAGGCAGGGTTTCTCAGAACAATGAGGATTGAACAAAAGGCAAGATGTTGCTTTTTGGCAAGGAAATATTCCAGAAAATAGAAACTATGAGCAAAAACAAACAAAAAAGGAAGGGGAAATGTTACTCGAAACGAAACCCCTCCTTTTCCAGTTCTGCTCTAATCAGTGGATTACAGGCTGGGAGAGAACAGGCTGAAGGTTATCAACAGGAACCTGTCAGATACACTTGACTTTAGATGATGACAGCCGATTCACAGCATACTGGATTGATTATGTTAAAGTTTGCACACACGCGTAAGAAAGACCCACGCGTACAAGGAATGTATACTACAGCGGCTCCAAGATTTTCACACTGACGTCCTTCGACAGGATAATGCTTTGGGCTATGCTGTGTGTGGGTGTTTGAAGGGAAAGAGTATTCCTCGTGAGTAGCAGCATCACCTGCTCACCTGCAGTGAAACCCATTTCATCAAAGCTTCTGCATTTTAACCAGATATTGCCAGAGGGCTTTGGGCTGCTGTTATTCCTCTTAAAGACCGGCTGCAGTACGAAACACGTGAAGTACTCATGTGAAGGATTTTCATAAGTAATCCTTATCCTATTCATAGCTTTGCCTATATCTCCTAAAGGTACAGAAATAGCCTCCAGCAGGGTTCCTATGCATTTTGTATTGCATCAATTTCCATAACTTTTCTAAGACCATTTCATATATAGTGTAATTTCCATGACCAATATTTGTCAGAGTCTATGTTGCAAATGTCACATTTTTGAAGTTTAATATCTGATCTGAATGTCCCAGGTCTTATTTCTAGATACAACTAACACTTAGGACCGATACTACTACTATACTACGACATTTCTGATTTGGGTTTTTTTTTCCTCAAAGGGAAACTGGATCAACAAGCAGCCAAACTTTTCACTGGTTGAAAAAAAGATTTCCAAAACTATATGTTCCATTTTCCATAACCTTTCCAGGTCTTTTCCAGGTTTTCCATGACTGTAGGAACCGTTCTCCTGGTCTCTTCAGGCCCAATTTGAATCAGAGATGTCTGTAATATTTTGTCCAGTTTTTTATTTTATAGAATTCAAAATAAAAAATGAAACCCTTTAATCATTTTGTCAAGTTTTTCTCACAGTTCATTTTTATTGTGGGTAGGCTAGGTTTGGTTGCCTAGACAATAAAATGTAAGGGCAAGTTCACCAAAAATAAACCAAGGATTATAGCCATAAAATATAAATGTTCACAGTTAACAATTTATATTTAATTATGCATTGAAAATACATAGAATGAGAAAAAATTGATGGGAATTCAGCTAAAAATCGAATGGATATCATAAGTCTTCATATAGCCATGCTGCTCTTCATGCTGCAGTTTAATTCAGGCAAGTCTTGACATTACCCGCAGCAGCCCGCTACTCTGAACTCTTTTATCCACATTATTATGAAGCCTCTACAGATTCCCATTTACTTGGGAATGGAGGTTTAGCATGGATGATTCCCTTCGACGTCTTGGTTAGCCATGAAAGAAAGGAGAGTACTGACTGACTTCTTTTACTGACATCATGGGGAGAGAGGCTTGACCTTCCTTGTTCAGCTGCCCTACACAGTAGTTTAGTCACTGTTGTGCTAGTTAATAAAGCTTCAGCAAGCCACTAAGGATGGGGGCAACCATGGGACACTGCTGACAGACCAGTAGCTACTAGGTATTCATGTACCGTCCACACAGCAGCTGTAATCAGCAGATAAATGTCAGCATCACACCGTGCATTAAACAATCATCTCCATCATAAGAGTCGTGACTACGCGGGTGTATCTTAAATCTGAATTTGTGATTATTATACTGTACTACAGAATACTAAGGAGACCGTCGAGGAAGTGGGATGCTGTCACTATACTGCCCTTGCGTGTCAAGATGTTATTTACCTCTGCACAGTATTAGTCAGTGTGTCTGCTCTGACAGTCCGTCAGTGAGGGGTGAGGACAGTGGACATAACTCACATAACCCTTGGATGTTAAACTTAAAAAACGCCTTTCAGCATGTACCCGTCCCTCACAGTGACAACACATCCCGGGGAAATACTGACCTTGTGCACACTCTGAGCGTGCAGAGGAGCAGCAGTGTTGAGCGCATGGATGGTTTACTATATCCACCATCCCTCCAAGTGACTACAAGGCTCAGCGAAGTCTGAGAGCTCAAATTAAACAGAATACTGAGTGTCGTATCACTCCTGATGACTAGGGGGACTCACCGCTTGTTAGTAAGGGGGCTTTATTTTTGATGGGAGTTCAAGAAGCTGTGTATACCTCTGTCTTCTTACCTTGTCTTAGTAGATGACCGTGGTGTGCCACCAATTCTTTCCTCATTCTGTTCAAAAAGACCTTGCAACGCAAAACGACTGAATCTACAGGTTGGTCCTCTGTGGTGAGAAAATATCAAAGGTCATTAATCACTTTTGATGTTCAGAAATGTGATGATGTTTTGATTTTGAGAGGTTACTGTTTGGGGACGGTACAGTATTATTTATGAAATCACAGGTTAAGCACTTGTGTAAGTTCACTGCAACTGTGGTACTGATTAGTATTTGATGAATCAGCTAGTTAATAATGGGTAAAACAATGGACGTTTTATGTTGAGATACTGTAACTGGTTGTTTTAGCCTGATAACCCCCCCCAGAGCGAATTCACATCAAGTGCATAATAGTACAGATGTTTTCCTGAGCAGTCACCTTTATTTCTTTGCCCTCAGTTGTAAAACAGAGGCAGCAAAGTGTGCCTAATGCAGAGGGGTGAGAAGCGATCCACTTAGCTCACGCTCTTTTAGACTCCTTTCCAAATTCAAGTCGTGAACAAATATCAGTGAGGCAGAAAGGCTCAGGAGAGTCAGTGGGAATCAGGGTATAACGATGTCGGCAGCGGCCCAAGTTTTCACTGATAACAAGGCAATTACCGCATTAGCTCAGCAATACTGCTTTTATTTCTGGACCAATTACACAGACCATCAACGATCAAAAAACACGCCTCCACTCTGAACGTAGTGTACGGTTCTGCCTTAGCAGTTCACCGAGACTTCAAGTGTATCACATAAAAAACATTTTCTAAATGTAATACACGAGTACAACTTACAAGGTACATGGAAACAAAAAAGGTAGGGAAAAGCAGGAGAACAGTAATCTCTCATGAATGGGAGTTTAAATCTATAGCTTTGATCAAAATGCTGTCAGTGGCATTTTACATTCAAGTACACTTTAATGTTTACTTTTTGCACCATAATAACACTTTACCAATTGCTGTTTTAACAGTGCATTGTACTATCATATCACTGTGTTTCTGTGATATGAGATTCAGGATGTTACTTGTCGTCAATTATTTGTATGAGCTCTTGTTTACTGGCTCTTGTTTGTTTGATTCACTTATTTGTCTCATTTGTTTAAGATAAAGTAGGTAGCTAACTTATTGCACTCTTACCTTAACACTAGTTATGGTCTTAGTTGCTTGTTTAGGAAGGAAATGCACTTACGATTTCTGGTGACTAGTAGTTTCTTGCCTACCTATGTTGAATGCACTTATTGTAAGTCGCTTTGGATAAAAGCTTCTGCTAAATGAATGTAATGTAATGTACTTTGTGAGACTAGTTGAGGACTTGAACAGTGAACAGTATTGCTGCTATTCACAACCTTTTATTTTGCCACTGGTATGCACTATCCTGTATATTGTTTATATCCTTGTAGCTTTGTATATTGTATATTGCTGTGTGCTTCTTTCTTTGTACATCCACTGCTGCATAACTGCAATTTCCCCTCGGGGACAATAAAGAGCCATCAATGTCTAGTCTTATCTTAACTGCAATGTATGAATGGATCTGAAGCCGGCTACTGTATGTCGCCTAATGTCATTTTCAACTCTCCATCAGGTCAATAGGACCTCTTGTAGTGACAACTAATCAGCTTTGGGGAAACAAAGGACGAGGAATACGACGCCATGAAACCATCCTGGCATCCACAGACTGCACTGACACAGTCCTGCCAACCATTTACATCCCCGGCACATACACAGGGACACCAACGGCAGCCCCGGAGACTGCCCAATTAATATCATGTTCATTATTTCTATGCTACTGCAAAAACATTGGAAAAGTGACAAGCTATTCCTTCCGTGTTTACATGGCCAACAAAAGGAAGGAGGTATTGACTGGCAATCTTCCGCAGAATAGATAATTGCCTGTCAGGATGATTCAGTGGAGAGTTGGTGGCTTTCTTCATGCACCCCTTCCCTGAGCAAACCAAATAAACAAAAATGACAACCATTTTGGCATACAAGTATATCAATATGGAGCTGACGGTCTCGATTCTATTGATTCAATTTAAGTTGGTCAGGTTCTGTGGAGATAAAATGTGCTATTTTATTAATTGTTTTACGTGCACCGACTTGCCTAACACGTGTGTTTGTCGAGGGTTGCCGTCGATGAATGGAGTCCCCCACAGTTATGGTCCCACACCTGAGCAGCGTCACGATATTTGTTTTGCACTGGTGTGAGACTTAAGCTGGAGGGGACAGAGTTGGCAGTGGGCTGACATCTTCTCTGCTCCTCCTGTCACAACGTGGGTGGCGGACTGTCACCTACTGGGTCCGTCACATGCAGCATCCTCCACACACACACCGAAAACTACGAGTTCATTATCAGATCGTCAGCCAGGACAAGCCACGGGACGGGGCTGGTTCTACTACGCCTTGAGTTGTGGTGCTAAAACCAGGAGGCATTTCAGATTGGACAAATACAATCATAACAAAGACATAACAACGCCAAACAGGAAACAGCATATCAATCAATACCTCATAATCATCCCAAGATGCAACCCCCATGCTTTTACCGTAACTCTACAATACGCAGATAGTGAAATCTACTGGAGGCGTGTGGTTGATATGTAACATCTGCACCACATAATGAATCCTACTCTACAGACCCCTGGGTGCCCTGCCCTCCCTGACATCACTACCCACACACACCACACACACACACACACACACACACACACACACACACACACACTACTGCACCAGGGTCAGTCTGAACAAGATAAATATGGACATCGTTTACAAAGTGGGAGGGAGGTCAGGACAATGTCACAGGCCCGTGAGGGGAACGGGTAACTTTGGTATCAATAGGACAAAAGCTTCCCACACACATACAATAACTAACAGTGAGGGGATAAATTGACACCATGCAGTGTCTTTATACTGGAGCAGGCACACCATTTTGAACACTGAATCAATCTGCTTTATCAAACAGAAGGGGCACTTCTGGAGGGAACGTCTCTGAAAACAAGTTCCTGATACAAACAGCATTTCTCTGCAATTTGATTTGAGACGGATATTAAATTCAGTCTTAATTTTTCACACCAGACTAAACTAAAACAGACATCCAAAACATTTAATCCTAACCCAATCAAATACAATAAGCTTAAGTTTGTTTCCAACACACTGGCTAACAGCTAGCAACAGTACCAGTCTCTACTTATGCTCGTTGGGATTTCATTATCAATTTGTACCATTTTACACTGTGATCAGTGGAGACATCCAAATCTATTAACATGTTTTTTCTTCCCCTCTCTGTATGTATGACTTCATGCTCCCATGTGTACGACAACCCCCCCCCTCACAAGGCCTCTGCTTCCCTGTCAGGTCCCCCCTACATGGGGCGTGTGGAGCCAGGGAGGAGGGCTGGGATGTGTTTCCATAAATAACACTATGAATAATACAGCAGGTTGAATGAGGCTGAGGGGTAAACAGATCAATAGCTGATTGAGAAGCTCAGGATGCTGCTGGGTCTCACTAGAGGAGTTCACCCAGAGCTCTGCACCTCCTGGGCAACACACACACACAGCCAGGAAATGACCTCTTACATATGAAAGGATGTCTAATCCACTGAGAATTGACTGAGTTGTGAATCTTGTTAAATTAGTGTTAAGGATTAGAGGGGAAGGACATTAATGTTAAGGTTATTTTCACAGCCTCACAGTTTCTGTCAGAGTTTAACAACTGGTATACAGAGGTACCGTTTAAGCTCATGGTGTGATGTTTAACGTTGCTTTGAAGGGTGGTGACAAGAGCAATTGAAAATAACAAACCTCAACTGCTAAACTGATCAAGTATGACACATTGCATTAATATGTTAGTGTTGTATTGAGCTTTGCTACTTGAGTCAGATCCTTTGAGTCAGATGTGATGCATATTGTTGGATGTCTTCAGCGACCAGACTGTGAGCCCAAATGCTGCAGCACTGACAATAAACACGCATGTCCATACACGCCAGGTGCTGGGAGTCATCTTAAACAATCAGATTCAGACCATCTTAAAAGATTTCAAAGGGGAGACGGGTTAGCAGTGTGGGATGGTAGGGTTACGCCGCCTTACCCCCCAGTAGTTTCGACTGACAGTTGACGAACTCTGGTGTCCTGGCCGAGCTGTAGCGCTGGCAGGAGTGGTGGAGAATCTGGACAAAGGTGCACTTCTCTCCCGCCGAACCGGCAACCCACTGGTCGAAGGCATTGTCGAACATCAGGTCAAACTCGGGACAGTCCTGCGAGAGAAGAAGAGTGGGAGAGATGTGAGGGAGGGGTAAGAGTGAAACCAAATGGTGTCTTAAGTCCACAATCTCCCCCAGGCTATTTTACCATGAACAGCAGTGGGCTGATAGACTCACTCTGTTGGGGTCCATGCCGTTGACCTGTCGTAGCTGGTCGATCGTCCACTGTGACCGCTTTACGAAGGCCGAGGAGCCCTGGAACTGCTTCACCTTGGTGATGGATATGTGGGACGGCTTCTTATTCGTCACTGTAGGGAGACATAAGTGACAAACACACTAATATCAGTGGACGTTTCTGTGGAGCTGATCATGTTGCTGATATAACGGGAAGGTTTCGAACAGGATAACCGGGCAGTTCAGGGCATAAACTGTGGAAGAGTCAAGCAGGAGTGACATGCTTCCTTTTGTGGGCGGCAGAAACAAAAGACTCTAATAACAATGGACATTTCACTGTCGGCGCCAACAACAACAACAGCAGCGTGTGATGCTGAGATGTCCTCAGAGAAGACAAGAGCCTAACCACGAGCAGACTAACCCCGTGAACAGGGATTTGACTTTATTATGTTTATCCTGTCAAAATGTGTGTGTAAATCTGACATACACGATGAGATTTGTGTTCTGTATTCCAGCGACACGATACAGACCCCCCACACACCGCTGGTTTGAAGAACATAAAAACTTTACTTTATTGTTTCCCGGTTAAAGTGTAAATTGCTGAGTATTTTCTCACACTGTGCCAGACACAACTCATTTCTCTTGACAAAAGGTGATATATTGCTTCCACTGCACTGCTGACTATATCTAAATGGGTAACACATTTCCTCTGAAATTCCCTTTGGACAGACAATGGACACAATGATAACAGCTAGTCTGGAATCAAATTCAATAGCAGCTTCACATTGTGCTTCATTCGAAATTAGTAGTTTATGTTATATCAATTGTACTTATGTGTAATGAAAGGTTACATCATTTCTCAATTCAGTTCAAATGGTTTGGTTTTTTATGAGGCATTTGGCTCAGCTCTAGTGTGTATCGGGTCCAAATGGAGCCTCCACTCTGACCTGGTAATGACCTGAGGGAAAATACCGCTATTCACTTCCTGCCCCATGACATCATCACTATTTCCTGAGCCCCCCCCCCTTGCCTCCCAGCATTACATACACTACTATTGCATTTCCATGGAGGAATTCCATACTGACTCTTCCCATGCAGCGATCAAAGCTGTGTGTTTACAGATCATCGAGGCCTACGGTTGGACGCCGACACTCTGGTGTCCTTCTGAAGGGCGACGTGCTCCCGTGGTGTTTTTACAACCCCTGGTGTTCGGCTGCAGCTTCCCCTCTCCCACACATTTGCCGCTGTGTCACGTCAGATCGCTTGGGTCACTTTCTCTGCTGTTGCTGTCGACTCTGTGTCTCATCTCTCCAAAAAGCAGAGCTACCTCTCGCTGGTTGTTGTTATGCTCCATCGCTGCTTCGTGGAAGCTGGAGGACCACACCCTTATCTTTTTTGAAAACATAGGTAGGGCTAGATCTAGACTAAATGTTGCATTAGGTGAATTATTCTGTTAGCAGGCTCCCCTCAGAGAACGGCTGTTTGGATACGTTTTACATATCCATTTAGACAGCTGTAGCTAATACCCGAGGTGCTGGCCTGTGGTCATAGGGTGGACGAGACAGAGGCAGACACATATACAGGCAGACAGGCAGACATTTCTTTCTGTTCTAGTCTTTGTGAATTTTGTGTTATTCACCGAGGCAGCCAAAACCATGACAAATAGATGAGGTGAGCGATCAGATCTATCTTGGGTCACACGGGAGGCTAATGGAACTTCTAGAAACCAGAACATTTCATAAAGAGGATGAAAGCTGCATGTAATGAACCGGAGCGTTAAAGGGTACGAGTCTAGAAACAAAAGGTCAACCAATTCCCAGCAGGAACCATTTTTCCTCAAAGCCCCACATACATGCCACATGATACAGCAGAGACTGCAGCACCGGTTTCCTAAGCGGATTTACTAGAAAAGTGGTGCCACTGCTCGGCTTGATAAAGTACGGGACTGGTGGTAAAGGGGAGAGATGAAGGAGAGTCTTAAAAATCGATTCAGCCTCAAAATGGCGACAGAGCAGAAAGACCAAACCCGCCTCCGCTGAGATGATAACCGCTATTGGCATCATTCTCTCCTCACCTCAGCCTCTCCTCCATCTTGCCCTGCCTGTCATGTCCCATGCTAAATGAGGAGTGTGACCTGCCTACCAACCAAACTGCGGAGATGAAGAAGATGAACTACACAGAGCAGAAAGTATTCCTTGTACATTATATCGTGTTGTAGCCATCCCAGTATTTACTTTATTTCCTTTGTTATTGAGCCTGTCTTGGTTCAGAATGTAACTTTCTACATGAACAATATATAATAGGAAGCTATTACTTGTAAAAAAAATAAAAATAAAAAATTTATATTTATCATTTTGTACTGAACAACTGAGCATCTCAAACAGAAAGAGTGGTGGGATGAACATTGACAATACAGCAGCAATGGTTTGACATTCAATTACGTCATCAGTGTATGAATAAGGTATAAAGTAATGGATGAAAGTCACGTGTGATTATGAATGAGCCGAACAGCTTCGACGGACACATCCCCTCATGAGCAAATTCACTGGCATTTCACAGGCTTTGTGGCGAGCCCGCTTTCAAAACAATCACACTGAGGCCAGGTTTAGGGTGTCGGTTACATAACGCCGGGGGAATGGCACGAATCAGGAGAAATGACTGCTGCATGATCTGTTAGTCAAACGGGGTGGAAAATTGACTGCATGTACGGTGCAAACCTGGTAGCATCGTTTAGCCATTTTGCTTTGAAAGACACGTGATATACAGACTATTTATATGCATGGGTGAATCGGTGAAATAGGACCTGTAGCGTCGAGGCCGCGGCGCTGCACTGTCAACGCACTCGACACGGAGGTCTTAATCAAACAGACAGACACCTCTGAGCCTCTCAAATCAATTTCACATTCAGCTGATGACTCCCACCCTGTCTGAGCGGCTCCCTTGCTTATTAGGCAATTACTGAACGTTATCAGAGGAGCTCTGGATTTATTGAAAGAGGTTTTGAGAAAATGTATACTCAGGGCCCTTCCTTCTAAATGAAACCTCAAGTTGCTCTTGTGATAATTTGTTTTTAATAAATGGGAGGTTCATATCAAATTGGGTGATAATGAAATGTGTGGAAAAAATGTGAAAAATGTGTGTGTGTCATCATTTTGAAGCAAGCAAGGATACAGCAACAACTGATATAACCACAGAAGGGATCATTCACATCATAGCGCCTTGTCAAGTCCTTACCGATCCAAACATAAAGGCGCACAATTCCCTGGCTTCCTTCACACTTCAACAGATACAGCGATCTCAATCACAACACGAACACAATGTGAAAGCACAATAAACTTCACTCAGTCAATGTAGACACAAGGAAAGTAGGTGACGGTGCAGGCTGTCAGAGGAAGGCCACGCTGGACTTCCTGTCCTCTCTCTCTTGCTCTGATGGTGACATGCTATCATTTCCTCCGGTGAATCCGGTGGATAAGGACCTTGTTGTGCTTGGCTGTGTGCGAGTGCCGCAGCCTGAAGGGAAACTCATATACCATACACAGACTGGGGACATCACAGAAGGAAACGTTCCCAGGATCGGCTTACCCTCACGGAAATATCATCATAGTTAGCGGTTGTTAACAGAGCGCCGCGAGCGTGGCCACGAAGAGTCATAGCAACGGCAATGGTGACATAAATGATCATGTGAGAAGTGTGCAGGTTGTTCGAAATGAATCCATTCATTTGTGGAAATGTTGAATGGAGTGATATGAAAACAAATATGATCCAGTACAACCAACGCCAAGGCAGGCTGATTGACTATGGAATGCCTTCATCAATATTTGAGCTCGCCAATGACTCAATGAAAGCTAACCTGAATTTGGAGATGGACCACCCGTATGGGCATAACGTGAAGACTTCCTTTCTCTTACATAGTACCGCCTAGTCCTTGTGTCAACACTGATGAGAATCAAAAGTCTCCATCTGCCAGAAATCTGAGCAGCATCAACATTAAGACCCATCAGAGATTAGATATGAAAATCCAAAATCCAAAACCAAAGAATAAGTTTATTGTTGGCATGAACAGAATAGAAAAGTGTAACGGTAGAGAGGAGTTTTGATTGCACACCCTGCGCCATCAGAGTGAGTGGTGGCCCAAATACCCGCCCATCTGACAAGCAGGAGTCAGAAGACCTGTCAGTTCACAAGATGGATATAAGGACAAACACACAATGCCAATGCATGGTTTGGTTAAGCTGATTTATTACCCTGCATCGGAGCCCATTTCAGAACACACTCACGTGCATGGGTGATAAGCAATCATCGCTGTTTTGTTTTTTTGACACTGCCCTGCCCAGAGATCACTTCGCTAGCATCTGTTTCCCTGGATTTTCTGTCGATGAATTGAGTTTGTGTAGATACTGGTCTTTTTTTCGGACATGGTGGCTATCGCTGCTCATGCAAACTACTCAGGTCATCTTCTATTTATTCCAAACAAACCGCTGCTGCTGCCAGAAATGTAAAATGCATCAGTTCCTGTGTGCCAGAGGACCCAAGGCTGTGTTTAGAGCAGCAAATGTAAAAGCTTTTATGAACTGGGTATTGGTTGAATCACTAATGTGTTGCATTCACACTAATGTGAACAAACATTATATTTATTTATATGAAAATGTTGCTGGTTATTACTTTGAGGACAAATATGAAGGGCTAAAATAAAGTATTAGTCTATCTTTAAAGATTAAAACCTGTCTTTTATTTTTTAACCTTTTGCCTTCTCTCTATCCCACTCCAGAGAGAAGCACTTCAACGTCGCCATTTCAACCAGGTGGGCTAAGGATCTCTTGAGAAATCAGACCCTTCAGTCGCCAGTCAATTTGCTCTCTGCTCTGACATTAAGAAGACACAGTTACCATGGCAATCCAATTTGCAAGGCACAAAAGGCACCTGTTAAGCGTGGGCTGGCACACGGCCAGGTTCATTCGGGGACAGCAAACTGAGGCTGTTCACTTCACACAAAATTGGCCTGTAGGCTGGATCGCAATTAACAGAGTTCCACATCCTGTATATCCCCAACGCACTGGGCAGAGACGAGGAAGAGCTGTCCCAGTTTCCTTCACTGGCCTGAGGGCTTTTCTCAGTTTGTCTAGAAGGAACAATCTCAAGGGAGCGACTTCATGTGTATGCATGTACTCAACAGACAAGGCCACACTTCAGTAAGTCGGCCTAATACAACGGCTGATAACTCAAAAGGGCAGCAAAGAGCAGATACAAATGTCGCTGTTAAAAGACCTAGAGGGGTACAAACAACAATCCAACACAAAATATTCAGATATTCAATGTCAATATCCAACAGTAAATGTTTGGAAGTAATCTTCTCCTGGATCTTCGCTCATACCTTACATGACCCAGTGTCAGATTCAAAGAGTTCAGATGATAAGTGAGTTAAGACATGACTAGAAGCCTCTCGCCTTCACACACAGCACTTTGTAGAAGCATTGTACTTTAGAGGTCGTGTTAAATGAGTCAAACTGAATATGTAGGCTACATAGTCTAGTCATAGTCTATCTCTTCAGGTAACAACAACCTCGTAACCTGCTATAGTTGAGGTGTGTTCAATACTTGAAAAACCTATCGTGGTGCCAAGGGATCTTGGGAACTCAGTTTGTTATTAGAGCGATTGTCTGAGAGCACGTTTAACAGTTTTCTCTGTCTGGGTCCATGATTACGGGTCTATTTTAAAACGTGTCCCACTCTGCTTGAGCTGGAACACACTGTTATCGTCAGAGAAAGGCTGTCACTGGAGTGAACCGGAGCGCTGGCTAGACGGGCAACAACACCCCCAGAACAAAGGTCTCTACAGTCTATTCATGGGCTGCAACACACAGGGCCTGCTGTGTACGAGGCCTGCTAAGTCATGACGGTGCTCATGCAGTGGCAAGGTACCAATAGCAAGACGGAGAGCGATATATCCTGGTACGTAACGGCTATAGAATGGAGATCAGCTTGGTTCAATACTGAGAAGGGTCAAGGTAATTACTCAATGTGAGGGTCAATGTGATGGAGTACCAGTTGAGTCCTCTCCTCAACAGTGAAATCTTTATTAAAGACAATACCAAAGAAGTTAAAGTTACATTTCTGAGTTACTGTAAAAAGTGTGTCTGTGAAACGTTGAAGTGCTATAGGCCCAGTAACTTCTAGCAGATATGAACACAGCGGCAGCATCAGAAAGTCGCTTTTTTGGTTTGATTTATACCCACTCTCCTTCCCATTAATCATACATGCAGAGGGCATTTTGACTCCATGAAAGGGTTTTTACTCAAGGAGCAGCCTGATCCATAAAAAAGAGAGTCTATCTGACTGGAGCTGCCCAAGTGTCTCTTCATCTCCTGACATCTCCCTTTGTTATTTTAATCAGGGCAAGATCACAGAGCGGCCCCAAAATGAGGTGTTTGCTAATTTAAAAAAAAAAAAAGTTTAAATAATTCTCTTTCAATGTGTGATGAGCCCAGCCGTCTGGCCAGGCAGCTGTGGATCCCCTTTGAAGCAGGTTATGACAGTTGAAAATTCCTCATGCAATTTTAATGGATAGGTAAAAGAGAGATTTTGTATCACAGCATTTTGGGTTGCGTTGTTTTTGAACTTGTGTTTTGAATTTAGTGAGTAATTACTCCTAAGAATAACATCAATTACGTAGCACTGCTAATGGCTGTGTGAGTTAGCAGTGGGAACACGCGTGGGGTAAAGATAATGACTGTTACAATGACAAGAGCAGCAGGAGAAACAGGCATAAACTTGTCTGAAACATTAATGCCATTTTTATATGAAACATGAAACTAAATTTGACGACTTCTCAGTATGATTGATATGATATAATCTCTTTTTTATCATGTGGAAATTACATGTTGAGTGAGTTTCTCCGAGGAGCTTTCATCCCAGCTTGTGAGAATTTTAAACAGTGAGAATTTTAAACCTAAATGAGTTGGGGTTTTTTTTTAAACCACAGTCTCCTTTCGCCTCTAGTCACATCTGTTATCCATCCAATTATAACACTTATCCAAGGATGGCACATTAAAAGGATTCTGCAGGCTTGACAAATCATGTGTGTCAGCCATGCAAAACCAAAAGGTTAAAGTCGGAGGCACCAGAGTTTCTTAAAGTTGGACTGAAATTCAGTTTTATACTCAGCTAATTTATGAGATATTGCCACCCAAAGACCAGGGGACAAACACAAGTATCCTTTGGCACTGCTGGTACTTCTCCCATTATTGCAAGACAATAATGGGAGAAAATTATAAACTGCACAATAAAGAAGAGAGCTAATTTCTATGAAGGACTTGATGAGGTTTCATAGCCTCCAAGTGAAGTGTCTCATCTCCATTTTCCCTGGCAGAAATGAGCTCTTGAAGAACACGGCATTGTGGTGACTGCGCGTGGTAAAAGTGTTACCGTGTATGACTTAGCAACACGTGTCCATCTTGTGGACAAGTTTACACAGCCCTTTATGAGATGATGATTAAGGGGTGATGTGATTCCTCCGTTGACAGCTTGTGATGCTGTGTGAAGGAGACACTACTGATCATGCCAGTCCCCTAGATATATCTGAGGCGTGGAGAGCAGCCTGAGGGGGGTAAGCCTAATGAGGGGACATGAAACGCAAAGTTATCAGCGGAGAACAAAGTTATCAGAACGGCAGTGAGTGAGGGAGAGATTAAAAAGAAAGCAGCTGAAAATCAAGGGGAGGAGGGAGATAAAGGGCAAAGGAGCAGGGAAGCTACCGCAATGGCTGTGGCATGCAACAGGGAGGAGCAGTGTTAAGGCCTCAACATGGCCAGCACACCCCTGTTGTCAAGTTGGCCAACAAAAAAATGCCTCATAACCTGAAGATGGAACCACTTCATTTGTTTAGGGATGCACAGGACGTGAACTCTGTGTGTATAAGTATGCCTATATACACAAAAACAATTTAACACACACACAAACACACACACAGAGGAAATTTTGTCTTACTATAGCATGCGAAGGTCACAGACTATGGTCGGGCATAGATTACATTTGATCATGAAGAAGAGCAAGTGATACGTCTTGGAGTCCTAAAAGAGAAAGCTAGGGGGAAAATTCATCACCAAATACAGAGGCAAAAAAAAAACCAATCACACTTCCCACAGTGGCAGGTCATCCCGTTTCTCTCTTCCTCAGCTCTCTTTTTGCTCCCGTGCACATCCATGGGGGAAACACAGGGCCTCTTGTGGTGCCCCTGGTTCCATACTGTGGCCCCGGTGCTCGTCCATCACCCGGCACTCCACGGACCACTTAATGACCCAGCCGTTCAGCCAAGGCCCCAGCCCACATACTAAACATTCCTCCTGAGCCGGAGCAGGGAAACATTTAATTACAGTGGGGCACAGACCTGGGGCTTCTGTCTCACCTCCCTCACGGGCGACATTTCATACCCATCTCCTATTGTGGCTCACTCTTCGCCGTGTAAAAACTGAACTGTTTACGCTACCACATTAATCCATTGGCTCCGACAAATTTGAGATTATGTAGTTATAATCTTTTAAGTGTTTAGCCTATCAGTATTTCTAGAATTAGAACTAAAATGGGAGTAAGAAGTGAGCATGAGGAGAAAATGATATAGCTAGATTAGATATTAAATTAGATTGAGAAAGAGAGTGAGAGGAAGGGAGTGTCGTTTCAATGCATTTCACAGTCAATTTCACAACTCTGGAAAAAGATGAAACAAGCACAAAATCTATCCTAGGCGGCAAATCTCTGGAGAGTGTTAAGACACTAAAGACCTCATAACCAAATCTGGATAACATCACGCAATAGCATGCGCCGGCATTTCAAACACTCAAAACAAGGCACATTCCTCAACACTTACTTCTGCTGGATGACCTAAACCGATGTGCCTGGAACAGAAATGCCTTAACCCAAAACAACCCCTGTGTCAGACCTGAGTCAGATAGGGTTTCCAAATAATTGTAACCTACGTGGGAGCACCGGACGGGTGGTGCATCAGGACGATTCAGATGAAATGTGCCGTCAATCACAGAAGTATGCACTCCCTATCTTCCATCACAACCTGAAACCTCTTCAAGAAACACTTTCATTTCCTCACCTAACAATTTCATCATTCTTGATCCCTCTGGAGATGTAGGAACATTTATTACATCTGTTGTCTGGGTGCTTTTTATCCTGATGTTACTTGTGATGTTGGTGCTCTAGAAACTTGAGCTTTCTCTACGGTTGTACTACTTTGTTTTTCTGCTGTGGCAATACTGTAAGTTACTCTGAATAGGAAAAATCTGGCAAATGTCTGCAATGTAAATACATAACTGGCTTTCAAATAGTGTAAACCTCCTGGCAGTCAACCATCTGGTACCCTCAAGCACAGTAGAATAAACATCATTCACAAACACTGTCACACTATTACACCCAGGTCTGCTATGTGTATCAGGATGAGGTTAAATGGCATTGAATACCCTTAGGTCATTTTCTGTGTGAATTCCTTTAACCTTAAGGCCCTAAAAGTCAAATCAAGTGACCGTCAAAGCAACAGGATTGCATTTCAAGCATATTTTCTGATCTCACTTCCTGTCCCGTGAGAAGGTCCAACAGGTTTAAAGCATTAAGTGGAAGAGGGAAGAGATTGATATCACGCTACTCTGTCCAAACATCCAAGAACACAGTCTGCTCCGGCAAACACGAGGGTGTGGTTTCAGGCATCAGCTCAGCGGGGAGCTAGACGCACCTGTGAGAGTTTAGGCTGATCAGCAGTCAGCCTTTGTTCCTGCAATTAACCTTGTGTTTAAATGTCTCACAGTGAAGCTGGGCAAAGGACTCACTGATACCGACAGGAGACAGACGGACGCAGCACTCTGGTTTTCTGGAAGAGGCTGAAAAGTCCAAGACTGTTTGTGTTTTTGTTTACTCTGGCCCGTGGGTTTTTTTTTTGCTGGGCAAACAGTAAAAGCGCCCGTCTCTCACAGCGACTCAGCATCCGTTCCTTTCATCAGAGCCCCGTGGTGGGGAGAGTCTTGTCACAGTTGGTGTTTAATAAAGCAAAAACAAGCTTTGCTGCCAAGGGTCGCTTTATGATAGGTAGATTCAGAGGAAGATTATCTCAGGACAACAGGGGGATGACAGGAAATGTGATTGCTACATGTATTATTATGCTGTAAAGCACAGAGTCTTTTCACTTGGAGATGGTGTATCTTTTTCAACAGATTAAAGGATAAGAAAGCACCGGCAATCGTTTGTCGTTGCCGTTTCACAGGACTTAACTTTTGTACTGTTTTGAAAAGCAGTCACATCTTACATTGTGTGTGTGTGTGTGTGTGTGTGTGTGTGTGTGTGTGTGTGTGTTAATATATGGCAGGGAGTGGGTGAGGGCTAGGTTCATGATTCGCATCACGTACACAGACAGGATTAGAGCCCCACCTGAAATGCTTTCCCAGGATTATAGACCGAGGCAGATATTGCATGTGGAGAAAATACAACTTTCACCCACACAAGAAGAAAACAAAATCTTTATGGGATCTTTGAGTTGTGTTGAATATCCTGTGGTAGTATCAAACCCCTGCTCCGTGTACTGTAGGGGAAAATCTGATGTTTGACCTCCAAATAGTCCTCTGTGATGAAAGACCCACACAGGCTGACAATCTGAGTGCTCAACTTAACGCAGCAGGTTGAACTTCGTCGCTACAGCTGACATAAAAATGTTATCTTTCCTCCGTGTGGAAATGAGTCAGTCTTCCTTCCTTTCCTCGGTCAGACCCCTCCAAATGTCCACACCCCAGTGTGATCAAGGTCATGCTGATAGTCAACTGAGCCAGAGATGACTTTTACCAAAACATGTCTTTCCATGGAACATCAGGCTCCATTACATACGCTCCTTCGGGGACATTAACACAACCCAGAAGTTATTAGAAGAACATTTTTAATCCCAGCAATTCAGATGAGTTCCTCTGCACTGGCAATACAGCTAAAAAACGATGACTATCACAGGGACGTAGCGCAAGGGGTGTTATTTCACGTCTCTCCTACATACAATTTTCCCTCATGATTGTCATCAAAGTCACCGAAGCCTCTTATTAGTTGTCCACATTCAAAACAATTATCTAGATGATAACATAGATGAGGTAACCTGTTTCCCAAAGATGAGCAGTAGACGACAGGTGAGTACAATTCAAGTCAACCACAGCAAATTGGACATTGATGATTAACTGACAGGTAGTTTCCAACATGAGGAACTACAGTAGTATTGCCCAGTTATTATACTTATTTTTTGTACTAAATTATTATTATTATTTTATTATTATTTTATTTATTTTTTAATCCTTTTTATTTGTATTTTATTGTATTTTTATTAGTTATTATTGTTATTATTATTATTATTATTATTATTAATTTATCTTTATTGGGGTCCTATGTCAAGAAATGTTTTATGTAAAATAATGCAAAAAAATAAAACAAAAAGTTCAAAAAAAAAATAAAAAAAGGTATGGCAGCAGAGCATCCGTCTCTGCTTCCCTTTACTTGCTCTCTAAATCCTCCTCCTCAGGAAACATCTGGTCAAAGCAGGAGTGGGATAAATAATTCAGTTCTCCTTACCAAGAGGTCGGGGGATGAACAGCGAGTGGGCGACGCGGCCTCATAAACAGAGGTATTTCACGTCCAGCAACAAAAGCTTCAGCGTGACACGTGGCTGTCCATCACAACCTGGACCTGCCTCGTGGTGTTTATGATCACTGTCACAGCAGACATGTGTGATGAATGAAGGCAAGCTAGGGCCGGGCGCTCAGCTACCGGTGTCGACAGTGTCAATCTTACAGGGAAGACGTCTGGGGTAGATAAGCTTCGTTTGGCTGCATTTCATTGGTGTCCGGTAAAGTTGTATGGCGTGATACTGAACCGGCATGTTTATTTCAGCAAACTGAAGTTGATAGAGTAACACACACACACACACACGCACACAATAATGAGAGGTAAGCTGCCATTTTTAAACTCAAGATGGGTGGTGGTTGCAAGAAGTGGGAGGATGAAAGGAATGGCCCTGAAGCAATTAAAAGTGAAATCAGAAACACTCACTCAAACCCCAAAACCGGATCAATACAGAGTACCCAGGATCCAAGAAGCTCAGTAACTGAATATGTATCCTGGCTGGGAAAACATCTGCGTGACTGATCTACCTCCCTTCCATTTCATGCTCATTTTGCATAGCGAGACAAAGGAGGACATAATCTGTAGGTGTGGGCTCGTCCCACGTCCTAAAGATAAAAAAACATGAAAGAATTTGTCACTTGTCAGCCTAACACACAAAGGTACGCAAAGAAAAACAACCACACGTGCACAAATACTACACACAAAAGCGCTTAAGGACCGCCAAACTACCGGGCGCAATTTTTTATAATGTGTCATAACTTGCGCTCCACTTCCATGAATCAGGAGGAGTTACAGTGTAATGATTGGGGAG
The DNA here is from genome assembly GCA_034670385.1 of Hoplostethus mediterraneus. NCBI lineage: Eukaryota > Metazoa > Chordata > Actinopteri > Trachichthyiformes > Trachichthyidae > Hoplostethus > Hoplostethus mediterraneus. The sequence goes on from JAXDDW010000007.1 coordinate 8,699,719, forward strand.
CACAGCACAGACTGAGAGGAGATAGCTAATATGTCCCCTGTGGGCCTGACACACACACACACACACACACACACACACACACACACACACACACACACACACACACACACACACACACACACACACACACACACACACACACACACACACACACACACACACACACACACACACACACACACACACACACACACACACACACACACACACACACACACACACAGTCCTTGAAGGGCACAGATTGCTACTCTGGCAGGACGGATCACGAAGATGCAGGAAAAGTTTAATTTCTTCCCTCTGTCAATGGTTTTCCATCTGCCCTCGCCATAAATAATGTTCCATGTAACAGCAGAAAACAGCAGGGGGTTATGAGATTGATATAAAATTCCTCATTCATTCCTCCCTTCCATCCTGAGCTCACTGTTCAGCACGGCTACAGAAAACGAGAACATCAATTCCTGTGCTTTCAGTTCATCTTGAGAAGAACATGTGACCCGATACAGTGGGGGTCCACGACCAAGAACTGTTTTGTTTCATCATTCATCAAAAACTAATTCACATTTTTAGTCAAATTACATTTCTCAAACAAGATTACATGATTAAACTTTTTTCCATTAATAATTCAAGTCCTTTTTCAAAGTAAAAGCACTAGCAGGAGGGACAATAATGGACCATATTAATTTAGTTAATATCTGGTAATATTTGTTAAAAGACCTAAAACAATTCACACTGTGGATTCACACTAGGAGTATACATGTGTTAATATTTGAATTAAACATATGGGAAAACATTTTGAGAAAACCTTACTAAATGGTGTGAGAACAAGATATTCAGATATAATTCAATTTCATACGAGCATTTCTCAAACATCTAAACATTTTTATTTCTATCAGTTCTTAATAACCTAGAATAAGAAGCATCAACTGAGTAAATTAATTGTATTAGTTTTTGTTAAATGATGAAAACAAACAGTCCTTGGTAGTGGACTGGTAGTGGACTAGTGGAGCCCACTGTACATGTAATATATACAGCCGCTGACCTAAAACATTAGATGCTCAACTCAAATCTTCCACCTTAACAAATCAAAGAAAAAGTGCAAGAGAAGGTTTTTTTTCCTTTGAGTGTATGTATGTGTGTGTGTTTGTCATGATAGTGCACAGTGTGTATGGATGCGAGTGCTGTCAGGCAGCCTGCAGGGGTGCTGAACCATGCCCTTAGTGTGAAATACCAGAGCAGAACCCACCCGGCGCTTGACAGAGGGAGTCCCTACTGTAGAGTGCCAGACCCCCCGCGGTCTGCTGTCACAGGCTTGTTCAGCCACAGAGCTGCCTGGAGAGAGAGGGATGCCATGATGCCAGTCGCCATCCTGTCTAACCTTTAAATCCTGCCTAAGTCTTACCGCCAGCAGGTCTGACTGCCTGGTGTCGACCTGAACACCTGCTAGGGCAGTGGTTTTCGATCGAGTCCTGCTGGTTCTCCATCCTACCAGACACTTAATTACGGTTAATGTAGTAGCTGATTAGATGGAGATTGAAAACCACTGTGCTAGAGAACAGGGATGTGAGGAGATATAGCAACCATCATCACTTTTTTATTGGTTAAAAAAAGACATCACATCATAGTTTTGGGAAATACTAGGTAATTTGTATTCTGACCGTATTGCTTACAAAGCATTTTGCAGAAATGAAACCCAAGGCAAGGTAAGTATAAACAAATTAACAAGCAGCAGCGTTGGAAAAACGAAGGTAAACACAATGAAAATATTATCTGAAAACAACTTAAAATAAGTTTTAAAAGACGATAATATTTGTGTTTACCTAAGCTCTTCAGCTGTTCCAGAGTCCAGGGGCATCATCTGTTTTTAGTCAAAAGACTTTGTAGAGACCAACCACTGATTGTAGGCTGAGCTCCAGATCATAGGCGCTTAAAACCATCTTAGATATAAGCTGTTAATTGTGGTGCCAGGTTTCCCCTGTGTGGTTTGATCTCACAGCAAGCAGCACTTTAATCACTTGCAAATGAACAATTAGGGAACCAATTATACAGACTGAATCATATGAACCTAGCAAAAGACAGACAGCAGGCTGCTTTTAGTGCAAGTACTCACAGTCTGATGGGTGAGAGAGGAGGGTGACCCTACCTACAACAGCAGCAGATGTACCCTTGTGAGTTGCACTTGCAGAAAGGTTTTTGCTCTCATGCCTATCTGCAGAGTAAACTGACATTACAAAATTCTTCTAGACATTGTAAATATTGTTGTAATTTCCACGTGAATACATGTGATCAAAAACACCAACGCATTTAAGGATGCTTGTATGCCCGTTTCCTATTTTGAAAAGATTTGGTCTGGTATTCCAGCGTTTGTTGGTCATCAATTTCAGTATTTTGATTGACCTCCTTTGCCAAGAGGTATGGATTTGCAAGGCACTGCTATTCTTTAACCTAGCCACCCAAAGAGAACATAACATTCATGTTTGACATTTGAGTTTTTCCTGTAACCAGAGTTCTTTAGAAAAGAAAGTGAAAAGGAGTTCCACTTCTAGAGTTCATTTTAGCCGCAAAGCTTCTGTTCAAGTTTATCCTAGTTGTAAAGGACAACCCGGGATGCTGCACACAGAGCCTCACCGAGTCTCACATATCCTCCAAGACTCCAGGCTCTCTGATTGAATTTCTCAGTGGCAGTTCTCGGAAAGGTGTTAGATAGTGGGTGGGGAGCATATGGTGTTTTTTCAGGTCCTGGTGAGGTTCGCGCCAGGCCGCAACTTCCCTACAGGGAGTGTTGTAGATACAGAGAGGGACTCCAGCTGCTCCTCGGGGTGACCTTCATTACCACAATTAACAAGCATGCCACTCAGAGGCACACTAGGCTGGTGAGGATGCTGCACTGTAAGCACAGTGTAGATGGGGCAATGTACATGACACAGCAGGCCGGAGTGAGTGGAGGATATTGTTTGATCAAAGGAAAGAGAAGCAGGAAAAGAAAGAATATGATTGTGGGGTTTTAAGTTGTAGACTAGGCCTGTATCATGCATTTATTTAAGGCGGTATGTGCAGCTTTTTTTAAACATCAATATGTCAAATGAATTGTGATACCATGGTAAAGAAAACATAAACAAAAGGAGACGTTTCCCATAACCCCTAATGCTTCCTGTAGTAAAGAGGATGTTGCTACTTGTTCTGCCTCCCCCTCACTGGCGTCACTCTGTGTGCATTTGTTTTTCCTGTTGCTTTACGGATGAAAATAAACATGTTGGAAGTAATCGTTTCCATAGGCCTTTCACTTGTTCCACCATCTGCCACGGCAAGAAGCTCTGAAACCTTTAGCTCCATTTGCAGTGGAAGAACAGCGCCCTCTTGCCTGTTTCGCTGTTTTGTTTGGTCTTGTGTGTTTATGGTATTTAAAATGCAAGTGAAATATTTCTCTCAATTGCACATCAAGAAAATACAGTGACGGAATTTTGAGTGAAGTTTCAAGCATGACCTTGAGATGGATTGAGCAACTAATCCACAGGAAGAGTTTTATCATCGTCAACAATGATATTCTACCATTGGCCCTGGGAGCTTCACCCTATCACTGGGTACCTCTTGGAGTCTACGCCAAACTTATGTTCATGCACATTTCTCTTGCTGTTAATAAATGCTTATAATTGTAAACCTAGCCTCTCGGGATTGAACACGTATGGGCAATCAGAGTCTATTATTGCGGTTTAAAATCCCTGGTGCAAAGGCAGGGCAGCAGGGACCACCCACCACATTGAAAAACCATTAGTCAACAGCCCATCAAGCATCTGGCTGACCATAAAATTAAATGACAACTGATTGTAGCACGGTGGTATAGATTTCAGAGGATTCATCTGACAAAGCAGATTATCCATGTAGCCTCCCAACGGTGTAGGTTAGTACCCCTTAAAGAGGTGGCCTAATAGGTTGGCATGTGCAACACAACACTGCCTATCCCTTAGGAGCACTCAGAGTCTGTATCAGTCAATGGCATCACTGAACGTACGTTACTTGATCTTGAAAACAAATGAGGCATGATAAGTTTACGGAGCTGCTGAGCCATTACACATATGCATTGACTTCATGGACATTAGGCTCAACTGCCTCTTCACAAATCTGTCAACACCATCCAGCAGTCTCTTAAAGCCTGGACTATAAAGCAAGCACAGAAGGATGTATTGATCATCCAAGAGGCCCACAATCTTAGTTACAAACATCCTTTGTTCGGTCAGGAACCCTGACGATGGAAAATCCCAATGAGGAAAAAGCGATCACACAGTGGATTTACGTTACAGATAATGAGCACTTTTCTGTGTTACAGACGACTCTGAGGCTAATCAATCAAGAACACTGAGGTCAGGCAAGGTGAGCAAAGCAGAGACCATTACTGCCTACTTTCCACTGCTTTACTACACAGACCCATTCATTCACATGCCTGAACAGGTCCGTAGGTACGGAGACGGGACAAACAAAAACACAGGACAGCCTAATTGGACAGTGAGAGCTTCTGATTTGTAATGACAGCAGAGCAGCAGGCGTATTGGACCGCTTTGTTGTCTGGCTATAGATAGGAGGCCTCCCACATTCCCCATTGATCTGCCTGTCTGATGGCTGCAGATTATACGGCTAATGAAGACAAGTCTATCTGTGAAAGGCTGGTCTTTGCATGTGTATGTCGCAAGAGTGCTCAGCTCTCAGTGAGCCATGTGATATACAGCTCTGGAAAGAATTAAGAGACCACTCCAAATTCTTCTTGAATCAGCATCTCTACTTGTATGGCAGCCATTCCTTTCCAGTGTCTGTTGAACTCCAACACAGGCACAACTCATGTCAGCAGTTTATAGAATAAAACAGAAATGTTAATTTTACTCAAATAGTAAATAGTATATATAGTAAATAGTAAAACCAGATTGATCATTTGGAGTGGTCTCTTAGATCTATATGTGTTAAATAAATGAATCAGATTAGTTCAAAGCTGATATATTAAAAGCTAAAATAATGTATAACACCTTAGTCTGCATCGCTAGTGATTGAACGGTAAATTTACCAAAACATGGCAAAAGCAAATCATATGCAGAGAGAATATGAAATCTGAACTAACACATTGAAACATAATTGCTTATCAGTTCTCCGTGTTTATTTTTTTCCCCTTAACTAATGCAGATTTCTGGGTCACAGACCAAATCTGTGCAGATAACAATGGATTTCCTGGCAGAGAACATTATTGAAATCGTGACCCGAGGTCAGACCGCACACTCTTCAAACATACTGCTAGTTCATACTCTACTGGGCAATGCCCTGACCCCACAGGCGGTTATTGACATGCACTTGGCGGCACAGCCAAAGTGAAAGTGCAGTGTTGTTGTTTGTTGACGTGAGTTTTGGCTTCCTGTAAAGAAGAGCACTTAAAAGTCTTAAGTGTGAGCTTAACACTGCCATGGTTTTAAAAGCTGTGGGTGACAGAGACACATGAAAAAAGCCCATTAGCCCTGAAGTTATTAGCACAATGAAGATGAAAAGAGGAGAGTATGCTTCTAAAATGAAAAAAGGAAGTCCTTATGTTCTGGCATACTAGAATGAAAAATAGGAGTGTGTCCTCTTTCATTTCTCACAAGCATCTGAAGTGTTCAAAAATATGCTGTCCTTTATTGAAAATGTCATTAATCAATACACAGGATAAGATGTCACCATCCCTCATATGAAACCCACTCATAGATGTTATAAGAATGATAACCACCAAATGAACCATAGCAGACATCAGGCTACACCGTCATGAATCTACAGCGTCATTCGTCAGGTGGCACCATTCACTAACTACCTTCTCTAGCCAATAGCACTACGTGGCATATCATTGGGGTTATCAAGAGGGCACCTTCCTTCACAGATGTTTAGTTGAGTTGAGTTGAGTTAGGCCCACAAAACCTCAAGGCGGCTCAACAGTGTCCTGGACCCACCTCCCTCTATGCCACCACCTCCCCTCAGCCCCAACTGTGGTTTATGACCTGCCGCTGGACTTCACCCGACTGTCTTGTTAAAGTTACAGTACGTTTCAATAAGAAAATGAAAGTGAAACACTTTGAGGTGTCTCTCTCTCTCTCTCTCCCAATCTTTCATGTCTCTTGACACTGAATTCTCTAATACAGGCAAGAAATAACCTTTAAAATGAAAGTGGCAAAACCATTATGGACACGCACACATACACACAAATGCTCCTCGCTGCAAGGAGCATTTATCTTCCTCAGCTCTCAACTCCCAAAAACACCCCAGCCATTCATCACTATAGACCAGTCTCACACTGAGGGAGAGAGGTATGAAGAAGAGGGGAGGTGGGAGATGAAGACATGAAAATGGAGGAGAGATATGACAATGAATGAAGTGAGGGGGCATGGGAAGGAGGAAGGGATTGAGGGAGGGATAAAGGAAGAGTAAAAAGATAATGAGTGATCACAAGTGTTGAAAGATAGGGGCAAGAGGAGCTATATCTCCTGAACTCCCAGCTGCTCCATTTAGAGGGGAGTTATGGGCTGTACCGGCTTAGGAGAGAGTAATGAAAAGTGAACTCCATCTTAACTTTCATCACACCAGTCGAGGGTCACAGAGTGGGACAAATTAGGTCAGAGTGAAGCCTCTGGACGACACCGGCTCGGCTCGGGGTGAACTCCACCTCAAACTGTCACGATAACCTGAAGATGTGCTCTGGAGATACAATTCGAACATCTTCTGTGGATCAGTACACTGAAGAACAGATAAAATGGGATGAAAATAATCTGCAAAATTACTTGTCAAGCAAAAGGCTTATGTTGTAATCGCCTTGTTCCTTGCTAAGTAAAAAGGTATGTGTGCTATTTGCCATTTTGAGGATTAGCCCCCGCCCCCAACCTCATTTTGGTGATTAGCCTTATTTCAGATGCAGAAGAGCCTTTTTGTTAGCTTACAGTGGAAAAACCTTGTTATATATCTCCTCTATTCGTTTCAGTTGTGATAAGTTTGTTATCATAAAAGGGCAAATTACATTTCATGTTTTTTCCATGGCCATTTTTCTTCTGCCCCGCTGGCTCACATCCTGAACACTTTAATCATGAGACGATTTGATCAGAGAACATCTTGCTGAAACAGCCTATCTGATCTGGTGGTACAGGCATGCTAGCGCCTGACAATTATGGAGAGTGGTTGAAATTATGTTTCCCCTTTTTTTTAAAAATTACATCCAAATTAGATAACTACACCGTGAAAGTTGATGAGTCAGACTCCAAACTTGATTACAGAAACTGAAATAACGAGGAGCCGAAACTGTAATCGTACTAATCTCTGACCTGGGACCTGTAGGGTAAACAGAGCTGATAAGGACCAGTGGGGGTAGTGATGAATGGAGCCACTGTATATACTGCTAGTCAACTGTCACTGATTTGTGGTAAGCTACTAACCCCCTACTAGCCCCTCTGTGTATAGTGAAGCTGAGTGAGGGGGGCAGGACATGCCATAGTCAGGTATACACAGCATGACAGCACCCAGATGGTCTCTGGCTGTGGAACAACTTCCATTCTTCACCTTTACTTTCACTTAAAAACACCTGCAAATAGTTTAGTATAATACTATTAGTTATACTTTTACTATAATACTACCTTACTCTCCCACTCTACATCATGACATCCATTAACAATGACAAAACAAAGACTTGGCCCTACTCAGTTCTATGACTCAACTATGATCCATCCAACCTGTAATGTTCATGATGAGTAATAGCCTAGGTGTTTCTGTTTCTAATCATCAATGTTCATGTTGCTCACTTACCTAGAAGTTGCTTTAAAAAAAAGAGCACATTTAAGAGTCTTTAGGGTGACAAATATAATACATCAGTGGTGTAACAGTGGATTGGTTGAAACAAGTCACATAAAAAAGCAATATGATCAAGTAGCTTTGACTTTGTGAGACTTATTTGTGTTGCAGACCAACTATTTTGAAACTGAGGTGAGTCCAGAGATTGAAGGGCAGCTATGTGTTTGTGCCAAATGTCTCACCGGGATGATAGATTCTAGTGGAAACTTTTTGGCCGGACGTGGCTTTATCCACCTGTGACAATAAAGCACTCCTTTGTCTGGCTGGAGCTTATCCCAGCAATCTCTCTCTCTGATTACCAGGCCTGATCTGAGTCTGACTCGACTCTGACGCTGCTCATGACTCTCACAAATCTGAGGCAAAGTGGAAAAACTTTGGCCAAAAAAGCCATTCATTCTAATAGCACAACAAGCTGACTTTTATGTAATAACCATAACAATGAGTGATATTTTGCAAAGTGTGTGTGTGTGTGTGTGTAGGAGTGCATGTGGGCGTGCTTTCCAGAAGGGGTTTGATATTCCCCACAAGGTCCAATTACTCAAGCCCAGTACATCCAGAGCTGTCTGTTTGCATCAAAGCTGATCCACAGCTCAGGGCCTGAGCCAACCTAACACACAAGCCAGCATTCACAAACAACCACACACACACACACACAAACAAACACACTCTCGCCACCCAAACAGAACAGCAAGGAACGAAGGACCACCTTGGGGTGGTCGACATGTGTGACCTGCGGTCCACGTGTGCCCCGGGCGCTGCTTGAACACTGCACTGGGTAAATCCTCCTACAACCCTAGGGTGTCACTCACTCTCCCTTTCAAGTCTCATTCACTCTTATTCTCTCACCCTTCTCACTCACACACTTGCTATCTCTCTCTCTGAGGGGGAAAGGATTAGAAAAGGAGATCTAAGAGACTGTTTTGGATCTTGGCCCAGCCCCTCACATAAGCTCTCCGCACAGTTTAGCACTAAAAATTGGCTGTAGATTTAGCCTTGAGTGCACTTTGCTCAGGGAGCACAAATCCTTCACCGTGTTAACCTCCTTACTGGAGCAGGTGCAATGAAATGAAATGAGTAATGAAAACTATCTGTTATGGCTCTATTGATTAAAACTATAACTCCTCCCTCCCAACTTTATAGCTCAATAGGTGTTAATACTGGGAAATGCAATGCAAAGAAGTTGAATTTAAAAAGGTAGACTACTGTTTTGTGTCAAATCCAAAGCCACAGACATGACACCCTTAAGTCTTGTTGAACATATCGCATCCAAATTCAACAATCAAGACTGCAGCTGGTCTCCAACGTGCTTGGAAGCATGAACTCCTCTCCATTCGTGGCTTCAGATAAATCCCCTCTCTCTCTTTAAAAGAGGCCGATAGAGTTAACTCCAGATGCACTGGCTCAGCAAATCCATGCGCCTTACTTCAAAATCAATACTAGTGGCTTTAAAATGATATAAGAATCATAAGGCTCAGCTGGCATATCACTGTGGAATCGGATACGGCTCTGAATTCATTACATCTGATGGCATCAATCCTGCTACGCCTTATTTGAACACTCCCAGGGAAGCTTTCGTTACTCCACTCCTCTTAAATCTTCCCCGTTCTCTCCCCTCTTCCTTCTCAGGACAGCTGTAGTCTGACAGCACACCAGTGGATGGAACAGAGGTAGTGGACGTTTTCTGGGAAGGGTAAGAGGTGAAAACTGAAATTGGTTGTGATACATCACCAGGCTAGAGGCAGGACCGAGGAGGTAATAAATGGAGGCTCACGAAACAGCCACCTGCCAGCAGTGTAAAATCAAGTCCAGCAGAGACCAAGTGTAATTTTATCAATGAGTTCATAAAGAGGGCCACTGGCAAGATCTGTATGGACATTTCATAAAAGACATATTACACCCAACTGTGTCTCCAGTATGTATTGCATGCTACTTTCACAGACGGCCTTGGGCTCTGTATGAGCACTACCACGTGACTGTGGATTGTTCACGGTTTCGCGCATGGAGAACCGATAACAAATAAATGCAATAAGCACGCTGCAGCTCGGTTAAACCACCGCCTTATAGAAATAAGCCTCGGTGAATGCCTGGAGGTTGTGTGATGAATGCATAGTATGTTCGCCATGCGCTGAGATGGAAGAATAGAGGCAGCTACTGCATCTGGCATGACCAATGAAAGGCTGCAAGTTAGAGCAGACGCACCTCTGTCAGGTTAGCAGGATGAGGAAGGGTGTGTGTGTGTGTGTGTGTTGTGTCTCCCTAGGGGTATTTTAGCAGTTAGATAACATAAATGACGGTAAACTCCCAGTTTGCGGGTTTGCAAATAGATTAAAAGCACGACGTGGAAGCATGTTGGAAGCCATGAGAGATGAGACATGCCACCAATGGGATCCTCAGAAACTGCCTAGGTATCAGTTTGCGATGTGATTCATGACATGTAGGAAAAGCAAATCAGATACATAGCTACACCTCCGCCCTGGTAGACTCGGGTCATGAATTGTAAGGAATGGATAGATCAGCACTTCTACTTAGTCTCTTTATTTATGGACAGAGGTGGGGGGTGGGGAAACGCTGAATGTTAAACCTTTGCAAAGCAAAATTCTGCATTTGTTATTCCCTAACCTCAGAGCTGGTGGGGGGGGGGGGCTACATAAATATTTGCCAAGAGAGCTGCATGGGCTTTTCTGTTAAAAAGCCTGATCGATAATTCTCAGACTTCGCCTCAATCAGTTAAAGGCAGCTAACAAGCCAATTCCTCCTCCTGAGCAATACAATTCAGGACTCAACATCCCCTACGACCTTGTAGTGGACACTGGAGTTCAGGAAAAGTGACTACGGCGTGTCGTTTCTCCATTTTACTGGATTCACAGCATGAGGAAGGGGATCATGGGGAGCAAATATTAACCCCTAGTTAAACCCCTGTTGATTCTGCCAGCAAAGCCAGAAGTGAGAATGCAGCGAAAAGATCCATGGCAAGCCTGGAGTTACTAACTTATTCTTTAGATTACATTCAGAGATACAACACGACTGAATCTGGCAATATCTGAATCCTAATGTTCCATGGATAAGCCATGCTCATTTATCTCCCAGAAATCCCGAAGTCAGCCAATATCTCTGGAGGGAGGATACTGTTAAGATGTCGGTACGCAACACTAAGCCCACAGCACCAACGTAGCTGGTAAGACATTCAAACAGGAGATAATGAGATAGAGTGGGGGGCTCCTGAAGCAGAACAGAATAACATGTTGCTTCCTGATGTCTTCCAAGCCAGGCAGATGAAGCCCCAGGTTGCTCGTAGGGGGGAGATATCAGTCCCACGTCTACGACAGATTCATCAGACGTCTGTGGTGCTGGCTCGAATGTGCTTTGAGCTTCACCGGCCTCATCACACGGGTTTGTATTGAGCTGACAGGAGATACAGACGCACCTCGATGCTGGCTAAGTAAAGAGAGGAATATATGAAGAGATAGAAGAGAGCAACAATGATTGAGAGTGGAGTAAGAGATGATACGCAACAGAGAAACAAAGAAAATACTGTAGTGAGTAATTTCTGACACCTTCTCTGACTGCTTCATCTTGCTTTTCCCCTCACATTGTTTCTCTCTACCGACTTCCATGTACTGAAAGTTGAAGAAAAGGAGGGCGATAAGGAGAACTGGTGTGTGTGTGTGTGTGTGTGTGTGTGTGTGTGTGTGTGTGTGTGTGTCACAGACAGAGGACATACTTTAATTGAACTGTTTGTTGGCCCAGGGAGATATTTTATTTATGCAGCATCAAAGGGATCTTAAATCAGAGCATGACACACATTACCACTGGGAGTGTGTCAAGATGTGTATGTGTGTATAAGCTAGGACTGGGGTCTAAAATGACATGCATTATGCTAAGAATAGATATTTTATTATTGTGCACGTAAAAGAATGGGCTTTTACTCGATGGAGCCACAGCTATACTGAAAAAAATCATCTTTGAACGTCTTACTGCTGCCACACAAGACGAGTTTGCACCAGACCTGCACCTGAACGGAGAAGACGAGGGATTAAAAACGGACACAATCGCACAGAGACATTTTTGCTGTCGGCAAACAAATCAACAAACCAAACTGCATCATATGAGGCCGACTCCAGTACCGGCTTAATCATCCACTTCCAAACACTTTCACAGTTCACAGAATACCCATTACTGTAGTGCAGGTCTCAAATACAGACGTGTTTTTTTTCCCCCATTGCACTTCAAAAGAAATGCGCAGTATTCTCACTCTTGTGTTTCAAAACTCTGCTAGAGTAATAACAGCAACAGCCCTCCAACTTTTGGTTTCCATCTCTAGCCGTCCTACTTTCAGTAAGAACTATCAAAAAAGGTTAGGGCCCTCGAGAGCTTCCCCTCCCTTTCCTCCCCCATATCTCCGTCTCATCTGTATCCACCGCTCCCCTCCCCTTCTCCTCCTATCCCAATTGCCGTGGCTGAGCCGGTATTTGCTGGACGGTCCTCCTTCCCCGCTCGTTGATAGTGGCATGCATCTCAGACAGTCTCTAATAATCAGACAAGGTGTTCCAGTCACACAGGGACTCGCGCCTGTAAATTAACACAGAGGGGATGCAGCCAAACTCAATAAATTTGTCATCTCGATCCATAAAAAAGACTCATCCCTATTCGTGGAATCGTGGTAGATTTCAAGCCTCGGCTAGTCCATGATGTTGCAAGGAACAAATCCAGTGGCTATTTCAGTCAACACTTCAAGGACACCAAAAATGATCATGCAACAATCTTATGGGTATGCAGTCAAGCAGGGAGCAAGCAAGGAAGCTCTGCAAAAAGTCTTTTAAACTGACTGTGCAGAGTGATAAAGGAGCAAAGTACCTCCCTGTTGCCGTGACTTATTACGAAACAGCTTCGCAGAGGGTTTGGCATCATCACGCATTGGCAGTACAGTTTGTAATAATCAAGAAACGTCAATACATTGTGAAACACAGTAAATTTTACTGTTTGGCCCGGGACACACTGTAGGTCACAAAAAACATTTTTCATATAAGCGTATAAATCTTCGAGTACTTTTGGAGACATTTTTAATACAGCTAAATGGAATGTGTTGGGGAGTCGATTGGTACGAGTAAATAAAGTTGGTTATTAAGTGGCAAGAACAGAGCATCAGCTAATTATCTGGATGGCTGCCTTTTACAAGGCCTGGGCTCTGGAGTCTTTTCGTCTGCCTTTGCCATTTTTTTTTCCCTCCACAGAAGAGAGGCAGGAGCTGTGGCTGGCTTTGTTACAAACAAAAGAAAAGCTGAAAACGCCACGAGATGAGTTTTTCCAGGTACAGGGGGAATTCTGATATCACTGTTTTTGCTCTCTTGGTGAGCCAAAACATATAGTCAGAGTACACAGTATCAAAAACATGTGTGATGGGGTCCTTCTGTGATAATTACCTCCTCAATAGTCCTTTGGGGTCCTCCTCGCCTCATCTCCCAGGCCCCTCCCCTGCTGTTACATCCCATCCCATTATTAACACTTCCACATATGTGCGCCACATTATCAAACTTCAAAACAATCTCAGAAAAAAAACAAAAAACTACATTGCATCGCAGCAGGGAGGCCAGAAACAAAAATCCTTTCTTTCTAAAACACTTGGGTCAAAACAGGACGTAGCGGCTCTGAGTCTTCAGGTTAAGAGGGGGCCACGCCTAGTTTTGTTGCCGCGGTGACCAGCTGCGACTGCGAGTGGACCACCAGGTGAGAATCATGTCATGAAGGGCCTGCTTCAAAGTCCGAACAAATACTCTCCACAGTGAGAAGGGACAGGATATGAGTTTGTTTACCTGACTCTAAGCAGCCACTCCTCCTGGGACTTTTTTTTTCCAAAGCAGTTAAAAATCCTTAAAAGCTGGGTGTCCCGTACACACACAGACATTGAGTGCATTTTTCGCAAATCTCAGAATTTAGAAAAAAAACAACTAGCAAAGGTCAAAATTGCTACACTACACCAACTAAACAAAATTAAAAAATATGCTCCAAGCCACAGATAACCACAAACAACTCTCTTGATCTAAAATATCTCTCCATCCAGGCATAGGAGGTGCAATGAAGTGCAGGGTTCCCACATTCACTTGAGCATCAAATTATTACTCTTCAACGGCTTTCAAGAGCTTGTTTGATGAAATTCAAGGACTCAAAACTCAAAACCAAACTGGCATGTTTAGGTGTAAGACATGGTCAAAATTAGACATGACAGAGGACACTTTCAATCATGATAAAAATCATTCATTTTGAAACTGCTGCTATAACAACAATTATCCATTCAAGGACTGCAGGAAGCCTGGAAACAACACCCCAGTCCCTTGACTCTTCTCTTTCATTTGCTCCTCTCCTCCCTTCCTTATCTCCAGTGTAAGCAGGAACCCTCCTGTGATCGGTATAATCCCAAATCTAGAGTTAGAGCTGCAGCAAAGGCAGCCAAGGAGTGAGGAGTAGGGGGAGCCAAGGGGAGCCTTCCAAACCAACAACCACTTATTGTCTCCTCCAAGCCAACCATCGGATTCCTGTTGGAGCGAAGGCATCCCACTGTTTCTGCTGGAAAACAAATAATAGATCTGCACCGAGTACAGTTTTTGCGAGGAGGTCATGAGCGCAAGAGAGAACGGGGGAGCTCGGTGAACCTAAGCGCTCTTTGGATAGAAAGTAAGAGGACCGAGTTGGACCGTAAAGGAAACAGGAGGCCTGGATGTCAGAGGCTGATAGACAGATAGTTTGGCCTTGGCATAAGAGCATTGTGAAGGGAGCTGTCAGAACCACTGAGCCATGCTCTGATGTCTCTCACACACCCACACACACACACTCACACTCACACACACTCACACACACACACTCTCACACACTCCCTGCAGAATGGATGAAACAAGTTGGCTTTGTCCTCCGTCTACACAGGGGGTCTTTTGTATGCACACCAGCACACATACATCTGCAGAGTACCTGAGCCTTTCATCTACCCATCTTTCACATCCATCTGCCTGCTGTGGGCGTGCATGTGTTTGTCTCTTGTTTCTGTGTGTGTGTGTGTGTGTGTGTGTGTGTGTGTGTGTGTGTGTGTGTGTGTGTGTGTGTAAATGCATGCATGAGCGCATTTAGTTCAGTGAGCGAGAGAGCTATCACGGGCATTATGAGCTTTCTAACACCCGCCGTGAGACATATATCCATATAATTATCTACTGTGTGTGTGTTTCAGTGTGTTTATAGTCGAGAGCCTTTCCTGCCTTCCTTCGTAAGCGTCCAGAGGATTTCCATCACTTTCATCTTCTCACCCACATATCTGTCCTTCACTTCCCTTTCATCGCCTCAACTTTCCTCCCCTAGGCTCAGCTTGGGTCACTCTGGTACCGTAGCCCGAAGACTTAACGGATCTTCATCCTGGCTACGAGGTGAGGGGATGAGAAAGAGGCTGATGAGATAAGAGCGAGGGAGCTTGGTGAGGGGATGAAGATGGTTGATGTATGGAGGGTAGACAGCCACAAAGAAAGAGCTGAGAAATCGCAAGGACGTAATGAGGCTGGAGAAAGACAGTCATGGCATGGTGATAGAAAGAATCAGTTATTGGTATGGATGGCAAACACACACACACACACACACACTCTAGGGCATTGTGGTGTTAGTGTCATGGCAATGTGTCTAGTCCGGCGTGAGTGGGTAGTCTGTGTCTCCACTCAGTAAATGCTGGGAGGCCAGCATCAATCTAATCTGTCTGCTGCTGTACTTGCTGTGTGAGAAACCCACAGAAGGCAACATGCCTCACAACAGCTCACAGACCGCCCACGCCTGGCTGAACCTCAACTAACAAGCATTTGTTCAAAAAAAAGTTATATCTAGCAGCAACAGTTAGCTACAGCCAAAGCGTGAAATCAAATGTGAAAACAGTCAAATGATGCGGTCGACCACTGGACGGAAGTTTGTCATCTCCCGTGGGGAAATGCTGTGGCAGTAGAAGTGATACAAAACAACAACAACCACCATGCCGATGCAGTGCAACTTACTTACTGTACAGGCTATAAATCATAGTCGGCGTCTTCATTAGCGCTCATCATCATCGCCATCATTAACTTCACCACCATTATCTCCTCCGCCTGACTACAAGGTCCATTGCTCAGTGATTAAAAGCCGGCTGGTTCAGTTGGATAGCCGATGGTAAAACACCTTCAGAAAGTTGCTCTGTGTCTGAGTCTCTACTAATGCTTCAGTTGTAATGCTCAATACAACTAGCGTCTCAATCCCCAACATTAAAATATGACCCTGACCCTAAAGCACTAGCATCGACAGGAATGATCGTTCCCTTCCTTCATTCTCCGAAGGTGATTTTCCTACAGAAACATTTAGGTATGTTCCAAGTTTAAGCTTTACGACTACAGCACAGTTAAAAAACACATATCTATCTTATGGTGCAGACCGTGTTAACGCCTCTGAGAACCATATACATACGAAGCTATGATCTCCGCTTCATTTTTCCTCTTTTGGACTAACCAAACTAAACACACACACAAACACAGACAGACAGACCGATTTTCAGACCGAAAGTCAGAACTCATTTGACTTTCCGATGAAGCTACGCAGCTTAATAACACACCAGCGAGTCCCACAAGCTGCTCGCCTATCCATCTCACCAGCTGATCAATAGCCTGTGAGGCTGCTCATGATGAATGGAGGTAAAGTGGTCATGTGAACACCAAGCAGAACCCCACATGCTGTGATTACCATGGCATTGATATTCTGCACAGCTTTGGAGAACATATTAATATTGGGCTTTGTTATTGAATGTGTTTGGAGCTGTCCCTCCAACCAAGAAGGCTCTCTGTGATAAGTAGAGTAACCGTTATACAAATGTCATCAGCTGCAATTAAAGTTCTTCAACTCAAATGTTTTGTTTTTTTCCCCCCAGCCCTAACACAGACACACACACACACACACACACCTCGTATGACGTTCTCAGCACATCACATCATACACAACCTACACACACAATCAATTAAACATGTGAACCAACCCACACAATCACATGTCTGCATAAACACACGGTGCATGAATATACCCGCAAACAAGGATGCCCACGTGCTGCCCACATGTCCATTCAAACAGTAACATAAAACATAAGCCATATCACACACACAAAGCATGTATTTGTTTATATATTACTGGGGGGTGAGGGGGTGAGGGTGAGGGGGGTGAGGTGGGGGATGTTGGATGAGGTAGTGGAATTTTAGAGGCTGGTATTCCCTGGAACAGTTCGGAGACTGACAGACAGCCTGCTACTCATTTCCTGCACTAAACCCTCCAAAGCCCTCAACCTGTGGTCCTTACACACACACACACACACACTATTAGAGCAAAAAAAAAGATGTTGAAAATGAGAACAGGGAATGCTTGAAGGAGAAAAGGATGATAAAGTTGTTTTTCCTCTTCGATCAGAGAAAGAAAAACCCCAAACTATGTACACTAAAAAAAAGAAAGCTACTCCACTGAGCCTTCCCAGTGTGTTACTATATTGTACAACTGGCTTCAACTCTCCTCTGCCAAACATTCAAGGGGCGGGACAGTGTTTCAGCCCTGAGGTGCAGCTATGGAGGCACCACACGGAGCCCAATGATCAAAGAGAAAGCACACTGGCAGCTAGCTACACACACACACACACACTCTATGTCACCAAGACCCCTGATGCTGTTGTTGTTAAGGTGTGTGTGTGTGCGCAAGATAAAATACATCTTAGAAATCACCTCACAGCATACAGTGAGGCTGGCAGCATCCAAGGAAGGAAAGTGAAGCCGGAGCAGGACTGGAGACGGTGTTTGCTTTTGTACCAGTTTTAGACAAACAGCCAACCAAGGCTCAAAGAAAACAAGCTACAGACCCACGTACAGCTAGTGGCCTTTTAGGAGGAAACTCAGTGTGTAAACTCAACGCCTGATCTAAGCTTAATGTTAAATAGACGCTTTGTTTACAGGGTATTTAAGAATATTATTCTGCTTTGCTGATAGGTGACTCATTTCCAAGTTTTCACCCCGAGGCCAAATCAGTCAGCCAAATGAGCAGAAACAGTGTTGTTTTCCTGTAGCAACGCCATAACACTGAACCGAGAGGAACGGCTCTGGAAGCGGCAGACGTCCAGCTCCCTTTTGTTCCGCTGATAGATGGATCTCCCTGCCCGGGACAAACAGCCAAGTCATGGACTCCTGACTCTCGCCCACTCAAAAGATACAGTTAAACGGAGTGCTCTGGTTTACGAGGTCAATTGCATTACCCCGATACGACATGGCTGGGAAAACACTGATTTATTCCCAAATGATCAGAAATATCAGATTGTTGTTACGGGGAAACTAAAACTAATCATATTTATATCATTTATGTCATAACGGGATAAACTGTTGTGTTTTTATCATTCATTCAGACGAATTACAGCATATGGGCTTCATACTATAGGCTTCTTTAAAGGCCATTAAATACTGTAGATTACATAACTCTGACACTGTATGGCCTGGGGGGCTCAGTCAATGCATCCTCAGAGTCCACCCCCCTCACCAGCTCCCATCTCCCAACACACACACACACATACACTAAGTCACGTACACCAGCCATGCATTATAAGTACACAGAAGAGTGCTAGCTGGTCTTATAGACGTCCTTGCGCTGTAATCACACAACAGAACAATGCTTGGCTGGCTCCAGAGACTCCACATGACTAGCTGAACTACAGTACATGCCTTCATGACTACACTCCGCCACGCAACACAAACAACAGCTTTGTCAGGGGTCTGTTGGTGAGGAAAATAATTCACTTTTAATGGGCGAACTATGACAGGAGATGATGGGCTTTGGAGATGTTGCATAATATTGCTTTGGTAGATTATGCAACATCCATTCACGTCAGGCATAAAATAGTATTTTCATCGGGATAAAAAGGACAGAAAATGTTCTTCATTTTAAATTGATCCAAGGACATCAAGCGGATTTCAATTTCAATAGATCTCTCAGCCCAGAGAACAGACTGACTGATGTCTATGCATATAATAAGCATGAATAGCAGTAGATGAATCACAGTGGGTTCTCTTAGTCCCATGTGAAATACAGAGCCTCGACTCCCACGCTCCATCGAGTCGAGAGAAGACGATCTCCTTCAGGGTTACACGAAAAGTAGCCTAAATGAAGTCAGGAGGCAACAACCCACAACCCCTTTAGTCACACAGTCCAAGATCAGACCTCCCCTTCCTGACAGGCTGCAAAGCGCAGCAAAGCTGGAGTCATTGACTGTAGCGAGCTTATCTTGCTCCAGCCAGATGATGCAGAGATGTTTGGGTATAAATCCTCAGCTGATGGCAAGTTTAAGGCAATTTAAATTGGCTGCCCCTGGGCCCATCACTAGGGATTTACGAGGAGGCCACAGACAGACCTGCACCTCCCCGGGGAAGTAGACGCAGAACAGGGTTATACACACACACACACACACACACACACACCTAGAGCTGCCCATTACAACCACAGCCTTGCAGTGTCAGTGACTGAGCAGCCCCACTGGGGCAGTTTGAGGTTAACTGTGCCGTTCAAGGCCACGTCAACAACAAATAAGGGAGAAGAGAGCAAGCCTGGATGAATAACTCACTTTGCCCCATGAGTAACTTATTTCAGTTTATTGGTTTATTAGTCGTCAGTAACTATGAGAGCATTTGAATTTCATGATTCCTGAGATCAACAGTGGGCAGTTCCAGTCAAGCGCTCTCGACTGGACACTCTGCCAATTTGTGGGATGGATGTGATACTTTATTGATCCCCATAGGGAAATTCTCATTTCGTTTTTCCACCTCCTCCACAAAGAGGTCAGAGCTCAGGGTCATCGAGAGAACACTTCAGTAGGGTGGATGCTGCATCTCTAAAATTAAATAAAAGAACAGCAGAATTACAGATAAATTCAATATTTCATTCCCGTGCGGAGCTGTGTGGAAATATACGTGTCATGTTAGTTTAATAGGTTGTTTTGTGTTATATAAGCATCACTAATTCAGCAATTTTAAGTCTTTGTCAGCATGTATTGTCATTGCATTCTTTGACAATTGGGTTTGAGATGTTTTTTGGTGTAATTCACACACACTGGTCCTCTAGTTAACGGATGGCCTCCCTCAACACTATGCCACCCTGCTGCTGTCAGGATGTCCTTTAGTCGGTGTTGACATGTACTCACATGAGAAACGCAACTCTTTGCTGCTGTGTATTGTACTGTGTTATCACTGGTCCAGGACACATTGAATCCAGCCAACCAGATGCAAAAAAAAACCAGCCATGCCAGTCCCATAAATGGATCATGATGGTGACATAAACAAGCAAAGGGTGGAACCAAAAACGAGGCAGAAATGCCCAGATGTTCACAGCCACCCTTGGGATTCAAACCGGCAACTTTCTACTCACAACATACTAGAAAGTACTAACCTTCAGACTATTCATGCAGGCTATAAAATCAAGTACTTTCAGCCTTGATCCAAAAGTTTCAAGGCAGCAGGACGGATGATTCATGGATTTCAATTACGGCAAGTAGAATACGCAGTTAGGACATTCAGTGGTTTTAATAGATGGTGGAGCGGCAGAGCTGAGATGGGGCGCAAAAGGTGAAGCCACGAGACGTGACGAGACTGGCGTTACAACAATTCAATATGAATTCATTTCCATATCAAAAGGGGAGAAATTACTCAATCATAAAGCCTTTGAATAAATGCGTTGAGGTTAATTTGTGACTGGCACTCGATACACTTTGCTTTTTATGAGTTTGTACTTAAGAGTGTAGAAACAGGTGCACACGGTGTTCAGCAGCTAGAATACTGGGAGGCACAGGGAAAGCGGAGATGGCCTTCAATGGGGTTGTTGCATTACCGATATGAATTCCCTCCCACATTAAGTGAGTTTGAACCTTGAAGTGACATGATGTGCTGCTGCCAAAGTAGAGTATATTACAGTGGCAGGATTAAGGAAATGTCATTGATCTTCATAAGCGGCGCTGTTGACTCTCTCCAGCTATTCGTCTCCTGAATAACATGCATGGCTAACTCAATTAGCGAGCAATATTTCAGCTCACATTCTACAAGGGGTGGAGGAAAAAAAAAACCAATTTAAACCCCAATTTCCTGTGAAACAATTAGTCAATTTCAGGCTAAATCTAATCTATTTAAAAGGACTGACCCAAAACACAGCTGTAAATTGATTTAGCGTGTCACTCTGTTGGCAGAGGAAACGTAAACATGCTCATCAGTGTGAGCATTAGAGGGTGAATTAAAGGAGACGTGTTGCAATGTGACGTCGGGTCTACGCTGCATTTACCCCCCCGAAGAGAAGAGCTTTAGGTTTGTCCCCTGACCTGAGAGGCAGATGAAGGTCATGTAGTCTCCCTGACCACCCGTGGCCAGGAAGGGGATCTTCTTCTTGGTCCTCCGCTTCACCTGCACGGCCACCAGCATCTTCTCATCGTGGGGCGTGAAGACCTCCTTGTTGATGGCCGACTTGGCACTCATCTCTGGGGCGGGCGGGAGTGAGCAGCGGGCGAGGGGATAAGGTGGAGAGGACAGGATCCACACTTCACTGTAAGTGGAGGGGGGAGAGAGAGAGAGAGAGAGAGAGGAAAATGTTAATATGAGAATATATTACATTGTGAAGGAGACGAAAGATGACGAACACGCCACCTGGTCAAACTCTGTTACACTTCAGGAGAATGAGGCAGAAATGAACATGGGGTGAGCAGGAGTTGGTACCAATAACTCAACAGCCGGTCTTCTGTCTGCTCGTCACCTCAGACCTGGCCACAATCACTCACTCTCTCTCTCACACACACACACACACACACACACCTCAATTCATACACTTTCCACCGCTCACAGCAAATAGCTCCTTAAAATAATGTAATGACAGAGGGAGTAAAGTGCAGGATGGTCACTCCGCCGAAATTCAGCTGAAATCTAAGAGAAAGTCTCACTGATACAGAGCAGCAATCGTATTTCTACTAAATTACAGCCATCTCTTACTGATGAATTTATCTCTCTTGATCACTGGGAACACCGTGGCTGATGGTGTGAGGGGAAACAAGTGTTTAGTTTGGCCAACTGTGCTTAAGTGCAGGATGCGGTCATCAAAAAAAAAAAGTGGGTTAATTAGGTCCAAATGCTCTCAGGAGGACTATGGCGCTTAATCATTTTCTCAGCCACACACACACACACACACTCACTGGAGACACAAACACATACAGGGCGCACCGCTGCTGATACACCAATCTAACTGTCAGTCTCAACCAGTGGATGAATTACTCTGCTGTGAGGCATCGCGACCCAGACTGCAAAAGCGATGCCTTCGTCAAACTCGCTCGCTAATAAACAACACACCACAAACACCAAGTTATTTTCTACCAGTGCAGCCAGCTTCAAAAAAGGACGAGAAGCAAGTACAATCAAGATGTTGACACAGTTTCAACATTTACTAGTTATCAGCAGTAAACTTCTGCTCCCACCCCGAAACATGGTGGCTCAGAGGCTGACTTTGTTGCTCCAATAGACAGACATAAAGATTAAATCTCACTGCACTGGGTTATGCATTTAAAAGTGTTATTGCAGAACGTCTCACTATGACTGGGACTCTTTAAGGAATCCAAGGCTCGAAGAGTAAACAAAACACCAGCCAAGATTTTGTGGAGAGTAATTGGAATGCCTAATAAATATGCCTGGTCTTGGAATCAGGAAAACGTCCAACATCCCAGCACAAGTCTTGGAAAGAAGACCCTTATCAAATAAGGCCTTATCAACACCAAGACCCCGTTGGACGTGAGCATAAAGCACTCAACCCCGTGTCAAAAGCAGGAAAGAGTTTTGGTCCACAGCCATTTCAGCTGACACCATATTAAAAAAGTGTAAAATGATGTTCTGAGTTAGAGTGGAGTCACTAGTACGTCATATCAGAGAGTTAAACAAGGAAAACACTGTACTATAACGGTACACACTCACGCTGCTCAAATGACTTGGCACGGTGCCAAATATCCCCTAACTGTATCAAGCTGTTTGTTTAGCTCCGGCTGTATTTAGCATTTTCATGTTCACCACTGACAGTTTTTCCCCTCCATATGGTCTAAGCTCTACTGTGTATCAGAGATTTCAGTGCCTCTGCAGAATTTGAGGACAATAGAGGTGAATCAGTGAAAGGTCCCTGGTTTTTGTTGGAGGGGAATGCTGAGCATCAGGACATCCCAGCAACCCAAACCCTAATCCATAGTCTGTCCCTCTTCTTCAGCTGAGCTGGAAGGCTTCCCCCATCTCCCTGCAAGCTGTCACCAGGCAAAAGGGAGCCTACAGCCCCCCTCGGGTTGCCCACTGAAGCATGAGAGCACGAGAAAGAGGGGATAAGGCAATGGGGGATGTGAGGAAGAAAACAAGGAAGAGGAAGAGGAGGAGGAGACGAACAGGAGCCTCCAGGCAGTGAAATGTAGCTAGAGACAATGTGTAGCTTATGGTTTGACTTTGAGCTGCCTTATGCAATGCTTGCGCTGCTGTGGTGGAGGGAGGAGGGAGCCAGGGAGCTGCCGTGGCAGTGCAAACGACGCACATATATTTTACTGCTGCTTATCACCCCATTTCCTAGCAAAGCCCCTTTCAAAAACACTTCATTAACTGTGGCTGTACCTTGCCAAGCAATGAAAGGAGTAGCAGTGTTCCCGCTCAGTCCCCCGCTCCCCTCTTGCCCAGTGTGTTAATGTGAAATCTGTTCAGTCAGTGCTCACGGCTCTCCCGGGGCCTCTTCGGAGAGGGGTCTTTGAGTTAGCAGCACAGCCAGTTCTTTTAGCACCACCACGGCTCTCCAGGCTCTCCAGGCTCTCCTCACAAGCCCACGGGAACCTGCCACAGCAGCCGTAACAGCCAGAAGAGGGAAGAGGCTCCACAAAACCAGGTGGAGGATATGGGGCATGACAGTCTCGTCACAGGCTGAAGGGCCAAGACAGGATATAAAGTCTAGCCTGCCATTTCATTGTCCTTAAAGGAGTATTTCACACCAAAATTAAAATTGAATGAATTTTCATTTTAGGGTGAGCTATTCCTTTAATCTCTTCTATCGCAGCATGAAAATCCAAAGTCACTGACATAGAATAAAAGATCCAACTGAGAAGGAATTACAAAGTATAAATTACTCTGTTGCTCCCATAAGTACTGCTGGCAATTGGGTTTGGGAGTTCTTTGGAGAGTACTTCATCAGAAACGGATCTCAAGCTGCGGATGTGGACTTGCAACTGAAATCTAGTGGGGCACTGAGGTGTGGGTTTGTCTCTCTCTTCCATGCATCGTTCTGTGCTGCACATTAGTGTTGTGCCTGCGTGCACGTGTGTGTGTGTGTGTAAGAAACGGAGTGATAAGCATGGGAAATCACATTCCTGTGCCTTATCTTTCATTCAAATTCCTTAAAGAACACCCACAGGCAATGAGAATTAGAACGTATCCTCGACTCTGTTTATGTGCCTGTGTGTTTGACACTAATGCAGGCATGCGCGCAGAGCTGCAATCAAACCCAATGAGAAAAAGCATGGTTCTGTTTTTGACTCCGATGCTGAGAGAGCTGTCAATTAAGGGAATGCAGGGGTGTGCTTGTGGCTCAGACTGCAAACACCACGCACTCTTAATGTTCAAAGCTCAGCTTATGCTATGCCGTTAGATCTCCGTGACTTTTTTTGCTGTATATGAGAAAGAAAATATATAAAATGGAAAAACAAAGGGCGCATGAGCAATGCTAGGCTTAAAATTGATACGTTCAGTAAACTAGTACAGGTGCGCTGGTCTGGAAACAAGCATGCTGAAAGCCTTGCTTGAGGGTGAGACCGCAACAAGACAAAGATAAAGTGTACCCGGACACAGAGGGGAAGCAGTGTGATCAAAATGCTTTTCAAGTGTTACCCACTTATAGAAAACAAACTTCCAATTGGGGAGATAAAAAAAACTGAGTGACCTGCAGAAAAGCAAACTAATTTCATAAGAGTCAGTTAATAAGAAGAGCATGATGACATGTGGCTGTGATAGATTACATGATCCTCTTCTGGTAGTAATTCATCCCCCCCCGTGTATTCTCCCCTTCCCACATTTGGCTATGGCTGCTCTCCTCCCTCCCACTTTTCATCCCTTCATTCCCTCAACAGGAAAAATAGTTTATGTTATTCTACGATTCTCCACTCTCAAAGCGGAAAAAAAACACCTCACCCCCATCTGCAGCTTCTCGTGCACGTCTTTCATGTTGACTCACGGCTCCTTGCAAAGCCTTGAAAGCCCTACAGCAACAGAGCACACACAGGAGAGCGCACACTTACCTCCCACGGAGCACGCAAGAGTGATATCATACAATGGCGACACTTTGAGTGTGCGGTGATTCAACATCACCACAAGCACAGATGGAGAATGTTACCTCTCGTAAGACGATGGGGAGATAACATGGCCCACCCTGCTGTTTATGTGTTGTCAGTGCCAGCTGATGATGTATTAATATCTAAGCCTACCTTAGGGGGAGCAGCATCGAGGTACAGATGCCAGAGAAACCTCATGAGTTTACATGAGTAGTAAAAACTCTTCAGTCGCAGGTCACTTGGACTTGTTCCTTGATAGGGCCGAGATTTATTTTTTTGTACGGCTAGATCTTAGAGTTCAGGCTGGGGGGATTTCGCTCTGGTAAGATGAGACATGAAAATCAGTAAAAGAGAGCTCATTTATTTTACAGCATTTCAGCGGTGTTCTATGGAGTAACTTCATTTGGGGACTGAAACAGCTTTATCTTTCTCTGCGGTACTTTGAGGCTGGATTGTGAAACACCGAGGCAGAAATGAACTAGTAAAAAGTGCACCACATAATTTGTTGTGAATTTTTCATAATACCAATGTAGAAAAACAAGCACAGGGGTAGGACTGCTCATTTAAGATCAAATTCATTTTCAGATATTGAATAAGGGAACCCGCGTCAGGATCAATAATTGGCATTCCTCATCTGAGATGCTACTGGTTTGATTGAGCTCCCAGAACGACTCCCTTGTGTTTATTGCCTCTCCTCATAATTTCATTTTTCTTAATTTTCTTCAGTCTTGCCTCACTGATTTGTGCTTTTGATCGTTCTCTCTTGTTTTCCTCATAATGTTTGATTCAGGGGGGGCAGTGGAAATGGAAAATGTGATCCTGCTGATCCCCATTTATGTTATATAATAAAAAAAACAATAACTTTCTACCACAGTAGCAGGTTGGGTATGACCTCTACTCTTTATCCTCAAAAGGAAGGATAGGAGGAGAACATATCTATTTTCCTGAGTGATTCAGCTGCTTGTAATGGTTATATAGTGCCAGGGAGGCATGGGCTAACCATGAATCAATGAATGGCATGCCAAGCCCCCAAATGAGCTCATTCTTTATAGCCTGGTGCCTTATGACAATAAAAGCTTTGGTAAGGGCTGAATAGCAGGCCAGCCAGGCCTGAGTGGGTAAACAGCAGAAAACCAACAGACAACAGTCAATAGCCAGAAGCATCATTACTAAATTATCAACTCAGGTAATCGCCTAAGGCATTAACAATACAATGAAGGATGTACAATTTGTTTACATAAGCTAAGCTACATAAGCTAATAGTCTAGTATTGGGTCTACATAAGGATAAACTAATAGTTCTAGTCTTGGGTCTACATAAGGATAAGCTAATAGTTCTAGTATTGGGTCTACATAAGGATAAGCGAATAGTTCTAGTCTTGGGTCTACATAAGGATAAACTAATAGTTCTAGTCTTGGGTCTACATAAGGATAAGCTAATAGTTCTAGTATTGGGTCTACATAAGGATAAGCGAATAGTTCTAGTCTTGGGTCTACATAAGGATAAGCGAATAGTTCTAGTCTTGGGTCTACATAAGGATAAGCTAATAGTTCTAGTATTGGGTCTACATAAGGATAAGCTAATAGTTCTAGTACTGGGTCTACATAAGGATAAGCTAATAGTTCTAGTACTGGGTCTACATAAGGATAAACTAATAGTCTAGTATTGGGTCTACATAAGGATAAGCTAATAGTTCTAGTATTGGGTCTACATAAGGATAAACTAATAGTCTAGTATTGGGTCTACATAAGGATAAGCTAATAGTTCTAGTATTGGGTCTACATAAGGATAAGCTAATAGTTCTAGTATTGGGTCTACATAAGGATAAGCTAATAGTTCTAGTATTGGGTCTACATAAGGATAAGCTAATTGTTCTAGTATTGGGTCTACATAAGGATAAGCTAATAGTTCTAGTATTGGGTCTACATAAGGATAAGCATAATAGTTCTAGTCTTGGGTCTACATAAGGATAAGCTAATAGTTCTAGTCTTGGGTCTACATAAGGATAAGCTAATAGTTCTAGTATTGGGTCTACATAAGGATAAGCTAATAGTTCTAGTATTGGGTCTACATATGGATAAGCATAATTGTTCTAGTATTGGGTCTACATAAGGATAAGCTAATAGTCTAGTATTGGGTCTACATAAGGATAAACTAATAGTCTAGTACTGGGTATACATAAGGATAAGCTAATTGTCTAGTATTGAGTCTACATAAGGATAAGCTAATAGTCTAGTATTGGGTCTACATAAGGATAAACTAATAGTCTAGTACTGGGTATACATAAGGATAAGCTAATTGTCTAGTACTGGGTATACATAAGGATAAGCTAATAGTCTAGTATTGAGTCTACATAAGGATAAACTAATAGTCTAGTACTGGGTATACATAAGGATAAACTAATAGTCTAGTACTGGGTATACATAAGGATAAACTAATAGCCAAAGTATTGGGTCTGGATGGTGTACTTCAATTATAATGTGATAAATAATGTGATGTTGAACTGCTTCAAATGAAAACAATACTTCTCACCAGACTTGTGTCTAACCGTGTGATTTCTGCATTACAGCACATTATCCTGCAAGTTGAGTACAAAGCAGAGTTAGTGCTCATGATCACCAAACAGAGCTCTGTCATTATGTCAGCCATTACGCAGCGCTCCAAATCTTGGTTCATCAGAAAGTGTGACTGTGGCTGTTTGTGTTCCTCTCTTCATTAGATGGAAACTAAGGCTCGCTGTGTCTGTCTTCAAGGCTGTCTTTGAAAGGAGCTTCTGTCCTCTGGCAACAGAACAAGTTGAGACAGGCACGTAGAGATGGACGACCTCGCTCGACAGTTGTAGGAGATTATGCTGACTGTAACTGCATGCTTATGTATGGAAGGGTATAGGCTTATCTGTAATGAGGTGCCAGAGCAAATTAAGCTCTGAACTCCTGCATGGGAACAAGCAATATTTTATCATAAGTGGGTTAGTTAACAGCATTGGGAGGCACAAAGGTAGGATTAGGAGCCTCACCTGGTCCCAACCTGTCACAGAGATACAGTGGAGGAGACATCTGGTAATTGCTCTTCAGAGATATTCAAAATTTACAATCCAAACAGCTTTTTTCCACCTTTGAATCCAGCACAGATTCAAAGCTCAGCAAAGAGGTACATGAACAAACCCACACATTAATTATAGGACACCAAACAAATTGGCCCCTTTTCAAGCCTGCTGCATGAATGAGATGTGTTGTTACACCACCGCAATTGATTTGAGCCTCAGAGAAAAATGCCCCGCCATCAAATGCTGCTTGAACAAACAAGTTTCATGTGAATAGTACTATTACTGGAACTAATATATTGATATTATTGCAGGAAGAGCACAAAGACAAACAGAGATGGGATCAGTGTGACTTTGACACTGAAATCCTCTGCTGATAGTACAAATTGTATCTTGTCATGAACAAAAACATGGATGGATGCTAGAGTAGCCTACAATCATAATATCCTGCAATAAGACTTGGACAACACCCAAATTTACTTGTGTGAGCTGGCTGGGGATGAGTGTAATATTTGCAGTTCCTTTGTATGGGACAGAGCTCCCTTGTTTTAATGAAATTTCAGACGCTCTGCGGTTTGAGCAAGGATGTATTTTAGTTTGCTTTTCAAAACACCACTGTCTGAACTAGGACGACTCCAAAACTGGGAGGCGTGGTGCTTGCACCAGCCACACCGCATCTGTGATCAAAATTGACACCTATTCAACCCAAACTCATAGCAATTTCCCCATTTTCTTTAAAGCCAAGCCTTCAAAACGACAACTGTTAATGAGTAACTTCGCTTTCTTAGCTCCCCCCCCTTTAAGATTTATGACAGGTTACTGCTTGTGCATTGTTGTTGGGACAAAACAACAAGGTCTAATAAAAAGAAAATACAGTTTAAAAGGAGACACCTGCGTGCGCACAAGTATTGCAGACGCGCGCGCACTTGCTCCGTTCCCACCGCAAAGTGGCTGAAAAGGTTGTTGACGCACACGGAGAGTTAGTGCCAACATTTTGCCCACTATAACGCGACAACTAAGCCGTCCTACACGCCAAAGACTGTATACAAACATTGTATGAACTTTTTTAAACTGCAGGCAACCATCAGTATGTGCATTAAACACAGTCCCGGACCCCAAAGCAGTGTAGTCCAACGTTACTCACCGATGTGTTTCAGCGACGCTTTCCACGTGTGGTTAAGAACGGCTTCGGTAAATTTCTCCAGCTGTCACAGTTCAGCCACTTTCGCCAGCCTCGTCCTTACTGTTATCTATTCAAAGCAAACGATAGCATTTCGTTTTTAACATCGCGCTGGTTTCACTTTGCCGAACAGTTGCTCGTTTTCTCAGGAGAGGTGGGAGTTTGTTTTCCTCGCTGCTGTTTCTGCGGAGGGACCGTCTGTCTGGACGGAAAACCAGTAGCAGGTTCCCAGCCAGACGGACCCAACCGCCAATCACGTACAATAAGTCTCTACGTAGCTTGTTTCACATCTACATTTTATGGGGAATGTCTTTGAAGCGCAAAAGCTTTAGTACAAATCCATGTCATAGGCTATATGGTAAACATGAGCTGCCAAAGAAAATGTTATCATTTTCCTTTTCATGTATTGTAATCGCAGCTTGTTTTACTTTATGTGACTCAAACCTCAAAGCAAAGATTTGTAGAGGCTCCTATTCATTTTCAGGCTTCCTAACTTCCTAGCAGGGTTACCAGATTATTTTCCCCATTAAAAAAAACTAGATTTTAAAAGGATACCATGTAAACAAGCACCACAGAAAACTATACATCCCAATAGGAATATTATAGTGATACTATGGGAGATGAAAAAATACCACAAAGTACGATAAGGTCACTATGAACTCACTATTGAGTAACACAGACACACCATGAGTCCTTAATTGGGATATTATAGGTATAACAACAATAGGTATATAATGGTGATTGTTTTATTTGGGGAAAAATAATATTTCACCTTTATTATCACCTACTTTACCCTCAGTGACTCAAACAAACAAAGCATCTCTAGTATGTTGCACAGTCTCCCTAGACAGAGATTAAATGAACAGTAGGATTGCCAGGTTATTTCCCAGGATAACCATGAAAAACAAACAAAAAATGCCTTTAACTAACTTTAGACCAGACCTACCTGAACATTTTCCAACAGTGTGAGGTCTCCACCACAATGTTTGTGATTTCCCTAAACTGCCAGCTGTTGGCCACCGTCATTTGCTCTCCTAACCATGCCAATAGCAAGCTGTTCCCTAGGAATTCACACACTCATGCATTGGCACTGTGTGTGTGCACGCGCGTGTGTGTATGTGTGTGTGAGTGTGTGTGTGTGTGTGTGTGTGCATGCGTGTGTGCATGCACTGCAAAAAATATAAAGGCACTTCAACTTAAAAACAGAAGCTTCCTCGCTGCCTTAAAATTGCAAGTTGACTGAAATAGTTCTGAATAGGTAAAAGATCAATAGTTGTTTGGATGCAGTAAAACGTACTGAGTGAACAATCGCACAATCATTTCAATCAGAGAATGTCTAGTCATGTTGAAGTGTTTATTATTTGAATCCACTGATTGTTTTTAGTCTCACTTAGTCATGTCTCAGTTCTGTATTTGTAGTGGAGTTAGGGTTTGAACTAACTCATTTTCATCATTACCTTCTTTTTAAAAGAATCAGTAATAGACGTATGATTCACCTAAGATACATAACAAGTCTCCATCCTGTGCATGAAACATGAAGAAGTACAATGCATGCTGGGGAGTATGCTTATAAACTAACGTTGTTTCTTTAATCTGATCAGTTTAGTGTATGCTTGGTAAAAAGTTCTTTCAACTCATAATTTTAAGCCACAAGACATGAACTAATGAATGAAGCAGTTGTTAGTCCAAATTGACGAACACATACACTAAATGATTAAAGATGAGGTGATTTCTCTAAATTGCACAGTGTGTGTGCACGTGCGTGTGTGTGTGTGCGTGCGTGTGTGTGTGTGCATCTAATGTTGTGTTTTGCTGGATGTGAGTCATCCACATTCCCCACAGAGCACTAATTCCTGTCCTGATAGAATTTGGCTTCTTCTATAGGCTCTGTAGGCATTTCAAACAGACTTGGACACCATGGCCTCATCTGAGCT
The DNA here is from genome assembly GCA_034670385.1 of Hoplostethus mediterraneus. Lineage (NCBI taxonomy): Eukaryota > Metazoa > Chordata > Actinopteri > Trachichthyiformes > Trachichthyidae > Hoplostethus > Hoplostethus mediterraneus. The sequence continues at coordinate 8,731,080 of JAXDDW010000007.1, forward strand.
AATTCAAGTGTCATGTGCTTCTGTCTCTTTGGTTCTTTGCCATCGGTTATTAACATGTTTTAATGGACAGTGATGAACATCTTAGTCGTCATTCAGTTGTACCGTGGCAGATGTTTTTGTGTCAATCGAAAACGCCATGGTATTAAATGCATGACAAACAATGAAGCAGAGGATTTATACAAGAAAAGGAGATTTTTCTTTGTGGTTGGTACACAGCAGACCAGTAATCACGTGTGAATGCCCCTCACTTTTCTGGCCTTCATTTGCAATATGTTACAGCAGTTTATCTTTGTATTTATACGCTCCAATAAACTGTAGCAATTAGCTTTGATGAGTACTTAAATGCTCATTAGGTTTCATTGCAAGCACAGAAGATCAACTGTACTAATGGCAGATGCCACTCTAGTCTGTCCATTAACACGTAATGGGGAGCACTATATGCATGATAGAGGATATGATAACAAATGATTCCCTATCAGGGAACAGATTCAGTATCGTAGAGAACCGACTCCCAAACCCACATAAGCAAAAAGAAGAATGTTACTTGGCGGCTGGCAAACAGCAGTCCACTAATCAATAATGAATGTTCCTTATTTCTCTGGCCTTCAAAACTTCATTGGGATCATTTTACAGTTTGTCTGGCTCTGTGATTCCATGCTACAGCAAACTGCTCAACCATCTGGTTCAGCATATGGAAAGAGTTCATTTCAAGAATTTAGAATTGAAAAGAGTTTGCTCTGAGCCTTTTGAGACTGTTATTTATACCGTTACTTTCAGACGACCCGCTTTGATTTGTAGAGGTTCTTCTATTGCCTGTAAATCTGGATCTAGAGGGGATAAAGCCACAGGGCCATTGGGACAGCAGCAAAAGGTACAGGATACAGGCTAATACCCGCTACGCTGTGACGTTGTAAAGAAAATACAGAACTGAGCCACTGTGCTCCCCTACATGCACAAACACTTTCAGTGTAATGAGTCACTTTGTCCAGGTTGAGTAAAAAGAGAGCGTGGCCAAAGAAAGAAAGCGGATAAAATGTGCACGGGCACATGCACACGCACACACACAAACATATTAGCAGAGAGGGTTAAAGGCACATTAGCTGTTTCCTGCTGGAGAGTCTGGGAATTCAGGCAGCTGTCTCTCTCTAGGGAGAGATTGGCTGGTGCTATGCTCTGATGAAAGAGGCAAACCACTGCATGGAACCAAGTCAACGTTTCTATGGCACTACCAGCCTCAAAAACAGTCAGCACGATGATTGCCCAATGTTGAAAGCCGGAAAGCAGTTATTGCTCAATTCAAAGCTTAGGCTATATTTTGGATGCACATACCACAGAGGCCGAAACTGCCTCCAGGTTTTGCTAGCATGTCTAGAAGTTTCCATGGTCAGGAGAGTTAGGAAGGGAACATTCCTGGAAAGACATTAACTATTTACAGCTACTCTAATGATTGTGTTTGACTCGTTTTTGAGTACTTTTAATTTTTAAAGTATTTTCCAAAACATCTACTTCTACTTTTACTTGAGTTTTATTTTTAGACATAACAGCAGTGAGTCGAAGACCAATTATTTACAATAAAACTGAGTAATTCTGGTTTCTGCCTCCCGTAATTAATACTAATTTGTTGATATTATTGGAAACCGCTCATCCCTAAACTTTCGTAATGACCTATAAATTACTTTTGCCAGAACCAGACACTTTTTTGGGAAAAAAGGTGTAATTGTTTTGGAACACATGCAAAACCTCATGCTAAATGATTTTTGTTCTCAAAGTAACTACGTACTCAAGTAAGGCTACTTTTTTTGAGCTATTCGTTTACTTATATGGAATTCATTTTCTAGAACCAGTACTCCCTGACTCAAGTATCAGTAATGTGACTTGTACTTGAGTTAAACATATCAGTACTGTTTCCACCACTGGAAGGGAAGTGCTGTCAGAGCACTAGCACTCCTTCTCAGTTGACTCCATCACCTAGGGGGCTCCTCTCCTTCCACCGCCCTTCCCTCCCTTTTCCCCTCTCTCCACACGCCCTCATTCCCTCCTCCCCAAGTTCTCCCCAAGTGGAAAACATAAACATCCTTCCTGCCCATGACGTTACAGAAGGAGTTGTGCAGGCTGGCTGGAGGAGGGAGAACTAGGCGCCTCAGTCCCTGTGGAGAGCAGGGTAAACATGGAGATCTGACGATAGAGGATTGGAACGGTATGATCGACCCTCGGCTCCGACCGCCGGCTGCCTCTCATCTCCCCAAACAGCCAGATGGCTGCCACACACTCACTCCCCTGATATTCACTCTCTCTGCTGAAATAATCAAACAGTGTATTGATGTGGTTTGTTGTTTATTCTATACAGTGTGCTGTATAAATCACAAGTTCCTACACTCGTTACAGATGAGCTGCATTAGAACTACTACAACTAAAGAAAGACATGTCTTATGTCTTTTTCTACAGTACTTCAAAACATGGATGTGTACATGTGGAAGCGCACCTTTTTTTTGCATGCCTCTGTGTGAGTTTCTATACTGCATATCTTCATCATATGAGTTTATCAAACCATGCATGTTTCATTTCGTTCATCAGAGTTGATTCTGGCCACGTCTCCATTCTGAACATTCAGGGAGTGAGTGTTTATATGGGCCTGTCTGAAACCTCTTGTTTAGATTTCACTTGTCATGTGAGGAATGTGTGTGTGTGTATGTGTGTGTGTGTGTGGGTATGCGTGTGCGCCTTTTTTTATATCTTCTATGTTTCATGCATATTATCAAACTAGGTCAAGTGTTAATCTCTTAGTAGTGTGAAATGAGAAGATATTCAGACCTCGGACCCGGCATTGATTTTACCCGCAAGCGCCTGACAGAATATCTTTCACACATAACCCCTAACCAATCACATCAGGTACACAATAACCCTGACCTGTGTGATGAACAACTCTGAGGTTGTATTTGAGGTTCCATCTTTTTTTTCTTTCTGAAGTTCTCTCTTGTTTTTGAGACTCGTGTTCTTTCCGCTTGGCGCTTGCCCATTTCTCACATTCAATTAGGCTCCCTCGCTTCGGTGCACTTCACTTTAAATCTAAGGGTAATCAGTAGTTATTTAAATACACCTGGAGTAATCAAGGCCTTTTCTTGCGTGCATAACTGCCCTGCTGCGGCACGGTAACACCAATACGATTCTGCAGAGAACACTGTTTTATCACGGAGACTACATACTTTCAAAGGTATATCCGTATTCTTTTTAAAATGAGTCATTGTGACACGTCAATCACCGTGGCAACAGACAGATCGTTCAAATTAAAAGTTGTACCAGTGCTCACGCTGACACTGGTCTCAGCGATTTCCCCTTTTTTGAGTGCTGACGTTTGTGACCAGTTGTGGGAAAATTCCTTTGCCCAACAAAAGCACTTTAATTAGATTTGAGGCAGATATTAACCATCGATCATCTGAGTGTCAAGCCGGGCACAAGTAATGGGTTTCTTATTCCAATCAGTCATAGCTGCTATAACACTCTACAATGAAGTGAAGAAATTTGCTTTGAATCCCCTGTTGTGAATTCTGCATTGACAAAAATGATTAATTGAAAAAAGACTGTTGGTGTAGAAGTGAAAGGAGGAGGCCTTACTCACGGCATTATTCTGTCTATCTTCGAGTGTCCTTGAGTTATTAGTCTAAAGCCTAAAATGCTTTTCCTCCTGCCTTTTTTTCAATTACATGACACCTGATTCAAAGATAAACTGGCGTTGCCTCCATCCATGAAACCGTTGAAGATCCGTGGACTTGAAAGAAAAGATGAGAGGAGTTGAAAGAACATGTAGAGGAAATAACTTTCATTTTCTGCGTGCCTTTGCTCCATCTGGACCGATTTAAAATAACGCAACAGGTAAAATGGTATCTCAATAGTAAATGTCCACCTTGCATCTGTCTACCTGCTGTAAGACTACTACTGCTTCACCACAGTGATGCAAGACAGCTGTGAGATGAACCGCTGGGACGTTTCTAGTCAGTCTCTGCTGTTTCCCCTCTCCTCCTATGCATTGTTGCTGGAAAACATTTAATATCTCCTTGCCCACCAGCAGCAGCTCAGCACAGCAGTGAAAACAGGATTCTGAGAAGAAGAATCAAAGTGAATACTCAGAGGTGTGCTGAAGTCAAATTTTTAGAGTGACTAGCCGGGCGATAGACTCTGTAATGGAGCCACACACCATTAGCCATCACAAACTGCATCCATCTCCATCATGACAGTCTCCTCAGTTGACTGATAGGTGTGTGTGTGTGTGTGTGTGTGTGTGTGTGTGTGTGTGTGTGTGTGTGTGTGTGTGTGTGTGTGTGTGTGTGTCTGGGTGTGGCTGTAAGTTGTACTTGTGGCTGTGTGTGTTATTCCTCACTCCATAAGTCACCTGTATCATTACAGGGGATTGAGGTAGAGGCTGATGACCTCATTTGACTCAAAAGGCTCATTCAATCTAGAAACCCCGATCCTCTATTGTCACAATATACTGTATATCACATACTCCATATTATAATCAATACATGAAGTACTGTAAGTGGTGGGTCCTGTACATCAAAGAATACATGTTGAATGTCTCTACCTCGCTTGGTTCAGCTTCAGGCCTCATTCTCAGTCTGTCCCAGCTATCAGTCTTGTCTCCCCTGTCCTCTGTCACTGTCTGGCAGTGGCCTACACACTCTCAGCCCCTTATCGTTTTGATGCCAGATAGCCGTAAAAGGTGGCTAATTTGGCCGATCAATGAGCAGAGCCCTCTGGCTATCACAAAGAGACCATGGATCCAATTTTATTTTCCAAGTCCAATTTGGCCTTTATCGCAGTCGGGGTGGGTGGTGTCACACAGAGACACTCTCACGGCCATAACGCCACAGGGAGATAATATGGAGATACAGAGATGGAGACAGTGGCACCGACACGCCGGGATTAACACAGACTTCTTTCTTATTACGGCTTCACATTGGGGAACAATCAAGGGCAAAAAGGTAATAAATAGCAATTGTGTTCCAAAACAACATCAGCCCTTTAAATTGCATTAGTTTGGATGAGAAGCAAGGTTTTGTCGAACCGAAGAGGTTTCAGTGAGTGAGGCAATCCAAATTGGCCCATTTTGTGCAACAACGCTTAACGCTGAAAGGTGCCGAGGGAGAAGTGGATTACTTTGGAAAAGACTCCCACAACAAATACAACTGGGTGGATACTAAAGTATGTGTGTGAAGATTCAACTTGAAAATGTTGTGTAAGCTGTAATATACATAATGCAGTTTGTGACACACCATAGCTAACTGCACCGTTTACACTGTTTCACCACACCTGACCTTGAACACTGACTGGCAGTGAGCAGCATGACAGCGAACGGTTAGAAAATGCACACTAGGTCTAGATGTGTTTGTGTGTCGTGCATGTTAAAGTACACATTTGGGCATTTGTGCATTCTGTATGTCAGCATGCAATTCTCGCGTGCTGCAGAAAGTGATGATGCAAGTGTCTTGGCTCACGACATCTCATCTCATCATAAACACCATGTGACATGACCTCATCCGCAGAGAGGACACCCTCAGGATCCGCTCTGAGACTTTAATGACAGGATTTCTGCAGTTTCGTGCTCGACATCCCGGCCCTCAGGGCAAGACTAACAAGGTGCTAGGTGGGTGACCTCAGGCCTTCAATACTTGTCCAACAGGTGAGATTTGGAGGTGTTACATCCTGTTAGTAGATGAGACTGGTTCCATGTCCCAATTCTCAAACCCTCTACTGCACCTTTTTCACCTTTCACTAAGACAAAGATAGGCTAGTGAAACTCCCTTTAGTACACATAAATGCTTTTACTGCGTGAGAAGGAATGTTTGTAGAAGGTGAACTCTCAGGCAGAATCAAAAGGATAAAAAGCTCAACTTGAAGACAAAAGCCTCAACCACAACCCATAAAATCTGTTTAAATCTGAAACAGAATTCACGTGGGTTATCCCAAAGCGCTTGTACAGTTTAAGCAACATCAGCGAACAAGAATAACTGATTTTGAGGGCTCACAGAATTATTGTTTTAGCCTTTAAACCACAATGAGCTTTGATTCCCGATGCCGCTAACACATCTGAACCAGAACTTGTACGGTCATGGCGTCCTTAAAGTCCGCTGAGCAGCTCCAGGGTGTAATTGATGGCATCAAGATAAGAGCCGAGGCGCTTTTGTTTCTAGCTTTGAGAGACTTGGCTCCATGGTAACAAAAGACCGAACTGTCCAAGATAATAGCAATAACATGTGTGAGTAACAATATGTGAATCCAAGAGGTCAAGCCCACGTGTTTTTCAACATCTAGTGATGATACATATTGAAAGCCTCCTGTCGCCATTTGGAAAGAAAGGGAAAACTTTTTGGAAGACATGATCATGAACTTTCATTTAAGTTAATTTAATTTCCCATTCAGACTGACTGTTTTTGTTTGCACACTTTGTGGCCGGTTGTGGTCAGTGGAATTTTGAAGTACTCCAAAGTGTTACATTCATTTTTTTCCCCCCAGTAGACTGGAAAAGTAGTTGTAGTTTCCAAAAAATGTTGGCTTGAAAAAAGCAACATGAGAGAATTCATACAGCACATTGGAATCACATCAGACTACTTAATGATTAAAGCTTGTGGCCTTTTGTTGTGGATGAAAAGTACACAACGTGAACTGAAATATCCCAGACTCTCTATTATGCTGGGGACAATAAAACCATGTATATCAGGGGTGTTTCAGCTTCTGACAGTCTGTTCATAGGTATGCACAGTAGACTATGTTTAAAAGACACAAAGAGAGAGGGAAGGAAAAAGGAAATGACAGAACCCAATTTGGAAATCTGCAAGATCTAATCACCAACATGGCAGCTGATATTTGAACCACTGTGGCGCTATAAAATGTATTCTGACAACTTGGTCTTGACAATTAGGTGACAGCAGTTATTGCAAAAGACGAAGAACCAAGTGACTCAGTGATCCAGGTCACAAAAGTGGTTTGAAGGAAATAAAAGAAGGCTTACTAGAGAACAATCTTATCAGCACACCCTATCAGCGCGTCGTGGCTAACATATCCAAAGCAATGCATTCACTGCAAGCCAGCATTTTCTTGCAAGTAATCTCCATGACGGCAACAAAACTGTGAACTTGTTCAGGTATGAGGAAAACAGAGCAGGAACTGAACTACGCACCGGGTTCAATGAGTGAAAACATGGAAGGCAGCAGCTGTCTTAAATGGCAACAGGTGCTAGTTTGCCTCATGTATTGTGTGTGTGTTATTCAGAGGGCGTATTTTGTGTCTTGAGTTTTTCCTCACCGCCTACAGTATTTTCTTAATTTTTCCCAAATAGCACATTCACAATCTGTCCGTTTGACCCTTTTCACCCAAAGTCCTACAGTGGGTATTCAAGTATCCCCCCCCCCACTTTTTTCCCCATCACATCAAGGTCGTCATCCACCCTATCTTCCCCAGGGGTCTGTGGAATTCCACGTCACTAGGTGGAGTGGCCGCTGTCTTCCAGGATGGAGGCGTCCCAACTTCCCATGCACACTATGGACACACAATGGGCCTATTCCCACCGGAGTAGGCTATGGGAATATCAGAGGTAGTGGTCAGGATAGGAGGTGGCTTGGCATGAAAGAGCTAGGCCAGAGCATAATAGCATAAAGAAATATTGACGTGCTTGCATGCCCGTACACATACGGTATACACAAACACCCTTTTCTGCAATAAGGCACGAGGTATTTGAAATGGCAGATCTAAATCACAGCCACGGGTGAGCCTTGATTAGGTGTGTGCTTGGACTGGCGTCTGGGATGTTACTGCAGTCAAACACATCACTTTAAGTGTCAGACCGAGACTCATCTTCTCAGGACACGATGTTCCTGCAGAATTCATTGTTCCCGCTGCGACACCACACACCTCATCTAATCCTGGACATCTAAAACTAGACTGGAGGATAGATAGTGAACAGACAGTTGCAATGCACTGTAGCCCATGAAGTGTGAGGCTTGACGGTTGAATTCGACGGACTACTTTGAAACCAAAGTAATGATGATGAGATGTACACTGCTATGTGATTGGGAGGAATGATACCCCACGTCATCAGACATTCTTAAGCATGTGCCAGCAAGACCCAAGAGGATGCATTTTTCCATTCCAACCAATCATTGGCCGATTCAACCAGAGGAACCACCTGGTGTTGTGACTGGTTGGAAACTGTCTGTCCTTTCTAGGCAGTTCCTCTCAGTTGCTCTCTGTGTCAGCCAACCCACACCAGCCACTGACTAACCTGTTGCAGGTGTCATCATCCTTAGCATGAAGCCACTTCCTTGTTTAACCCATGCCCCCCCTGTGCTGCCACCCCACGTTACCAGTGTGGACATCAGGTGCTGTGAGCGGCTCCTGGGTTATCATGGCTACAAACACCTCCGTATCCCCAGCTCTCAGCAGGTGACAGACCAATGTATGCAGTGCCTCTGCGGGAGAATGGGCCAAAGCCTGCAAATAGACAGACTGTCTGCAGGAATTCTCTGATCTCATCTCCTCTTCAATCTGGCACTCGGCTCCCACTGGGATGCCAGGTAAACACATCAGGTTTAAGGACAGAAACCTTTGGAAGTTTGGGATTCGCCTGGCGTGAGACAGCAGTGGAGATGCAGAATACAGATGGTGGTGTACTGCCCTCTGGTGGAGAGACATCGGCAACTGCCCATATACTGTATCCAAAATGATGGATGTATATCTTTACACATCTTAAACATCACCTTTTACAGGAGCTCTTTATGTCCAATTAATCATTGTGTTTTATGTATATTTATATGTTTTATTTATATTTTTCTCTTTTAAAAAAAATTGTACCTTGTATTTCAATGTTGCACAAAAGGTGCAAGAGGTGCATAACTATAAGATCTCTACGTTTAAGATTCAGTCTTCTGGCAAAAGATCTACACTCAATACAGAAGACAGAAACAAAGACAACTTAGCTTAAATAAAAATGACTTTTATTTTTTAAAATAAATGCATTTTTACAGTCTGAAAACAGCAGGCCATGCACTGCTGCTCTGAACATTGGAGGCAAACAAAAAACATCAGAGGAAAAAAAACCACATAGGCTACGTTTGTTTTTCTCTTACTTCACTTTTGCTGATTTGTCTCAAACTCCAGGGTCTAAACTATGTGGGTCTCCTTCATACCAACATTATTAAACGACACACCTCAGTTGTGATAAAACCAGAACATTAACTGATATACTTTAAAAAGGCGCTGAACAAATTACATTTGCAGAAAATCCATGTATCACTGGTAGTTCAAAGAGTGAGCAGAAAAAGCAACTCAGTGCCACAAATTGCTATAAGAGAAGGCAGAAAATGAATAAACACTTGAATTAGAGGCAAGAAAAAAACAGCACATTGAAAAGGCATACTTATCCATACTTTAGAAAAATTATAATATGTAACGTGAGGACAAAAATCTTCATAAAATCCTATAAACCTGGAGTTTGAGACTAGTGTTATCTTCATATATAGATTCATATATCTTCATCTGAAAACTCAATAAGACCATAACGTTTGGCAGGCACAAATCTGGATACTACACATGTTGACAGATGGCTTTCCCCCCTCTTTTCTGGAAAAAAATACACTTCCAACCCCCCAAAAAGCAGCAACAAAAGAACAACTGTACAATTCTATAAAACCTGTGTTTTTACATTAGTTACAAAAAACTAATACTTCATTTACTGATCCTTCATACAGAGGACAAAAAAAAAAAAAAAAAAAAAGACGTTGCATATTCGTTCTTCAAACTTGGTGACCTATTGCTGGTGCATAATGATATAAATGATAATACTATATGGTGTAAGAAAAAGAATGACAGTGAAGTAAAAGAGAAGGTGGCACAAGGGAATAAGGATAGCATCCCTCCTGTAGTGTTCATGCACCGAGCAGAGAGGTGCCAAACCTCTGGGTCCACTTCCAAACATGCTGTTGATATTTAGAAACCCCGTGTGGTCGGAATAACAGCCACAGATAACATTGTTTGGCAAAATGTTTCTCCACGTCGGCACCGAGCGTTTCTTGCTGGCAACGTTTCAAGTTGCATTCTCAGTTCGGTACTTTATTCTGGAACATTTAACGCCAGAAGATGATACCCATAATTCAGATTCCCTGAACAGGAGACTGTGTGTTTGACTGTGGTAAGAGCTTAGACAAGGTACCCATTAATAGTCTATTTCACCTGGCAGTCATGCTGAACGCTGGAAAACATGTCCATCTTGACAAGCCATTTAGTGTAGCGTTGAGTCTCAAAAATAGTGACCAGAATCTGCCAAATCAGCTGAGGTATTTCTAATACAAATCAACTTTCCTGAAGAATTTTCTTGAACCAAGTAATATCTTGATACTAGTGGAGTGATCTGCCTTATTTCAACACATTGCCACTTGTTTCTAGTTACTGCACTGGAAACAAGTGGAATTAGCTCCCCCCGCTGGCAGGTTTGAACATGACACTCAATGACATGTTGAGATGGACATTTTCTGCAGTGAGTACTTCTGGGCCCGTGCACTAAACTGTAGTGTGTTTTCAGACATGCTATCAACTATCAACAGTCTATTAAAAAAACGGAGCAAGACGCGGTTCGAACTCAACGTCACACCTGGTCAGCATAGGTATCGAGATTACAATGCAGAGGAGACTCAACACAGAGGAGACACCATTCACTACCACTGTAGACGAGCTCCGATGAGACAAAGCAAACAAAGACAAAGAAAACAACAGCAAAAAGGACAGCTTATTCATAGGGACTGAGTACTGTAGAAGTGCTTACATGTGAATTCAAAGAGATAAAAAGTGAAAATCCTTCATAGGGTGCACATGACCACTGCTGCTTAGGGATACTCCTTATGTTTCTTTGATTGGATTCTTTGTGTGTGTGTGTTGAACTATCCTTATGATATTCTAGCCGATTGACTGACAGTTCAATGTCATCAGCTCCTTCAGTCCAGTTGTAGGAGAGAGAGAGAGAAAGAAAGAGAGAGGGAGGGAGAGAGAGAGAGAGGGAGAGAAAAGGAGTCTTTGGAATTGAAAGGACTCCTGGCGTTTGACTGGTTTTGATCGGCTGTCATGGACGCAAGTTGGTGAAAATCTCTCCAGCAAGACGCACAGGAGGAGGAGGGGAGGTGGGGAGAGGTGGGGGAGGGGTTGGGAGGGAAAACCAATACAAACTTCCTGCTTAAGTTTGTGTAAGGCCTCTGCTCGCAATATGGGGGCCACGGGGGGGCTGGAGTTCATCTGGACTGCATTCAGCAGAATATTAGTGTTTTAATAAATGACTTTGTCAGCGTTAATGCTAGAACAATAAAAACGGTGTCAGCCGTGGCAATAGTGGTGCTGTGCCGGGCTCTTTAGCACAGTTCCAAACAATTAAAAAGACCAAGAAATAGTAAAATAAAATACACCCAGAACATCTAGTCCCATCCCCCCCCAAACATGACCCGCTTGACCCCTGGCCTACAACTGGTGACCCCTTGGTTTCTTGGGGTGACTCAGACCCAGCCGCTGGTCAGCTTATAGAACATCTCCTCATCTAGAGATTCGTTCTGGTCCTTGGCACGCGTGGACAGGAAGATGTAGCCACCGATGAACTCGTGGACCACCTTACAGTCCACCTGGGCGCAGTCGAAGGACAGGCTGGGCTCGTCTGCGAACTCTATTGTGACCTGAACACACAGAGCGGATCAGATCGGTCACGCTTTGGAGAAAACCGTCAACATGTAGTGATGTTTCTAGCCAATGTAAAGAGGAAACCACACACCTGCTATAAATGGAATAAGGTTTTAGGGTGGATGTTTTCTTTAATGATTGAGAATAAAAAATGCAATGCCTTTAAGTAGCCTAAAGCATCCAATTTCAGTATTAATACACATTTTAAGGTATCAAAACATTGTAAAGTACTGAAAAGCTGTCATTAGGAGCAGCAGAACAACATTACATTACAGGCATTTAGCAGACGCTTTTATCCAAAGCGACTTACGATAAGTGCATTCAACGTAGGTAGAGAACTCACTAGAAATCCTAAGTGCATTTCCCTCCTAAACAAGCATCTAAGAGCAGAACCAGTGTTAAGGTAAAAGTGCAATAAGCTAGCTACCTACTTTTTAATTCAACAAATGAGACAAATAAGTCAAATAATCAAGAGCTGAGACAAACAAGCTCAGACAAATAAGCAAGTGCTGAGAGGAATGTATGTGTCGAGTGGCCTCACTCTCTAAATCAAGTGTGACCAGTTTCTATGGAGTTCAGCAACTTACTCTATTACATTTGAAATTGAGGTTTAAGTATCAGAGCCAGAACCAACGTTATAAAAAAATCTTCAACGATTCTCTTTGAGCAACTCTCTCAACCCCTGATATTAAACTGTCACATTCATTCTTCCATACCTTTTGGATCTCCCAGTTGACGTTCCACTGCTTCATGTTGCTGAAGCGCCAGGTCTTGATGGCGTCTCCGGTGCCGGCGTCCATCCGGATCAGGCGGTTATAAGTGATGCCAATCAATTCCTCCCTTTTCTCACCGTGGAACCTGGAAATGAGAAAATCCACTGTGAAGTAAAAGTGTGCAGATCAAATGACCAAACGAATCACAGTCAGCAGAAAACACAGGTGAGAGGGAGCGGGGGAGAGAGAGAGGGAGAGAGAGCGAGAGACTTTATTGAATCTTAGGCTGTGAAGGACTTACTTGGCGAGGAAGTGAGTGATACCGAACTCGGGCAGGGACTGCCATGCCTGGATGAAGCGCACCTTGGCCTCGATGAGACTCATCTGGGCCACGTTCTGGTGGGCCTCAAGGATCCGGGCCGAAATCTGACAAACACACAAAGCTTTATAAAACATGACTGCTTCATATACTCCCCACCATTACAGTTAAAACCCATCTAATGATCCCAGAACCACAGACAGAACCACAGACACCCAAACGAGTAAAGAGCCCTGGCTGTCTCCGTACAGCCAGGGGGGGGGGGGGGGCACCTGGGGTCAGCCCATAACCAGAGGACTGCCACAGTAAACATCTACTGAACTAGAAAACGGACAAACACACATGTACAATATACGGCCCTCCAAGGAGTGTGAGTGTGTGTATGTGTGTCTTTACAGCCCTTAAGTTGTTGTTCGAGCAGCAGAACCACAACAGATATTTAGAGTCCCCTTAAGTCATCATCAATACTGAATCCTGCTCGTTTCAGTTTGACGATATTGACCGTGTCCAATTAGCGATATACTTTTCATCTCTTGCTCCTATTGTGCAAATGGATAAATACAACAACACAATATAAATGTGCTGTTGTATCAGAGGCTGTGTGTCATTTGCTGGTCTGTTACAAATGTGTTAGAAGAGACAAATGAGAAGTGACATCAACAAACTAGGAAGGAGCGCCATCTAGACTCTACTGACAGCATCACCCGCTATGAAATGTTAGTTGAGCTACTTTTGGTTAGGTGAGACAACCCAGAGTGCACATTATCTACGGCTTTCAGGCACCCGGTGGACACACAACTCAACTTACCAAGTCCCTGATATAGCCTGGCTGAAGAGGGGAGGCGGGGATGGGGAGAAGGGCACAGAGGAGTGAAGGAGATGCGTACAGGGAGAGAGAAAAGAAAAGAAAGAATGGACAAAGAAAACAAGCGAGTAAGAACAATGTTGGGGGGAGGGGGGAGAGAGAGAGAGAGAGATCCAAAGCAACAAAGTAGGAGGCCATAACTGTAAAAAAGACAAACAGAGGCTGTGAGGCCTGGAGGGTCATGCAGTATTCATTCGAGGAAGGGAGAGAAAGTACAGTAGCAGTGTCTGTATAATCTGTAAGAGCAAGGAGAAAGGGTTACAATGAACATACAGTAGGTGGGTAATGGAGCTGTATCATTCATTTTTTGGCAATATATAGTTGTTGATTCAAAAGGAGAAGCTTCAAAACTAGATTGTAACCTAGGGCTTTCATAATGCGAGTAGTGAAATTGTCTGCAACTCCCTTTCCTACCACAAGATGGCGACAAATACCACATCAGCACACAACGGCAACAGCAAGACCTAGAAGCGCCAAGCCCTCAATCCCCCCTGAGTTTATTATTGTGCCTTTATTGTTTGTTGTTTTTTCCTTATCTGAACCTATATGTTTGGCTCGGACCCCAACTGGTCAGAGTGACCTAAAAATTCCTGCGTGCATCCTCTGGGACTTGTAGCACGGAAGTCTCTTCGGGGGAGTCTGGTGAGAGGAAGTCGAGTTAAAAGGGAGGGAGGAGGAGGAGGGTGGGGGAGGAAAAGCAGAAGAGAGGAGGGACAGTGCCCTGCGTGGCTCCCACAGCTGACTGGGAGAAAGCAGCTTTTTTCCCAGACACTTTTTCCCGCCCAGCACTCCCGGGCACGGCTCATTTCCTGATGCCCCACGCCCACTTGCACACATGTGCGTGAGTGCATGGGCACGCAGGCTCGCACACACACACACACACATACCACTGTGCGTCTTTCATGTCATGCCTGGGGATACCCGCTGTCAGACTGGGTTTGTGGCTGGAGCCAGGCCAGACAGAACCACAGACCCACACAGACAGACAGAAACCCCCCTGGCGAAGGGAGACGAACAACAACAACAACACCACTGGTTCTCGCTGCGATCCACTAAAACTTTAAATCTCCTTTAAACACATTCAACCAGAAATGCTGACACCCTGTTTCCCTGAACTTCTTATTCTTAGGCTGTGAGTCAACATGCTTTCGATTTGTTTTCCGATAATACTTAAACGTTCCATTTTAAAAAGCTAAATATGGCGGACACCCCCCCCCCGGCTGTTTTTGGTGCATCCCCAAACACTTCCTGTTTAACGGCCCTCCCTGTACTACCCGAGTCACACCTCTAACACTTCCTCTCTGTCCGTCCGTCCGTCTCTCTTCCTAGAAATCCAGTCCATGTCAGGCCAGACGAAACACTGAGTCATCATTTACCAACATCCTCCCAACATCCTTCCAGCCCGCTAGCAACATTCCACTTTTCCTATACGGCTTAAACAAAACCATATTGAGTGAGTAAGCTGGGGGGAAGGCAGACCCCCCCCTCCCCTCCCTCCACCCCCATTATGGCAAGCGTGTACTCAGCTGTTCCAATGTACACACCCCAGCCTATTACTTACATGGGAAACCGTCGGGCGCAGGGTCCAATTTTCCTATCGGTTACAAGAAAGTTAATCTGTGTAAATGTTACACCTGGTTATTAAGATGTCTGTTGGTGGTTTGCCACGTATAAGCCCGATAGTGACAACTCAATAATGCTCTGTTTGGACCGCTAAGTCTGTGCCGCTGATCTGGAAAGACGTGATACGTATACAGGCAGCCCCAGTGGACGAGATCTCTACCCCGCCATCGCGAACAAAGACCGAGAGACGAGGTCAAGTATCCTTTACAGCACCCGCTCTAGCCTGACATGAGCGACTCGACGGTAAGCAAGATGAGTGGGTTTGGATCGTCTGCTGTCCTGGTTTCCCCTTGGAGAAAGAGAGAGAGGGGGGAGTAGAGGGGGGAGGAGAAGGAGGCTACATTCCAATGCAAGACAACCCTGATGCCGGGAGGCACCCATCTGGGAAGCATCAGACGCTCCTCCATCTACCCCCCCCGACCCACTCATCAACATGTAAACAACCTCCCCCAAAATACACAGAGGACTGGATAGTCACCTCTTTCTCTCAGTCTTTAACATGTGATCTTACATGTGCAGGTAACAGTACAGGGTGGTAGTTTATCGTCATGACTGTTAGACTGTTAGGAGTATGTTAGAGCTCTACACTGGACCTTGGCCTCTCTCCCGTGTGGCTCACCTGCTTGTTCTTGTACTTCTTCAGATAGCGCGGGGACACCAGGCACTCCGGGTTGATGTCGGTGGTGATCGGCTCGGCGATGAACTGGGGGTCAGGGTTCATGTGCTGCATCTTGAGGAAGGACAGGATGTTCTGGACCTCCAGGTTGTAGGAGCTGTCGGCCATGGTCTTCCCTTTGGAGGCCAGGCGACACGCAGCCATCCAGTGGGCGTACTGTTTCTCCTGGAGGGGGAAAGTCAAGCAGGATGACGGACAGGTTGACGATGACGGGAGACTTTTGTGTTGCTAATTTGATAGGTGACGGGATTATGATGCACTCACCATATCACACCGGAGCCAGATCTCGTTCATGCCGTCGGCCACAGGGATTAGCAACTTGATGTTGAATTTCTGACCGGAAATGTTGACATCTGGAGTTACCTCACAGCCTACACATGGAAGCCATGGTTCAGAGGGGAGGAAGGGGGTCAAAGGTCACAACCATTCTTCATGCACAGCACCATGGATCACATACATATAACAGAAAAATGAGTGTTGCCTTCATGCAGTGGCTTCTTGTGTGTCGTGCACGTGTATGGGTTTCTGCACCTCTAAGATTCATTTGGTGAGCAGGTGTCCCGTGCGCCTCCTCCTTGCTCTTGTAACAGGAAATTGTGATATCTTTGAATGTGCACCAGTACTGCTTATAGCCTTTCAGCGTCAGTTTCTTGGGTCTGGAAAATGTACACAACAGACGAAAAAAAAAGGGAGACATGTCAGACCTCAAATGGAAAAAAAAACCATTTTCTTTCTTAGTAGTCAAAAGTATGGAGAGATGGCACGTAAGCACAAAGGAGAGAGAAAGAGAAAGAGCTCCATCTCAGGCCTTAGTGCAGAGTCAGCACCGCGAATGGGAGAGAAGCCAGCGCTGGGCGTAAACAATAATGAAAGACCATTATAGAGGAAATGTCTCCGATACAATACCCCCCCATGGTTTATATACTTTATGAGACAACCAAACCACAAGGGCCACCTGCCTGTCAGCAAAGGCTTACATCCAAAAAAAGAAATACGTTTTCAAAATGCTCGGCCCCACAGTAATCCGCTTTCAAAGCCAAAGTGAAAACTCGGGCTTGCAAATGTCCAATGGCAAAACAAGCCAGCCCATTACGCTGATACAAAACAGGCAACAGCTCTACCATTAAGCCGGAAAACCTTATTTCCTAGGTCTCCTGATATTAGATACGACATCCTTTGGACAAATTCAATCTCACACACGCACGTACAGTTAAGAGTTTTTCAGTTAAAAACAGGAAAGGGCAAAGTGAAGGAGTATAGGGTCTTCTAGTGTGGGGCAGCTGAGGACGTTGACTTACTTGAAGACTTTGACATAGTCAGCTAGCTCAGGAATAGATGTGATGTCACCCTAGGAGGAAGGGGAAAAAACAAAACCTGGTTTAAGCTCAAAAGATTTTAATATGAAAGAATAAGACATAACCGAAGCAATGACCTGACTTTCTAGGTTTCCAATGTCGCCGCTCAGTCGCTGCAGGCTAAAGACAACACTGCTTATGTAACAAATCACAGCGCAACTTCCTCTGATAAGCTATATAAACTTCAGGACTTTTCTTCAAGGCGGGGCAGCCTGAGCACTGGAAGCTTATAATATCAAGCGGCCCCGTATAACATGTAGCCTTTTGTTGGGTTTATTTTAGCATCAAATATCTCACACCCGCATCCGTTTGTTAGATGCAGGCCTTGTAAATAACAGTGTGAAATTTTTGTACTTGCAGTGAAATTGATTCAGTGTACATCATGTGTGCTGGTCACGGCTACTTTTGAACTCGACTGATGAAAGCAGACTTAACGAGACGGTCTTTAATTCACCATATAACCAAGCACCACTTCCAAAGCCTTCACAGTCTCTCATTTATGTGAGAGTCGACTACGCTTGCACATGCCCAGGACATCTAATCCACAGCTCAATAAAAGCATCCCCTGTAGTGAATGTGACGGCGTGTTGTCATACCAGTGTGTTGGATGTCTTCCCTCCCTCCAGGGTAATCTCCAGGTCTGACAGGGCTGCGTCCACCTCATCCACCTCCTTCTCACTGTTATTCATGTGGTTGTCTGAAGACATGATTGACAGCTTGTTGATGTGGTACTGAGGAAGAGAAAGGACACGAGATTACAGCATTTTTCCAGACCTTCATTTCTTCGACTGAATTCAAGATGATACACAATGATGGTGCCAAAATGACTACAGCTGCAGAACTACAAATACAACAGAAATTACAGTATCAGGACTGAGCAAGAGCATATTTCAACACTTTTCCAGACTTTTTGTCCAATTACTGAACTTTTCAAGGCCTTCAAATGATAATTTTTGTATTTGTATTTTTTCCCCACACACACAGAGTAATTAGGAAAATGTTTCTTATCGTTGTGAGAGAGCCCATGTTAGCATTTCACCAGAGGGGTCAGAGCACAGGCACGGTAAGGGTTCGGTGTCTTGACAGTGATGGACAGGGTTGTTGCGGGGGATCAAACTTGTACTCTTCCAGTTACAGCACAGTATTTCTAACCACCAGGTGTATGTGAAAACGACTGGTGAAAAATAACTAGTTCTGGGGATTAAGAGGGTAAAGAAATGGGGAGATGGAAATACAATCTGCTAGCAATTGTTCGCTGTTCTAACACCTTGTTCAACAGTTTTGCTGCTACCGCTGTGTAGCCGCCCAACCTTTTCTTATAAAACCAAATTGGTCTGTGATAATCGGCAAATAAATACTTTAAGGCTCGTTTGCCATTTATGTTAGCAAGTGCTGCCAGTATGCACCATGTAAAAGCAGATAAAAAAGCAACTATTGAGTTTACCTGTGAGAGAATGACTGTATCTATGTAGCAGCTAGCTTCAGGAGGAGGGGAGGTAACTGGAGATGATGATTCAGTGAAAGGAAATGGCGAGTCCTGATGCTTTGTGATTTCTCAGCACATCCTTGAACTGTAACACGCTATAAATGTGTCTTTACCGGGAACATATGCGAGACTTGGGGGGCGGGGGGGGGGACATGACGGTTTAAGGGATTGTCCGTTCTTACAACAATGAGAATACCACATCAACCAGTCAGCGTGGGGCGATTACCGAAAACCTGACCGTGGTTTCTCCCTCGCGTGAGTCACCGGCACTAAATACAACTTGTTGACAAACGGTATTTATAATGTCAACTCATCACCGTCACCCCCCGAACAGCTGTCGGGAGAGAGAGCGAGAGAGAGAGAGAGAGAGAGAGAAGGATGTGAGGCTATAGCTATCTAAGGTTACAGAATGGGGGACAAAGGGCTCTCCCACAACACCATTTCTCCACCTCTCTCCACCTCCGCTCTACTGTCTTTTAAACTTGCTCCTATGCTGGGCTGGTTCCTCGTGTGTATGTGTGTGTATGCGCCGATTACTCTTCTCGGCACGGTGAGCCAATTGCTAATTCTGACGGCTAGCCAAACTGACACATCCCTGTGATCGCACACTAACACTAGCTAGCCAGCCAGCTACAGGATGTGGACAATCACTGGTTCTTTATTTAGACCCTTGTATCCACTCAACATAGCGGCTCACTCGGTGAGGCTCAACCCACTGCACACCGCTTACGATCCCCGTCAGTGAAACCTTAGCCATAAATCTCAGGCTCATGATACTACCCAGCTGAAACATAATAAGAGAGCTAGCACAGCGCTAACAGACAGGTAGCGACAGGCTAGCCCGGCAGTCTAAACACACACTCAGATTAGCATCCTTTCTCAGATGAGTGTAAGAGGTGTAATTATAACCAGTGTGATGAAACACACCTCACACCTCACAGTGCAAGTGGGCTTTTTGAGGAATGTGAGCAGCACTGTCTAGTTGGGGTGGGTGGTCGGTGCCGGGGGGCTCGATCCTGCGGCCCAAGAAGCTCTATAATTACCCCAGGGTGAGGACAGGGTGGCGTCCCCAGGTCTTGGCACCCAGGGTTTATGAGGGTCGGAAATAGCAGGGGCACCAGCCCCGAGTCTTAGGGGGCAAGCTGAGGGGGCAAAAGGGGCTCACATCTATCTCAGTTACCCCATTCCCCTATAAATCTCCACTCCCCGTTCCTCTTCCTCCTGCTCTACCATTACACCACTCATAGAAGAGAAGTCATGTGTCTGATGCCAGTTGGTCCAGGTCAGACCAGCGTCTCAACAAGGTGTCTAGAGTCTTGTAAAGTTAGTAGGATTTTATGTTGGGAATACTAACATGTTATACCCTCAGTGATATTGATATTCATTAGACCAGACATTTTAGAAGGTTCCAGATGATCAAAGATTTCAGTTTAATTGAGTGAATTAATGTTGTTGTTGCTGTGATTGTTAACTGTAATTAATCATTCATAAGGGATATTTAGTTCAAAGGCCCAGTGATGCTGTAGCATATTGAGAAGTCCACTGGGAGTATGGGTGATAATACCCCTATTAGCTCCTTCTGCAACCATGTACATTGGCCAAGTTTTAGGATGCATGCTGCAGCAGAGCAGGAAGCCATATGGCTCAGCTCTGGGCTGTTAGCCCAACCAATTCATTAGCTTGTGGTTGAGAAGGCAATCTGCCCAATGAGAAGAGAACTGCAGGACCTCAAACTTCAAACCCTGACAAAGCAGTATTGAACCAGGCCAATTAAGATCAGGCGCAGGTACACACCCACACCCACACACACAGAAATATACAGACACACATCTCCTTACCTGCAGGGCAGCGAACATCATCATTTCCTCCTCGGTGCACTCAATTTCCTCCAGCAGAATGGCCCACTTGGACTGCTCATAGAGCTGGTTCACTCGGATGGCATCATACTGGAGGGGGTGGAAATAACAGTTAACACACATACAAACAAATACTGTATTAATACAGACAGACAAACAAACACAGACAAACTAGCCCAATGTGTCCTCATAGAATATCCTCAGTGATTTCATTTGCACTATGAAGCGGTTTTATTATATAGCTGTTATTATATATTATATAGCTGTTATTATATATTATATAGCCGTTATTATATATTATATAGCTGTTATTATATATTATATAGCCGTTATTATATATTATATAGCTGTTATTATATATTATATAGCCGTTATTATATATTATATAGCTGTTATTATATATTATATAGCCGCTATTATATATTATATAGCTGTTATTATATATTATATAGCCGTTATTATATATTATATAGCTGTTATTATATATTATATAGCTGTTGATGATGGCGAGTTCATGGGTCGTACCTTGGGGTTGAGGTCAAAGAAGCTGTGGTATTTAAACCTCAGCAGGAGCACCTCATTCTCCTTGACGTCCTGCTCCATCAGAGACCTGGATGAGTCCAACCACCTGTACAGACAGTAAAAATGGTGATTCAGAATACCAGAACAGCCTTCCCTCTGAGAGAGAAAGTGCAGTTTCTTGCAATTTTGTTGGGAAATTGCACTGCCCTAAAATGTGGTGCAGCCCACCATAGCATTTCAGACTACTGGGCAGTTTTACCATACCACCAAACCACTAAGCAAAGTTGAACTCACCCCTGGTTGATTTTGGCTTTGTCCAGAAGGGACTGGGGCTTGTAAAGCTTGACCAGGATGTCTGGTGAGGAGATTGGCTGGCTGACAGCGAGGATGCTGGGATTGCCCTCAGAGAGGGGGCTGTCCCCAAACCAGGCGGAGGTGGGCGACAGGGGGCTACCGTCCCTGGAGTCATAGGTGGGGGTCATGGTCTTACTGTACAAGCCTGGGCTGGAGTAGATGCTCCCTGGAAACACACAGACGTCAGTTAGTCGCTTGTAGTGGACGGAAGTGCCAAGAGAAAATGATACACACAACAAATGACACACTTTGTAATATGTATATCTTTCACTGTCACTCCAACAGTCTCATGAAATTTCCCATTTCATTGCAGAAGAGTGCACATTCAAATACGTAATCAAAACAAGCGCTTGGGGGAAGAAAAAAAAGGGTGAATACTTTTCAAAAAGAGCACACACACACTTGCAGCCTAGCCAGGCCAGCTAGCGGTCAACAACACAGTGTGACTACCAGCCAGCGCTTTGCGGATGAGTGGCTTCAACTAGGTCCTCCTGCTGTTGGCGGGGACTGATGCAAGTCAGCATGCAGATGATGCACAACATGATCAGGGTCACCCACTTACTCATAGTCAAAAACCTGCAGGAATGCACTGCACACAGCAAACTACTGCACAACCAGCCACAGAGAGGAGGGGAAGCACGGGGATATGGGAGGAGGATACATGGATTGTAACGCCGACACAATCATGAAACACCTCATCATTTATTAGTTCATTATATCACATCTTCAATGAATTAAGTCTCTGAATAAAACGAGTGCTGATGTGCACTTATCTTTGTGTTTTTGTTTGTGCATGTACAAACTTTGACTTTGGCTCGTCATGTGAAAATAAGCAAGCCACCAAAGTGAAGTGGCTGATATTTCCTGTTGGTTGACCTTCTGGAGTATTTTTGGCCCCATATTCTCCAGTCCCTCTCTTCCTCTCTAGCTTAAGAAGCAACACCGGCTAAACCACTAAATCTCTTCTAAATCAGGAAGTGGGCTAGTGTTTGTGTGAGAGTGTGTGTGTGTGTTTGTGCTGAGGTCATGAGAACTGGGTGCAGACGACGGCCAACGATCCCTATTGGAGGAGGATGTTGCTTGGTGGTTCTTTCAAGGTTTTTCTCCAAAGTCCATTTGGTCAAAGAGAGAGTACTCCCATCTCCCATAGGGTCTCTTGAGGAATCCCAGATATCCACAGAGGGAGGGAGAACATGGCACCCCAGTGAAAACCCAACCGGGGACCTTCCATCCTGTTGACTGACTCTCCAACGCAGGGTTAAAAACACACCAAGAATGTTAACATGCCTCGACTCCCTAATCCTCCCACACTGGGGAGCAGTACAGGCTTTGGATGGAGGGAGCTGGACCACCCTGGGATGTGAAGCCCGGAAGTAAACTCAAGAGGATCATCGACAAACAAAGGTGTTTCTTGTGTATGTGACTTTTTTGTGTAGCTACAATTATGAACCAATAGGCAGCATCACCTCATCCAAACATCTAATAGTAATTTTGAGTATACTGGCCAGATACTGGGACCATCTAACTAACCACCTAGTTTCCTCCAGTAACACTCCGGGGAGCTGAAAAGTGTCTGGCAAAACAGTCAACAGACGCAGTGAGCAGACCTGGATTAGCTACAAGAAAGTGAGCTTTGAGCTGGAGTCTAATGGGAGGCAAAGCCTTGATCGCGTGACCACTGGAATCAGCTGACTTCCTCCGTGAGAGCAGTCAGGTGACTCGGATGCTAGTTCCAGTGGCTTGTCAGGTGACTTGAGCACTCCAGCTGTGGGGGTGGAGGATAGGGAGGAGGGGGAGGGGGGAGGCAAAGGAAAGGGGTGAGGAAGCAGTGCAGAAGAGTAAGGGACAGAGGAGGAAAGCTTACCTTTGACAGGTCCGATGTATATTACCTCAGAGGCTAGGATGGAAAGAGAAAGAATAAGAGAAAGAAAGACATGGACGGAGGGGAGAAAAGCAGCAGATTGGAAACAAAACACATCAAGTGGACAGACAGATAATGAAAACTCTATAAAAGGACAGGAGGAAAACAGAGAGGAGAAACAGACAAATAGAGGAACACAAGAATGAGGAGATCCATGGCGTTTCCATGGGTAGTGCCAACCGCCAGCCTCAGAGCAGATGACTCAGTTTAGCCTCGCTACAGAGGGAGATCACCCTGGCACGACCAGAGGCAGCTCCATCGTTTCCATGTCATTCATAGACACTCAACGCAGCATGACTGATTGAAAACCCAGGCAAGGCGTTGGTCAGCGTGACCCAGCCCTTCATACACTGCAGTGCAGATGAAAAGTACTGGATGTCCATGGCACTTCTCCACGCTGACAGGGAACATAATTAGATACAACAGACACTGTTGACCCAATGAGCTGGCATCGTGGCCATGACTCCAAGAACAGCTGAGGATTAGTTACAAGGCTTTTCTACCAAAACTACTAATTCTGTGGGTTTTATTACATGAGTGTGTAGGCAGACAGGGGGCATGGATTTTCCAAAAACACACTTAAAGATGGAGGCTGAGGTTTGGAAGAGTTCTCACACACTCCATATAGCATTGGTTCATTGCTTCAGAGGTCAGTGGGTATTGCACTGTACAGTGTGCATATGTCTGTGTGAGCTCCCTGTTTATTTAACCAGCATGGTCACTTAAGAACAAATTCCTATTTACAATGACGGCCTGGCAAAAAGGTAAAAGGTCTCTAGAGGTGAAGAGGACTGGAAGCAAGAACGTATAGAGATTTAGCCATACAATAAAGTTAGCAGCACAGGACCTTGGTCAACTTCTGTGCCTCTCTCTTCCTCGAGGAGTGAAGTGTATAGGATCAGCCGGCCTCCGAGGAGAGGGCCGTGGTTCTGGTTGATCTGCTGTGTGGTAATTACATTGCTGCCTCCCTGCAGAGCCTGGCCCTTGTGATTCCTATCAGGCTAAAAGTCCAGGCCCTTCCCCACAAGGGATGGAATAACTCCCTGCAACTTGGCCATGAAATGCACGCTCTGCGACCGTAGCATGTGATAGGGGGAACGGCAGGAAGTGTGTGTGTGTGTGTGTGTGTGTATATATGTGTGTGCACAAGAAGGAGAGATACAGGGAGAGTGGTGTACAATAAACAGATTCTGCACATTCCCCTCGACACTCTTCTTTTCGTTTCCACCACTCGGGTTTGACCACAAGCACCCACTGGGAGCAAATCAGTGTTTTTCTAAGCAGTGAAATAGAGATGGCAAAAGTTCATATCTACACCAAGGGGAAGCGCGCGCGCACACACACACACACACACACACACACACACACACGCACGCACACGCACACACACCAAGCACACCCTTTAAAAAATGTAATGATGCAACACAGTGATTATCACGCGCCAGCTCCTCAAGTAAACAGGGACTATATTGAAAAGTTACTGCCTCTTTGCGTGGTCTCCCCCACATATACTGACATACAGATACAGGATGGGAGTGCACCACATCTACATGCCTGCTGATATGTTCTCTTGGCTGGTAAAAGTTCACCCAACGCTTTTGAGCGCTCTCCTCCTTCACGGGTCAGTCAGACTGTGCGCATGTATGTTGGTAAGTCTATGGAGCTAGTAGTCAGACCAGATCAAGTCAGGGCAGGAGAGGCTCTCCAGCCAGACAATTGGTCCAATTCACCCTGTCGTTATGGCGACTGCCAACTCTGAGACAGCAGCATGGCCTGTTCTGTTCTGCTCCTCTCCGCTCACATGGCTGTAACTCTCTCATCACTGCCAGAGGGAGGATGGGAGGAGAAGGGAGGGCGAGTATAGCTACAGTTGTGTAGCCTGGTTTGGGTTTAAAATGGCAGCGTGACCAACTATGTGTGGAATCCCAACCATTCTTCGTCCTCCCTGCCAAGGAGGCAGGTCTGTAGATCCCACACTGGCCTCAAACTCACACATTCATATTTGGTCAGTAGAAACAGGGTGCAGCAATCTGCAGCTTCTTAGTGGTTTTAGAACCACAAGGGCAATTAGGACAAAATAACATGGAAGATGCTCCATGGGAGCCAGAGGAACCTGCTATTCAACCTGCTGCTGAGGGGAAGCAGATCATTACACTTCACAATAAAATAGAGAAAAAATAACCAACTACTTCATAATAAGGGCAAAGTAGATATAAACTTCTTACAACAGGATATGTAGATGTGTAGTTTTTTTCAATTTTTGGATTTTAAAGGGGAAAAAAGTGATTTTGACTCCACCCGTGGCATAAACCAACTGGAAGTGACTTAGCTCTGGAGCCATACGTGCAGGCTTTACAGGCCATAACGGTACAGTAGATTGAAATAGAGCAAACTCTGCTGCTCTAGAGTTCAGGGTGTGAGGACTATCTCTGTTGGGGAGTTGTAACCGATAGGTATTGGTGCTACATCTCCATGCAGGAATTACCAACCGTCAGCTCACCTGATCCAGGGGTCAGCAGAGGACCCTCCAGCTCCAGGGCCTCCTCCTCCGCTTCCTCCAGCTTTTTCTTCTTCTTCTTGGGATCCCGGGGCTTACGCAGTAGAGATAGCTCCTCTGGGTGGCGGATATCTACAGAGAGAGAGAGAGAGAGAGAGAGAGAGAGAGAGAGAGAGAGAGAGAGAGAGAGAGAGAGAGAGAGAGAGAGAGAGAGAGAGAGAGAGAGAGAGAGAGAGAGAGAGAGAGAGAGAGAGAGAGAGAGAGAGAGAGAGAGAGAGAGAGAGAGAGAGAGAGAGAGAGAGAGAGAGAGAGAGAGAGAGAGAGAGAGAGAGAGAGAGTGTGTCAGAGTCAGAGTTCACTTGATGTCACATAAACACAACCTTGCCTAGCAACAAGGCTAAGCCAACCCAGACCCCATGATGGGCAGATCTTATGACACTGTGTCACTAAAGACATAATTTGTATTCTTTCAACTACAGGCTTCAAATAAACCACAGAGCGCACTGACAAAGTCTAGAATCTGCGATGGGGGTGAACACAGGGACGATTTATACCGAAGAAAGGGCGAGAGAGGCAGAGAGGGACAGAGAAGAAGGGTAACAATCATAAACAGCTGTAGACACATGAGGTGGAAAATCGCAAATCCCTTTTCTCAGGGCCTCGACAAATCTCGCTCGAGCCGTAATCCCCAAATGAGACAGGGAAGACACAATCTCCATCTCCCCCTCTTTCTCTCGCCGTCCCCCCCCCCCCCTCGCTTTCACACAGAGAAAGCTGGTATTTGGTAGCTGTCGGTGAGTAATGGGGCAACGTCTGACTTTGTCAAAACCAACCCATCCTTGAAGAGGACTACAAATACTTCAAATTAAGAAAATGATTATATCCTAATTGTTCCAATCTGTGTGAGCTCTGTGCAAGATCCCTGTCAGACAGTAAGATACACAGATACACCACAGTCAATATAATGACTAAAACAGAGCAGTCTCCCTGCTTGGCTTTTCTCCTCTTTTCCCTCGGGCTCGGAGGCCAGGGAACCATCACTCAACGGCAGCGATGACGTTTTAGGACGGGCTCGGGATGATTCTGATGTAGTAGGTGAGGCAGCCAGGATGTGTCAGACGAGATAGATGGCGCTAGTCTGGAGGCACAGCTGGATCCTCAACTAGACTCGCTGCTCTCTACATAAATTGGGACGGCGGCTGATATTTGATAACAAAATGAAAGTAATGAAATAAAAGTTATCTGCAGAGAGGTTGTAAAATACTCATTTTCCTCGTACTATCTTGTGAAAGCTCCCTTAATACTTCAGATAGGGAGAGGTGCTTTAAACTGAGTGAGTAAGAGGAAAGAGAGAGCAGAGGCGTCTGAATCCTGAGGGAGAGACAGAACTTCTTGGCTTGGCGAGAACGCTTGTTTAGTTTGTGTAACTAAAGCAAAAGCATTCCAGGGGTTTTAAGAACTACCAGATGGGAGCTGACTCTCTCCCTCTCTCTCTCTCTCTGCCTCCCTCCTTCCTCATACACTCTCTCTCTCTCTCTCTCCCGTAGCAGTGAAGCCCAGTCCCTGTGCCCTTATACAGCCATGTGAGTGCAGGCGTGCTGCCTAGCCTTAGCCCTGCTGAGCTGTGTGAGGAAAGAGGCACCGTCGAGTGCGCGTTGGGTTGTGTGTACGTGCGCCCGCCTTTGTCTCTCGGTGAGGCATAGCAGAGGCATGTGGCGTTTTACTACGATGTCAAGCAACCGAGGCACTTTCATCATTCATTCCTATGACTTCATTGTCAATACCAGGAACGCATCCAGAGGCAAATATCAGCCATCTACTGAGCAGGACCTTTAGGCTTCTGGGGTCCGATCCAAAAGATTGGGAGAAAAATGAACAACATCTGATATAGCTGTTGTTAATGACTCATTTCTATCTTTCTCTTCAAAAATAGAGTGTATGGTAAATGTGCAAAAAGTAAAAAATAATCATAAGTCATTATGTTGAAATCCATCAGTGCATTATCAGTGGAGAAAACACAGATTTTTGTGTGAAAGGCCAATATCACTACTGAACCAATATATTACACCCTACTACTGAATCCCTGCAGCTGACAGCCTGATAAACAGGAGAGGATGTTGCAAATGGGTGGGTGGGTCAGTGGGTGGTTAGGGGTAAATACATTGATATCCTCGTTTCAACACTCGCATGAAAGGAGGAGAGGAGTAGTAGTCAGGAAAGGAATGTCACATCTGATAAAGCATAGATAGCATAAGAAAGAAAAAGAAATACTGCTTCAGTATTTCTCAAACAAGCGAGAGTTCAAATTCTGTTTTCATACCCACTGATATATTCAGCTGAGTTTGCATTCTGCAGCGGTCCGGCCCGGACAGTTTCAGATCAGTCGGTAGAGCATGAGTCTCAAGGGTCGTGGGTTCGATCCCCACATAGTGTCAAGTACCTTTGGATAAAAGCGTCTAAATGCCTCTAATGTAATGCATTTTATGTTTATGGTGATAATTCAAGATGCTCTGGTGGAACATCAGCTCAACAGGTAATTATGGCGAGTGTCACAAGAGGAAGGGTGAGCAATGGTCGAGGGGCTTACAAAAGCTCGGTTGACTTCCATTAGCAGACATGACAGCTACACAATAAGGCCCCATCTTCCAGAGCTGTGGCAGCAACCAGGCATGGAGCCAGGTTGACCGAGAGCCAGCTAGGCCTGCTAGGTCTACTCCTTGGAACACATGATTCACTGGAGTGAGTAAGGCCGACCACAGAGGAATCACAAACACAGTCATATTCTAATTTTACAGCACCACGGTTTACCATCTAGAAAGATAGACCGTACATGGAGAGAAAAATAAAGAAGAGAGGTTTTACTTTCTTTCTCCTCTTGCCTTCATGAGCCATGATAGAATGGGCTCATTGGTCTGACTGATCAGCTAATATGCAGGAGCAATAAATCAAGACTTTGTTCCAGCAAATTAAACCTTCTACAAGTAGCCTACAGTCTCAAGAGTGTACATAGGGTCAGAGCCATAGCACCCTGATAACATTCCTGTTATCAAAGAATGATCAAGTAAGAGAAAAGTTAAAAATAATTAAAAGAACAGCTAGGGAGACGGGGGATTTTCATCTTAAATACCGAGCGCTACACTTTACTACAAGTCCATCTTAAAACCACCCACTTGACAAAGCCCAACAGAGCAAATGAGACTCTTTAGCCAACTGGGTGTCAGAGCATCTCACCCCCCATCTTACAGCGGGCTGAAAGGTGCTAAAAAGTCCAATCAAAAACGATAACTCTTTAATTTGGGGAGTTGGAGCGGAGGCCAAACCACACTGTGTTGTGACAACAGTGTCCGGGACACTTGGGCCGGTCAAGCGGACCACAGGTTGATGGGCCATAAAGCAAATGGACCAAAACGATGACGCAACAGTCCCAGACCATCAAGTGCTTTTTGGAGGACAGAGCGCCCTGACCAAACCCTTCACTGCAGCTAGCCTCCTCAACTGGCCATTGATCCGTCCTCCTCCTCCTCCTCCTCCTCCGTAATGGACATCCCAGTCCTGTTTTCACCCACATCCCTCTCTACATCCTCTCCTTCCCTTGTCCTCCAGTTATCATCAATAGGAGAAATTACTGCTGTAAATGGACGTTTTTAGAGCCGAGCTTACAAATGCCAATGGCTGCAGCACTGTCCTTGCCCCTTCTCCAGAGAATCAGGCAACGCAGAGACACAGTAGCACAGGAGTACGTACTAAACAAGCCATTAAGTGGAGGAGTGTGACTGTTGTTAGCCATAAGTAGTAGCAGCCACAAGTAGTGCTCTATGCTTTGCTGTTTTCCGTCGTGGAACCTGGAGAGGCAGTGTTCTTTCATAGCACCTCAGGCTCCCAGGTCCACAGTCATGTGTTAGTCATTGGTGAAGGATATATTTCCTGCCCTGGCTCACAGGAGGACTTAAAGACAGACCACAGCCAGAGAGGGATTGAGCGTCGGGTGTGTGTGTCTTTAGTGTGCGCATTTAATTGCGTTTGAGGTGACTGAAGCGAGTCCAGGTTGTCTAGACAGGACAAGGTCACCAGGTCTGAATGTGACTCTTCGTTGGACAAATCAATCTTTTAAAAAGCCGGAGTTAATGCAACCAGTGGCATTCCTGTTGTTTCACAGCTACACCCGTCGACTTCTGTACAGCCTAATGATTTCATGGGGCCCTTCCACCGTGTTTCAGCTGACACCGTGACGCACCAAACACGATAGCAGAGAAATTGTTGGGACTTCAGAGGGCACACATACTCTATATTCTAAAAGTGGAAAATCATTCATGCCTTCACTACACTATCTGTGTATGTGACAAGCCAAATAAGCAATACAGTGGTGCAGGGATGATGTGTTTTTGTAGGCCAACTCCAGGGGAAGGAAGTTAGCATCGCCCTGGTTCCCTTGACAAAACACCAGTGGGATTTTTGCATTGGATTTTAGATTATTGCAGAAAATAAGCTCTGTGGAAAACAAAAGTTTATGATACTTACACGTTTTGTTCAGCAAGATAATCTGCACAAATTAACACCACTTTTTTGAAGCGTAAATGCAATCGCCAGAAGTAAAGCGCTAACCTTAGGCTATAAACGAACTACACCACGGTCGCATGACTTTAACGTCACCACCACTAAAAATACTATACAATGATAAATCTACAAGTTGGAAAGGTTTGAGTTAGAATAGTTTGGAAGAGTATAAACACAACTAGAGGCTGTAACGACGGACTAGTGAGTAGATGAGTTACCGTGTTCGGCGTGATGGCATTTAATGTCCCCGACAACCTCTGTAAGTCTCATTTAGCCACTTGTTAGCAACCGCCTTTTTTTTTTTTTTACGAGTGGGGTATTTACTGACGTATTTTATGTCGTAGCACAAAACATGAAAATCTCTAAAGCTTGTGTTAACCACAGACCTTATTACAGGCATCTAACCAAAAACACATTAAAAAAAAACATTGATTTTGAGACGAGGGAACCGGAAGTGCAAAATGCCAACTAATTTCCTGGTTTTAGGACTCATTCCTGCACCACTCTATGCAGTGCAGGATATAAAGGCTGCCAATGAGAATCAAAGTTCAAAACAGGAGTGGAACTGAGTGATTTCAAACCACTACAGTACATTTTGTTGAGTCCTCTTCCTTCCAAACCAGTCCAGATGGACTGTGTCTATGTCAGGGGGTGGGACTTTACACAGCTGCCATGGACATGGGAGAAGTACAGCAGGGAAAATTGGTTTGATCCATTTAACTTTGAGTGGTAGGTCGATGTGCAATGCTCATGCATGGAAAAGTCGGTGGAGTTGTGCAAGAGAAAGTGAGAGGCGGGAATATGAAAAAGAAATAATTGCAACTGTAATTGTGTTTGCAGGAATGACACAAAGAAGGAAAGTAAAGAGGAGGTCGGTATAAAGATTGCCAAGTACTACATTGGTGGACTGAACTTAGAAGTTGTTTTGCAACAGGAAGCAGCTTCTGTGTGAACTGACTGGACAGCCCACAGCAAAAAGCCCTCGCAAATAAATCATTATAAGTAATGAGAAAAAGAACTGGAGCGGGGGTGGGGGGGGGGATGGGTCGGTCATCGCTGAAAGGAAAACCCAGTCTCATCTCTATCTCACTCTCTGCTGCTGTCTTCCAATATCTCTGCCCCTCCCTTTCTTTCCTTCTGTCTGGACTGAAGGCCAGTTGGACAGGCCTCGTCTCTTCCTGTCCCCTCTGATACTCTACGCTGTGCAGCTCCCAGGCAGTCAGCAGAAAAAAATACGCACAGGAAATTGTCAAACTTTAAAGTTGCCCAGATGACAGAAAATGAAATACTTCCAGTCCAGTGCAGCTGTTCAAGTCACTGAAGTCAGCTGTCATGACCTCAAGCCACGATTAGGAACTTTCCCACCATCAGAAGAAGGTACAGTGAGGTAAATACAACAGTAGAGGCTCATCGCGCTGCACGGCCCCTTGCAGCCATCGCGCAACATCCAGGCACGCGCCAAGTCAGCCAAAAGCAATTTGTCCTGAATTTTTGTGGAGCTAAAATAGATTTATTACAGAAGCGGTAGACACATTCCTAACTAGGACTGGCCGAGAGAAAGGCTGCTGTCCTGTACCCTGCCTCCCCTTTGAAAAACAACCTCTGTGTGTATTTATACTACATTAGATGTGCTATTTGTTCTTTTCATTTCACAGAACTACAGAGCGGGCCTCTATAGCCTTTTGAAAGAACACAAGTTCCCATTCCTGCCTAATTAAAAACAAGGCAGAGTGCTACCTGTGGAGGCCAATGAAAACAGGAAAGCTGCCCCGAGAGCTCCTGATCCTGCCTCCTGAACACGGTCCAATGAGAAAGACCCAACAGGTGTCCTGGACGCTGCCTGATGGAAGGATTAGTATGGGGGTTTCTCCAAACCTGCAGGTCCAACTGGAGACTGGTGACTAAGGGGCAAGGGCGAGGTCTGGAGCCAGCGTGGAACTAAGAAAAGCGGGCGTTACAGGGTCAGGGGTCATTGGACTCCATTGTGTGACCTTTGACACGTCTCTGACAGGGCAGCGTGGTACCAGTGATGAAAGATATCGATAGTGGATGGTGTGTGACCCCTGGGTGCTAGGCCATGGGGGACAGTTAAATTTGGACACTTTTGAATTGTGGCAAGGGTAACGCAAGAGAGCTTGCCTGTATGTACAGTCATGATTGATTATTTCAGTTAAGAAAAGGCTAATTTTAAGGACTGCATGTTAAAAACTCAAACTTGTCT
The DNA here is from genome assembly GCA_034670385.1 of Hoplostethus mediterraneus. Lineage (NCBI taxonomy): Eukaryota > Metazoa > Chordata > Actinopteri > Trachichthyiformes > Trachichthyidae > Hoplostethus > Hoplostethus mediterraneus. The sequence goes on from JAXDDW010000007.1 coordinate 8,763,748, forward strand.
ATATTTCCCAATTTCATATTTTTTAGTGGACATTGTGCATGTCTTAAAATAGAAACAGCTTAAAAGGGAATTAGTGCAGGTGCAAAAATAAGTGAACCTCCTATTGCATGTGTTAAATCAAGTCGGTCAGTAGAATCAGGTGGGTAAATATATAAAGGTATAGAGTTAAAACTAGTAACAACCAGGAAAACTACCAAGAAATAATAAGAGATCTACAAGCCTCCATTGCTGCATGTGAAGTCATTATGCATCCATCAACAGTAAGAAAAACAATAGACATGGCTTTCATGGAAGGGTAGCCAGGAAGAAGCCTCTGCAGTCTACAAAGAACTTCCAGAAATCTCCAGGTTTGGCCAGATGGCAAACAAAGCTGCTCGTCTTTGTTTGCCAGACACCATCTGGCCAAACCTGGAGATTTCTGGAAGTCTGTTCTCTGTACAGATGAGTCCAAAATTGATCTGTTCGCAATCAAAAATGTCATGTTTGGGGACAACCTAAAACTTCAACCAAAATAACATTAGATTAGATTATCTTCATGTTGGCGGGGGTGTCATGGCTGTTTTTCTTCCTCTGGACCTGGATGACTGGATGACTCCACATCATTAAGGAAACGTTCTGAGGGAAACCAGAGAGTTCACGAACAGAACGTCAGGGAGCTGAAGCTGGGCCAGAAGTGGCTGTGCAACAAGACAATGGGCCTCATTCACGAAACGCGCGTAAGATCAGATCTGATCGTAAAGCGTTTGTACGAACATGGTGCGATCAAAATCTACGTGTTTTTGGAAACATCCGGGAAGGCTCTTAGAACGGCGAGAAACAGCGAGACTGGGAGAAAATCCATCAAGGAAGATGCCAGAGACTAATCAATCGCTATCGGAGACGTTTACCTATTTTTGCACACAGGGATATCTGAGTTTTTGTTAAATAAATAATGAAAGTATATAATTTATTTCTTAACATCTGAAGTTTGGATAAGGATTGTATAAGGTTATTCGTCTATCATATATGAACTGATGACCACGCCCTGTAGGGTTCACAAACTTTCAAGCATGACTGTATATGTGCACGTCTCTATGTGCCTGTGTTATGAGGCTGCCGTCAGATTGACAATCTGTGTTTACTAAACAGAACTGTGAGACTGATCGGGTCCGAGCTCCAAGGACATGTCTGCAGAACAAATAGTGAGCCGCCGGTCAGGAGAGGTGACTCCAGCACGCAGGGCTCAGGGTCTGTTTAATAAACACAACCAATGGCTAAGGATAAAACCAACACAAGAGGAAGGACATGACTAGCTAGGCCAAAAATGCCCCTGTAAGCGCTCTAAAAATAGTATTGATGCAAGCACTTAGGGTGGGTCAGAAGTGTGGGCATCTTCAGCATGTTCGAGTTCAAATCCTCCATTCTACAAATTCCCACAACTCATTGCAAACTGGTCACACATCGTCTCACATTTGCTTCCCGACCGTCGCCACTGCCCTACCCCACTTTCTCATTAAAGATTCCTGCGCGCCACTTACTGAAGGTTTTGCAGATGTCGGAGACGGCCTTGAAGACGCGGTCGGAGAAGTTGACCTTCACCTTCATGTGCTTCATGTTGGGCAGCTGGAGGCGCAGCAGCTTGTGTTGCGGCGTGAAGAGCAGCCTGGCGTCGGCCTGGATGCCGTACTTGTCCAGGGTCCAGTGGGTTTTCAACAGCCATGTCTTCTTCTTCTCCCACCACAGAGCGTGGTCCGACCAGTCCTTCTTCACATCTATGTAGGGGGGAGATAAAGAGTGGTTAAGTCATTGTAGAGTTAGCGACTTGAAAACTGCTGCGATGCACAAGGAAACAAAAAGGGATTCAGTAGTTGTATTTGTTTGACCTGCTGGCTGCTATTGATATGAAGCTAATAATCCTGATGCCAGAGGGCTCTAGTATGCTGGAGTACAGAGACAATGAAAGTGTAAGTAGAGCTCTATGCGTCAGAGCAAAGTGACCTGAGCTCACCAAATATGTCCCTCCTGGGCAGAGGGGGTCACATTTAGGGTGAAGGGGGAGGCATCCAGAGGGGTCCTGGGGTGTCTGAGCAGGGTGTGCACGGGGGCGGTGAAGTCAAAGTGACGACTGACAAGAGTGTGAAAGAAGCAGGTTTTTTTTGCGCGATACTGCGAGGATATCAGGTTCGTACCGCCCTCTTTGTTCGGAGTCACGCTATGATCCCTCTAAAGCAGAGACACGCCACCCAAAACCCCACTTAGCTCCCAGTCCTTCGGTCCGCAGGGGGCTCAACACAATGGGGAGGGACTCAAGGTCTCATGGTGTGTGTGTGTGTGTGTGTCCAACTTCAGAGGAAAGGTGAAAAGGCAATGAGGATCTGAGGCAACTCAAAGCAGCTGTTTTGCAGATCAGCTTGCCCTGGCTTCTGTACGAGCAGCATTGTGATGTGCTGTATGCTAAAGTTGTTTTTGAGCTTCAAAGCCCAAGGGACGAGCAGAATGCAGAAATCCCCCCCGCACTAGACTAGATCCCCTTTGACCCATTATCCAACAGTGAATATCTTTGACGCCTGTCATATCTATTTATCCCGATAATGGCCAACATTCACAAAATAGCAGCGTAGAGGCCAGCTGTCTCAAGGTCTCACTCTTATTGACCTATAGAGTGTTAAACTGACAATATCCAGCTGGTGTTTATATGTGCACCATGCTGTGCAGAGGCTATATGTGTGCATACGCGAGACACACAATAAGCTCACTGCATTGTTTAGCAACATAACTGGTACTAACTGAGTATTATACTGTTGGATGCTCCCCCCCGAGTGGTGATGTCAATACCCCAGTATTAGTCCAAGAAGGCACTTCCCTGAGCGGTGTCCCGTTTCCTCCACCCACATACCCCTTCGTCACCTCTCCAGCCTCTTCTCCGTCTCTGCCCTGGCTGAATCACTGTGTCTGGACATCGATGTTGCTTTGCTTAGTCACTCAATCTGAATGGCTGTAGTTTCAATATCACTGTGTCACCGAGTGTGTTTAAGACACTTGAAGTCGCACAGACAACAAAAATGGTAGCGGTATTAGGTGACTGCATACCCGAATATCCAGGCTACATCAACATATCACAGCTATCATATTCAGGTTTCCAATGATCAGTATACAAGCTTATCCAAACTATTGCAAACAGATTATGGTGTTTATATGTGCCAACTATTAACTGGAATACTTTACTCCCTTATTGCATGTCAACAACCTCACGGAGGGAAAATCAAACCAAAAACAAATGAAAATAAACCAAAAATACCCTATACCTCGGGGCTGAAAATCTCTATATTGGCACAAATCAATACTGCAGTTAGAGATGAGCAATAGACATGTGTGTGACCCTCATTTTACTGCAATTCATCGAGTTAATATGCTGGACTAGTGGGTCATTAGCTAAATGCTGCATCAATATATTACATGGGGAAGGACAGAGCTACTAAGGGACCGTCTGGAAACCACTGAGCTAGCTAACCAGCTAAGGGAATGCAACACATAAAGGCATTTCCTCAATATGGTGACGTGGGGTTTTTCTTCATCCCCGCGCTGACACGTATTTCTGAATTTCACATATGAGATTAAGCAAGAATTACGATCGCTACCCTTCTGCTTTGCCCAGACCCACTCTGGATGGAAGAAGACAACGATGTTATAGATACGGGTTAAAGATACCTCTTCTGTCTGTCGATCAAATCGCAGGGTGTCATGGTAACCTAGCCCTTCTGTTTCCATGTCCTGTTATTGTTTTCCCTGACCTTAACATATATATAGGGGCATCTGGATGCATTGTTGACACTCCCCTGCTGATCCCTTCTCAAAGCTGAATGAATGGGTTTAGGGAGTGAGTGGATGATGAATGACAGACTTGGCTGCTCAGGACCAGTAAACAACAGCAGTGTGATGTAAGTAAACCAGGAGATTACACTGGTGTTTTGGGGCGGAGGACAGCTTAAGGGAGAGTGGCCACCAGCAACTCAGTTCAGATGCCACTGTGAGGGCCTGGGACCGTGTGAATTGCAGGGGGGGGGGGGTTGTTTGTCAAGCTGCTGGCTATTAGACTGTTTACCCTGGGGGGCAAACACTTGGTACTTGAGTGAAAACCTTCCTTTCTTTTCGCGGCCCTGTGTGTGTGTGTGTGTGTGTGTGTGTGTGTGTGTGTGTGTGTGTGTGTGTGTGAGTGTGAGAGAGTGCTACTCTAGCAGCATGGGGTCTAGCTGTCATCACGTCACTCTGGTGGCTCAGCTGTGCAGAATACAACTTCATTGCTACCGTCGCAGAAACTGCTCCCCAACGCGTAAGCCATTACTGAAGGCCAAAATAATGAGAGGGAGTAAAAGAAGAGGAAAATTGAAAATAGATCAGAGTATATTTTCATAGTGCTGCTCGCAGTTTTTCCTCTTACAACCTAGTAATTTCTGGTGTCTGAGAGCCTTGCAGAGCAGCTAGCCAGATTCACGTTTGGCAACTCTCGTCTCGACCACAGTCCACGTTCTATAGATGCTTCTGTATACTCAGGATACAGGATCACCACCATGGAGGTTCTGGGCACTCACACACACACACACACACACACACACACACACACACACACACACACACACACACACACACACACACGTGTCACGGGTGGTGTCTGTTACCCTCACCACTCTCCCAATGGCCCCTGCTCTAACTGCGGCTCTGTCCCCGCCCACCGCCAAACCTCATTGGCTGTCGCCTTCCTGCTGCTTCATTGTGACGTCACGCAATGGTCTGGCGACGTGATTGGATGAGGCCCGCTCTGGTAGCCGTCCTTTGGGTTCTTTCAGCAACAGGCTGGTAATTCAATCCGCAGAGAGGGAGGGAGAGAGGCCCAATGGCATCTCCCAGCTAAAAATACAGCCTGCCAGGCCTGACGTAATGCACCAGCTAGGAGAAGCGGGGGCCTAAGTAATTGGGTGCATTAAATGCAGGCCCGCAGTCCTTCAGTAGAGAGAGAGTGTGTGTGTGTGTGTGTGTGTGTGTGTGTGTGTGTGTGTGTGTGTGTATGGGGGGCTGGAAAGACAAGGGGAGGGGAACCGGAGAGGGAAAGCATGTTTTATGACCTCTGCGGGACATGAAAGTGGATATAGAGATTATGTGTGTGTAGAGGTGTGTGAGTGGGTGTGTGTGTGTGAGTGTGTGTGTGTGTGCAGGGGTGGGGGATTTGTCAATGGGAGGGTGTTCTTATCCATCCATCAGTTACATTAGCTCTGTGTGTGTTCTAATGAGCTATATTAATCCATAAAGTCTGTCAAACCGAGTGCTTTTCATTCACCGTCATCATCACAGCATTGGAGAACAAAACCTCCTCCTCTGCTCTGTGCACCATGTACCACAACTAGAAATATCGCTCTAAAAAGACATTGAATGATACTGCAATACTGTAGTTGCCACAACAACAACAAAAAAAGCAATTAAGCAAAAAAGCAAATTGTGCACCGTAAAGATGTACTATGCATGTTGCATTGTCAGCAGAGGTTTGAGGGACTTTTGTTGGGATCATTAAGGAAACTGTCTCGTTCTTGAACCCTCCCCCTACACATCGTTTTTACTCCCTCCATCCCTCCTCTCCTAGTCAAGAGTATCTGTGGTGTTTACACTAGGAGACAGCCATGTTTATGGAGGCCTGTATGTGAGGGGGAAGGGAGAGGATGGAGAGAGGGAATGAGAAAAATGGCATGAAGAGGAGAGTTGAAGACGAGCAGAGGACAGGGGAGGAGCTTCAACTGAAGATACAACACTATATATGAGAGAGAGAGAAAGAGAGATAGAGACGAAGAGAGAGAGAGACAGAGACAGAGACAGAGAGAGAGAGACATAGACAGAGAGAGAGACAGAGTGATAAGAGTGCATGTTGCTTGGCTGGTTTGCTGAAAATTTACAATTCAAAATCAAATGACAAATAAAGAAAAACGGTTTCAGGCATCTATTTGAACCAGACAGCTCTCCTAGCTTGCTGTGTGACACTGGGCTGGGTCCAACACTCAACACAATAACTTAAACGGGAAAAGAAAGAAAAAATATGTCTTCCCAATCCATGTCTACAAATGACCCCGGTTTACCCTTACTGGGCTGTGACTACCACAGCCGTGGTAGTCAGCTGATGCCTGCAGCAGATTTTCATCCCATCTCTGCCATCAAAAATAAAGAGGATAGCCAGACCTACAGAGAAGACACGTCTACGGGCCAAATGAACCAAGTGAACTTTGACATCTCACTGTATTTTATGTCTTCTCTCTGGAGAAAACGTTTTATATTAGCTGTCTGTATCTGATAGCCATGGGTCATGCAGTGCAGGGACTTTCAGTCATTATCTGATAAAACCGTCCTGGCCTGGTGAGGTCGGTCATGCGGTTTCCTTGGAGACTCCTGGTTGACGCCGCGGGGGCAGTGGCACAAGGCGACAACTCTGTTTCCATAACACACAGACCCAGGCCTGCAGCTTTTACTGTCTTTTTCCTCTCACACAAATAAACACACACACACAATTTATCCCCTCCCCCCTCTGTAACATGAAAGTCCTTCTCTTTCTAAATATACTCCATGTCTTTGAGGCAGGGTGAAGGTCAGTATTGACAACCAAAGACACAGGAAACAACTGCTCTGCATCCTTAAATTAGATCTACTGTAAATGGCCTATAGGCAGTCAATGGCTTGTGGTCTAGCGCAGTAGAGGTAGACAGCATCACAATCAGATTTCCACTGTATGACAAAGTCGTACGGAGACAGGTGATGACAATATCTGTAGGGTAGACAGAGGAAGAGAGTCACGCGAGGATTAGATTGAACTCTGATACAGTCAGGTCAACGGCATCCGGGCTTGTGCTGAAGACAATGTGTAAGCAACAGGTAGTCATAATCACTATTGTGATGAATAACAACGTACGTCAGTCAAAAGAGCAGACAAACTTGTTTCTAGTCTCATGATAAATGACACAGTGAGATAATACGCTGTGTTGTCTTGCATCTCTTCCGTCTCAATGTGCAGCTACAAACAAGACAACACTGGTAACACATCATGTTCCCTGATCTACTCTGGCCATGTCCCTCAGGTATCCATGTCGACCAATACTGTTAAAAGTGCTTTGCATTGACAGGCCAGGATGAACAAGGTCAGCCAAGCTTATTTCAGTCTCTCATTATGCAGCTTCCTGCCAATGGCCAATCAAAGACCAACCAGACATTCATCATCCACAGAGATAGACTGAGTTTGGACCCATTTCCTCCTGGCAGGCAAAGAATCTGAATCCTTGCTACCTTTACCTGACCCTGCATATACGCAACGGGATACTTAAAGGGTGATTCCGGGATTTTTCAACCCGGTCTCTATGTCCACAAAATCGCCTAGCTTACCGCATAATAGATCCCCGAAGTTTGGGAGCTGCTCCGGTCCATCGGCTCAACCGGCAGTCGCGTAACAGCGGCTCAATGGCAGTAACGTAATCCGGAAGGGCAAATTCGGCCGGTCAAAGTACGTCCACTAAAAGTGCTTGTTTTTGTCACGGACGGGCTCAGATTGTTATTCGTGTGTCTGACAACATTACCGAAAGGATCGCTACAGAAATAGACCTTTTTTTTAACAACAACTCTGAACGCTCAACTCTGACAAAGCTGTTTAATGAAAGCAAGAGTATTCACTCGTTGTCGGATAGAGGACGGTTGTTTACACGATCCCCGTCTTGCAAGAGTGAATACTGTAGGTCATCAAGTCCTTTTATTCAAGAGAAATGAGAAACAGGAATTCACCCAGGCTGTGACCTGCACCATGCGCACACACACACACACACACACACACACACACACACACACACCTTCACAAGGGCAACATCCTGTAAGGTCATGGCTGTCCAAAGAGGGGCCAGGGGACAGTTATCTTTGATACTATTGATTGTAGTAGCCCCCCCTCTGAGTCAGATGCTGTCCGAGTGTACGTACACACACGTACACAAACGTACACACACGTACACACACGTACACACACGTACACACACGTACACACACGTACACATCTGCAGCCTGAGGATTGTGGGGGAAGCCAGGGCTATCCTTTGAGATCAGGCCTGCAAAGACCGCTTGAAACACCCAGGCTTTTCCTCTGAGATTGGCCAGTACTGGAGCTTTGGCGCATCTATGTTCAAGTCCCAGCTCACCTGAGATTTACAGGATTTACAGCCGGGGCTGAGATAGACAGGAGAGGAGCGCTGCTATGGAGGCTGTCAGGTGTGGTGCTGATTGAGAACCAGACGCTATTCGTCCTCCGGTGAAAGACAAAAAGCATTTTGCAGTGAATCTGAAATCTGAATAAACCAGAAATGATGCGTCATGATATGTGATGAAGATGGTAAATCTAGCCAAAAGTCCTCGCTCCGGTCTGTTAGACGAGGGAAGGAGTGCAACAGTGCTGTGAAGCATTAGGAGGAGAGGCTAGCAGGCTATTAGATGAGAAATCCTCAGAGACATATAGTTTGTATCCATTTGTGTCATAACCCAAACACAGCAAAACAATGGGGTACTCCCACTCCGCCCTAGCGCAGCTTTATACGATTAGGTGTTCATGGTCCCACCGCTGTAACGACATTAGAAAGCAACTCCTGGCCTTAGATTAATGGAGCGCAGAGAGAATATCCATCCGTCCTTCTATTCATCTATCCATCCAGCCAGACATTCCCCTCGGGACAAGGAGATGGGGTATATAGCCTCCTCCTCCTCCTCCTCTTTGACAACTCATCCCACTAATGCCTCCTTGAGTCTGACCAGAGGGAGTTGCGTTGCTCCCCATCTTCTAGCTACATCTGCCCAGAGGACCTGAGGAGATCCTACATGGAAGAGGAAGGCTTATGAAAACTTAAGGCTGCTTAGCAGGCCTGCTGCCAGATAAAATATTGTGACAGACTACAGTCTATATATACACTGGAGAAACCGATGTCAGTAGAGCACATATGGAGCGTCTGTGTAGGAAATGAGGAAATATCAAGTTTTGTATAGCATTGTAGTTTTGAATAGGAAGCCGGTTTGACATCAACCACCATGTAAATCGCCTCTTGAATGAAAGCGTGACAGAGAAAGAACTCCTTTGCTTAACTCCCATTTACCTTTGGGTAAAAGGTTTGCCCTGGTTGTGAAAGCCTACACCTCTCTGTTGCTTCACCCGGTAAAAGGGAGCGTACAGAAACAGAGTGCGGGGAGGGGACAGCTTGAAATGAATGAACCTAAACAAAAAACACCAGATCGGTTTACTCCATTGACCCACAGGTGTGTGTGGGCGTTACAACAACAATGTGTTGCTCTGACACTTCCTTCGACTGGATCCACCGTCTGCCGCTACAGGAAGGAGAGGGGGACAAAGAGCAACCGGCCGAGAGTCCCAGAGGAGCCGTGAAAGTCCGTTCCACCGCATGTTTGAGATGCCAAACATAGCAAATTTAATATGGAGAGGAAAATGGACAGTTAGTGAAAAGGTTGGAATAGCAAATTTGAGATATTTCAAACATAATTTTGATATCAGAGGTTAATTTGCAAAGTGGCCACAATTTGTAGAGAGCTTGGTTTTGGCACGATGGAGACTTTGTGGTGGAGAATGGTGCAGAGAGTTCAGAGTTCAGAGTGCATGCATGTGTATAGGCCATGCATCTGTGCATGTGCATGTGCATGTGTGTGTGGGTCTCAGTATGTGACAGTTAAATCACCGCAGGATCTCGCTAGTGCAACAGGAAAGCTCTGGCCTGGGCAGGACCGGTACTTAGGCTAACTACTTCCTGTCAGAGAGATTAGAGAGCGGGAGTATCACACAGTCCGTCGGGCCATCTCCCTTGTGCCTTGTGCATGGCTCCGCACTCACAATCAAGGAGTCTCATAACACAAGGTAATCTGAACTGTGCATCAGGACAAGATGAAATGCAAAAAGGGGGATGGCCACCTATAAAGGAAATTCACCACTTTCCTGATGTGAGATATTGAACGCAAAGACGTGAGAGCTATTCACAGCTCGCCGCTGCAGAGGAAAGAGAGGGTTATCTCATCTCTTCATCTGACTCTCTGCAGGAACCAAAGACCCTCCTTTCCCCTCAGCCCAACAGAATCATGGGAAGGCATCATATCCTTCAAAAAAAAAAAAGGCCCTAAACACTGGCGGGTAGGGAAGGCTGGACGGCGGGAAGGCAGGAGGGAGAGGGCGCACATAAAAAAAGCCCACAGGAAGTTCAGCATCCTGTGTTAAATCGCGTCTGTTTCCTAACCAAACCTGTTCTCCATTGTCAAACCGAGGCCATCTTCCTCTGGTCACCACCACCACCACCACCAATAGCAGACAGCAATGGGAAACCTAAGACGTTCTTGGCACCACAAAAACGACACAATTCAAAATCGCTCACACAGAGTGGAGCAGTTAAAAAAAAATCCCCCCATGCTGAGAGGAAATATTAAAAAGTGACTATTTCTAATTGACCATTATAGAATTAGCCTTTTGTTTCTTGCTGACGTTTGCTTCTTAAAAGGCCATTATTAAAAGGTGCCTCTGACTAGCGGTTTAGAAATGTCAAATAAAACTAAGAGGGTAACTACAAACATGTTTCCCATATGGTTTGTTAATATAACCCTAAAAACGATTGCGGGACGACGTTCACAGCATCAACATCACATTTTCTCCGACATCTAGGGAAAGTTCTCTGTGGCCGGCCGGTTTCACGGGAGCCAAAAACTGCTGGCCCATCACTGGAAACCACCACATGAACTACCGATGTCTCACTAGGCCAATTAGCTCTATATATGGCTGTATTTCAACCTGGGCCAGGAACATTCATACTACTGCTTACACTACGTATTAAGTGATGATGTGTGCATTAAGGTTTCTTATTGATAACTAGGCCTTTTAGAAGACGGCTAGGCGAGTGTGTGGAGGGTATGAGGGAACACGACGATTCAAAAAAAGTGAGAGAAAATAATGAGTTACCCCATTTTCCAATAAATGGATACAGAGAAAGAGGGGTAGAAAGGAAAGAGGGAGGGTTGTTGAGAGAGACGAGAGAGATGAAGCAGGCAGCACAGAATCCAGCAATGACGGCAGCACCTAGGGAACAACATGCCAAACCCTGGAAGTCATTTCCTGCTCCACTGAAGACTTTTATGGAATTCTAGCGCCGTGGCTGACGTCACGATCAGAGGGAGCCTGGTCCTAGACCCTCCTCTCTCCCCTCCTACCTCCTCCTCCTCCTCCTTCTCTTCCCTTCTATCCTCAGCTGTCTCACTGAGGCTAAGCAGAGCCCACAGATCCAGGGTAGATACCGTAGTGTAACTCTGCAACAAAACTCTGGCCTGTCACATGTTTCTCTAGCGTACGCCACTCATCAAAGACTAGCAACAAATTCTTGATTTCCATCCATAGTCTTGACATATAGTCCTAGACTGTTCGGTCAGAACAGGGCAGAGACTACACCGTTATCACACAGAATCTGGCCTTTCCACCCTTAGCACGTGCAAAGTGGCAGCACTCATGTGTGAAACGTTGATTGTGCAAGTGCACCAAAGGCACTTACTGTTACCTGCATTACAACAGACTTAAGATAAAAGCCATGCAACTTGGGAGCTATTCTTTTTGATCAAATAAACCTCCTGTCGGCTAATGGTGTTTATACAATGTTTGTTTTCCCATCCAAATGGTACAGAATAAGCTTTTAGAGGGGGCGCACTTTGGGAAAGAACAAAATTGGACACACCACCAGGGGAAGGATGAAAGGATTACGAGAGGGGGGTAACAGGGGGTGCTCAATCAGCTGGCTTTAAATACTGCTCTCCTGGAGGGTTGCAGGGGAAATGGAAGCTGCGTTTGCTGCTGTGATCAATAACTAAGTGCTTTCCTGGCATTTGTCTATTTAATCCATTATAGAAGGCCATCTAAGCCTGCCATGTGAAGGGGAGAACTGCAGCTCACAGGAAGAGTTGAAAGATGGATGTCGGATGCATGTGGACGAGGAGGCACGCCCACTCGACCACCCTCACGTGCGGAAACACATGCACAAGTAGTGCTCAGGTGAACGCACGGCATCGACACGGAGGAAGGCTGACGTTGACGCACATGCACATCCACACGAGCATGTACAAGTAGTGCTCAGGTGAGCGTACGGCATCAACACGGAGGAAGGCTGACGTTGACGCACATCCACACGAGCATATATGTGCAAATACACGCCATCTGAACATACACATACAGCTACAAATGTTAAGAGAACACTAGAGCAAATACTGAATCACAAGAGGTCCTTAATTTGGAGTGTGAGTGTGAGTGTGTGTGTGTGTGTGTGTGTGTGTGTGTGTGTGTGTGTGTGTGTGTGTGTGTCAGACAGAGACAGAAAGAGATAGACAGGGAGTTTTGTCATTGCTACCAGGATGTCCTTCCAGTGTGAGACAGAGGAATTGCCTGCCAAAACACCATGGCATCTACGTGTCCTTTCGCACGCCACCACACAACTCTTGTGTGCGTGTGCGTGTGCGTGTGCGTGCGTGTACCCACATGCACACGCATCTATGTATAACCACTACACCCGACCAATCAGCGATGACTCTCGGTGGATGTGCGACAGCACTTGAGGCCTGCTCTGCACCGTGCAACACCGTCAACCAGTTGAGAGTTGGGAGGCATGAAAGGAGGTCACTGACAACTGAAAGACCTGAAGACTTTTCCCACACTACGCCAGGGAGACGGTGTCACATGAGAAGAGGTTGCTTGCCATTCTCCATACCCTCACTGTCTCTCTCTCATCTTCTTCTTCTTCTCCTCTCCCTCAAGTTCAAACACACTGCGCTCATTCTTTTCTCTCAACTCAGATTAGATCAGATCTCCGAAGCAATTCCTTCACGAAAAAATTGCTTTAAATGTTTCAATGAATCATGTTTTAGTCATGACTTCCCAAAATAAGGGGGAATACCACTTTAAGATCAGAGCAGAAATGTCTTTTTCAGACTATCAATAGCATAGCCTCACTGTTTGTCATGAGTACACAAGTGGAAATATTGTGTGTTTCCACTAGATAACACTGCACAATCTCTTACAGTGCGTGGCCATGTGTGAAGTCTACGTTGAGGGTGGGTTAATGATTACAACCTGTTGACTCAGGTTAGGAGGGAGACAGCAGTCAAATGAAATGTCCCAACACTCACTATGTGTAACCAACCAAGAGACACACACACCAATGCAGTGCAACTGCATGAGTAAAGGGTGTAAGTCACACACACATTATGAACTTCTCATCTCACAACTGTATACTGTCAGGCGTACAACGGTATATGACAACTGTGGTAGTCGGAGTGGGAAGAGATTCAAGAATAGAGGCTGCAGTTATGATATAAATGTTTTCAGATAAGACAACGGCACAATCAAGCACCCACACCCTGTTATTTTGCTTCAGTACAACAACATCCAGAGACCGGCCATGGTCAGCAAACCCAAACCGTTGTCAACTGTGGACATGAAGACCTCAAGCCACTGGAATCCAGAGCAGATAAAAAAAGGACAACTCATCAACGTAAATAAAACATGCCTACGAGAAAAAGGGAGGAAAACGGCAACCTCCCATTACAAATGAATGAGAGCTGGGTGTCCAAAAAAAACAGTCCAGAAGAAAAAAAACAAACCCTGCAACTACTACTAATAACTGACATTTAACAATTTCAAAACACACCGGACCAATTATGTTATCTGGAGCAAGAAAAACGAACCATTACAAAATGACTCCATTAGTACACCTCACCTATGACTGTTATTACACAAAGAGCAACCACTGAAAGACCTGAAGACTTTTCCCAACACGATATAACAAGGTGTCATATAGAGAAAAGTCAAACCCTTCAAAGAGCATGCACACAACTCAACAATGCATAAGGCCCGGGTCTCGAGCGGAGTCGGGGTGGGAGCACCAATGAATTCATATCGTCCCACATGCTGCAGCAACAGTGCACATGAGCCCGGCGTAGATGCTGCTCGGCACAGGCGACCACAGAGAACAAAGACCTCAATTATGTGCAGCTCTAACAGGAGAGCTAAAAACAGGACCACGGGCAGGGAATAAAACCTTGGGAGCGCTGGAGGAATGCCGGGTATTCGGGCGCCATCTACACAACACACTGTCACTCCCGAAAACGCACCGCCACCACCGCTGACCTTTCCCCCAGCCTCCATGAAACAGGGGCAGTGTTCAAGTGGCTGGAACAGAGGACTCTTATGCTCAGTTGTGCTCAAACTTGTCAAGTGCATAACTGTAGCTACAGAAGTGTGCGTGACATAGCGGGGAAGGGCCACCATGCATGGTTTCTTTATGCCCTAGGTTACTGACCCATACATCTGGCAGGGTAACAAAGTCTACTGCAAGCTACAGCGCTCACAGAGGAGCTTGAGTTGTTCCAAGCAGTTTCACTTCCACACTCATTTACTAGTCGGCACAATGGCAACATGTATTAAAAGATTGTGTTTTCCGATCTAAATTTGTTGCCATCCCCTTGTTTATCACCAAAGACAGTGCTGCTTCTGTCCTACGCCAAATTCTTGACTCCAGATTTCAGAGATGCCATTCTCTGACAGCGGTTCCCAGCTGTGATGCATGACAGGCGAGGGTCTCTGGCAAGAGAGGATATTTTGAGCTCCTCGCCATGAAAACGTTTGAGACGCTCTCCTCTTAACCGTGTTCACTATTCAGAAACAAGAGCGGTGTTGACTTAGGAGTGGAATCTCAGTTCTCGGAGAAGTAGCCGTGTTGCAAAAAGAGGAATTTACAGCCTCACAAATATGAACAGATAACACAGCCAGCCATTGACACACACACACACACACACAGGATCCTGCAATGCCACGGAGGTACAGGGGGTCAGAGGTCAAGGGAAAGTGCATTTCAGCCAAACAACACCATATCCGGTCTCTCGCAACGGGAAAACTTCTTAGAGAGTCACCAGCAGACTCAAAGTACAATCTGTGTACAATGTGTCCTAGTTAGGTTACAGTTTATTAGGACAGTGCCTGAGCCTACGTATTGTTTCTGACATGGGTAGCTTTGAAAAGCGCCCTGCCTGTACATTGGCTCTGGGCCGTGCATGACGACATGCAGCTGGCTTGACATACCGAGTTTCTCCACGAGTTTGAGCATGACCCCGCCGATGTGGATTTCCCCGGTGACCCTCAGAGACACGTCCCTGTGGAGGTCGGTGACGTGCATCTTCAGCTCCCACGTCCCGTCGGCGTAGCAGCCATCGGGCATCCGGATCCCGTCCAGCGCCATCCTGTCAAACAGACCCATAATCAGGAAAGGGTAGGGGGGGGTTCTAGTTAAACCTCTGTCACACTGTGGTGAACATAAACCTGTTGACCTTCTGCAGAGAAAGAAATCTGGTGTGGAGCCTTGCAAGGTCTGTTGGCCACATTTTAGAAGGATACTGCAGATATCACAGCCAAACTATAAACTATGTATTGTATCATGTAAGAATCTTAGTGATTGCATGTGAGATACAAAAAAAAAATACCATAAAAGTACGATAAGGTCAGTATAAACTCAGTATTGATTACCACAGACACTTTCGATAAGGATAGGGTGATTTGGGGAGGAGGGGTGGGACCTGGAAAACCTTTTCTCTTTTTGGAAAAAAACTAATTTTATTGTGAAAGAATACATCAACATCATTGCCGCTCTCCTGCCACGTTTTAAACTCGGAATAAGACGCACCCTCGAGTGTGAGGTCACCGCCAGAAAGTTACAATGTATCTGTCAGTGTCGGATCTGAGCGTGCGATCAAAACAGCCCCTGTAATCAATAAGCATAACGGAACAAAGACTAGGGCCCCGGGGCTACAAGTTCAACGAGGACCCTTGGGCGGCTGGTTCCCCCCTTCTGCAAAACGTGCTCGTTCACCTGTTAAAAAACTAACGGTAAACCGGACTCTTACAAATAGGGAGAGGTTAATTATGTAAGCAGACAGGCAAGAACTAAAGGGTGAACGCGCAGTCGGTCACCGCGAGCCTAAGTTCACTGGGAAGTGTGCGGTAAAAAATGGCAAGTAAAAACGCTTACATTTCTTTAAAAAGAGTTGTTAACGGAAGTTGTTAAACCTAAACGGTCGCAGCGCACAGAAGCGATACAAAAGCACAACAACACAAACTGTTTTCATATTTCATAGCGGCGTATGAGCAAAAAGCTTTGAGGACGAACACTCAAATCTGTCCACTCACCTTCACAAATACACCAACCCCAGACACGGAAAAACCACTAAAACAGTCGACGTCGCGGTAATCAACAACTTTCCCTCCCCCCGTTTAAATCATGTATAAAGGTTTTTTTTGGGGAAAGAAAACAAACGGAGAAAATAAATCCCCAAAGAACTCGCTGGAGTGAAGTATCCCAAACTGCTTTCCTGCAGGCTTCGGCTAATGGAGTCCAGCCGTCCCTCTTTTTCTCCCTCCCTCTTTTCCAGCAGATCACGTCACTGCTCCAGTCCCACTTTTCCTTTCATACTGGGGGCTTTTCTTTGCTCTGGTCGCCTAGTGGTCTCCGTGTCCCCTCACATACACACGCACGCACGCACGCACGCACACACACAGGTCCTGCGATTCAATGCCTCGTGTTTGTGTGTGTGTAGTCTCATATTCAGTGTGATATTCAAGGGGGGTGAGATGATTTCACATTTCCAATCCAATTTCACTTGTTTGAAGATTTTTTGAGAATAAATTGAAATAAGACAGAATAAGGCAGATAAGTATCAAACTAATTCTTCAAACAAGCTGATTTGTATCAGAAACAAGGGAATTATCTCATCCCATAGGCAGATGTTTTCACAGTTTAAAGAAAAATGAGGTTTTACACTTGATTAAATGATTTATTAAGATGTATATATTCTATACTGACAGTTATGTAGCATTAGAAAGCTCTCAGCTATAGATAGGCCTATAAACAGGCTGTGTTTTATTCCATGTTTTCTCCAAATTGCAATACCCCCAAAGGAGAAAATCCAACCGTTTGTGGCGGGGATAAGGAACAAGGAACATAAAGATCTCAAGCTGCCTTTTATGGAAATAGTGAGCTTGCAGCCAGCATCCGGTGACAATTATGGGGGTCTTTCACCTTGGGAATAGCACACAACTACTTTGAATGGCTCTTCTTACTTGTGCAAAATCCCCCTTGCTAGTTGTTTTAAACGTGCTTACGCTCAAGTGGTTCATTCATTTTCTCTCATAATGTAGACTAATTCATTTAGGATATGATCAAAGTCCCAGTCCAGGATCATGGAGTGTATAAACTAGCCTAGGGTATATATACTTACACATCGATTCTTGACAGGTCATCTGTAGAAATTAAACTCTTCACATCTGAAACTCAAACACATCCAGTTTTCTCCAGTGTTTACAAACAATACAAACATTTAACCCTCACATTTGGTTGGTGCTTATAACAACACATTGAATTCTAGGAACTTTCTAACAATTTCCTTTGATTTGTTAATAGACATCTAAAACCACCTGCAGCAGTCTCCCTATATAGCCCCATAACTATAACAAAATAATCTTGCAGATTCTTGCAAATCATTACAACTTTATTTCCCCTTCCCTATGCACCAACTTCTAAATGGGTTGTGCAAAGCTGCAGGACTGGGACAGATACCAGTAAATCAACCATAGCTGTGCAGGCAGCATGGAGGGTAATCACTGTAAACAATGGAATGACATATCATCGAGGTGTGGAATTTCACAGCTTTCTTCAAACACCAGAGAAAAAAAACATATTCGCTGCTGCAGATGAACAATAGTATGTTTGCGTGCAGTCAATCAAAAGCCCATACAAATGGTCAGATTGGCAAAAAAAGGGCTTCTGTCTCCTCTCCTTCCATTACATCTGCTCTTTTGCGCAGCAGCAACACACACTCCAAGTGGTCGGCGGTAAAGAACCATGAATCATCAGGGTTTCTGGCTCGCTCCCCTGGTGAACCCGCTAGCTCCAAGCCCCACGCTTCCAGCTCAAGAGCTCCAAGCTCTCGCTCAGGAATTTGGGCCTTCAGACTACAGTCTGCATCAAAGCAATTTATAACCTCTCTCCCTGCAGCTCTGACCTCCTCGTCAGTGTCTGGCAGCCGACCCATTGCCTTTTATAGGCTGTGTTTTAATTACAGGGTAAACATTTGAGTCAGTGAGATGCAGAGCAGGAGAGTCAGATAGGGAGCTGACTTGGCTGCTGTGAATGAGGAGGGAGGAGAGGCAGGGGCAGAGGGGAAGGAGGCAGAGAGGTAGTGGAGGTGTGAGGAGGCCTACAAGAGGTTCATGCTGTCAGATATCATGTGAGCAAGTTGAAGGGTGTCAGTGACATGCACTCCAAAAACCTCTTTTGATCTGTGCAACTTAGTTGGTGTGATATTTGGGAGGACACTTCAAAACTTTTCCAAGTATTTATGACTGATTTATTTAAAATCAGTGACACTCATACTTGCAGAGATGAATTGCAACTTGCAGACATAAATGATCAAATCATGTAATAATAACTAAGAGTGTTAATAACGTGTGGAAATAACCCAAATATCTATGGAAATAGACATCTAGAGATAAAGCACCTAACAACAGATGGTCAATAGGGGTCATTGTTCCAATATTCCCTATAGATGACTGACCTCTCCTGGACAAACACAGAACAGCAGGACCTACTGCATTATTTATGTGAATCATTTCTGTTATAACTGGTCCCATCTGTGATCCTGGCCTTTGCAGATGTTGCTTAACTTCATTAAAGCGCTGGTAATTCATGTTGGAACAATGGCTGCTGTTGGATTACAATAAGGCCTATTCATGATCCATCAATCCGCTTTGTCATCCGAGTGAGGAGGGGGGCTCGGAAAGAATTTGATCTGTTTCAGACGGACAAATAGCTCTATTGTCCTCCAAAATCAGGCTGGAAACAAGTCATCTTTCCCTTTGAATATTACGAGGCTGTCTTCCTCTGATGCTCTTCACCTCCTCCTACACTTCGGCACTTTTGGCACCAGCAGACTCCCAACTCCACATTTCTCCCCTAGTATTATCTGTGGGGCATGACAGGGTAAGAAAAAGTAGTCTCTGTATCCAAAAAGGAAATGCTTTAATAAAAGGAAATAAATACAGTGTTCGATGGCAGTTTTAATCCATTACAGGCATGGGTTATTGCACAGCTCCAGAGACAGACAAAACACTTTCCAGAACACCCATTCAAAGTTAAAGCAACAGTCATATCCGAAACAAATTAAAGGTGTATTTCATTCAACTCATCCACAATTGTGACTCATGCCCAATAGTGAATGAGGTCAAATGGATATGGGCCCTTGTTAAATAGCATCTGAACATTTAAAGGTTGACTCTGTGACGTTAAACTGCAGACACACTGTGACAGGCTTCAAATTGCTCTCACCCATAGTTGTAAATCAACAAAACATGTGACATTTCCCTGATGTTTGTAACACCTTTAACAAGAAAAAATATATATAATGTCACCATTTAAATAAAAATCTGTGCAGGAGTCAATATTTAGCTGTCTAGATAGAACTGACCTCCAGTTTAGCTGCTAAATAGTTAGCAATCTGAGATTGAACATAGTTGACATTCTGTGCTTGATTCAGACTGAGGGTGGACCGTCACAAAAATGTTCTGTCTATACTCTTTTAGCCCCGTGGGCTGTGTCCATGCCCACCCAGTGTGATATTAAGATGCAGAGGCAACAGCAGAACTGTCCTTGTGTTTTTCTCTAAAACAATTAAGTAGAGGTGTTCAGATTACAATAGTCTAAAGTCTCAAAGGTCAGTTGCATGCCTGCCTTCCGAGTAACAAAGTATGTTAGGAGAAGAGTTACAATCACTGACCGTTCACTGTATATCAATGCTTTGTAACATACTCAGCAACATTAATACATAAAAGCAATGGTCATTCCTTCAGGACTTCTGTGCGATTCATAGTTGATGAGTTTGTCCAAGTTCCACCAGATGACATTTAGAAACACTTTCCCTTATTTCTCACTACTTCGCTTTTCTGGTCCTCTGAAAGGCAGTCTCGGTCAGCTTCAGTAAAATAGGCCTTTGATCACATGACACAGACACATGCAATGGTCCCAAGAAGAACATTAAATACCAATAAATGGAATCCGCCCAGTGGTGGACCAGTCCACAGCCCTTGATTGTGTAAAACAGTGAGGCAGCAGCTTGCGCCTTAGCAAATCAGACTAAGCTTTTGATGACAACTATGATAATATAAAGAATTAGTAGGACACAAAGGAAATTTGACACTAATCAAGTCTGACACACTCCACAAAGATTAATCTGAGGTTAGTTCCATTTCTTCATCCATTGCAACAGTCTTATAAAAGATTTCATTAAAAATCCATGTAACAATAAAGAGTGATTTTCTCAGTCAGTGAAGAACACAAAGTATTTTCTTAGATCGGTTTGTGGCGGCACTCTCTGCAATGTCCTCCTGTTCCAACAGCTACCATTAACATGACACCGTGCAAAGTGAGTACGCGTTGTAACATCATAATAAGCCATAAACATATTATTACACTTTTGCATTATCAATTCTAGGTGTGTTTTCAAGCACTATTATCACTGGAGAAATGCCCTCATACATGCTCTCACAATCCCAAGGCAAGATTAATACTTCCTAACAAAGTCGATTTTTAGAAGAAGAAAAAAAAAAAATCACGGTTTCTTTGTGGGGTAAATTTGCAAATAGTCTATAAGATGAATCATGTTTGTCTAATCACTGGAAAATGTGAGTGGTTTCAAGAATAGAGTGACCCTTCTTCCATGCAGCTAAATGCTGCATAGATGTGAATGGTATATTGTGACGTGGCAAATCACCAAAAACCTTCTCTTTGTGTTTGCTTGAAGAAGGCGGACAAGTTACATATACGTTTGTGCACAGTGCACCAAAAAAAACACATGAAAACTGAGTGAAAAAGAAGCTACTCCCCCAGGCAAACCACTTCTTGGAGTATGAATTAGCGTTAGCCTTAGCATCACTGAAGCCTAGCAGCTTAAGAAACTAGACTCATCATAAAAGATATTTGGCCACCAGTTTGAATCTCATTTTCCAAGATGAGATCCACGTTTATATTCACAACTGACTAAAAAGTTCTGATAAAACCTTTTTTTTTCCTTTTAGAAAAAATACATCTATAATGGTTCATTGATTTCATCTGGATATCAATGTAAACGTGAGTGCTGAAAAGTCTCCATAACGTATCCTCAATATAGAAGTAGGGAAAGGTGGTTGAAGTGGTGTCACTGTTCTGAGACCTTTTGTCCAATAACTGAACAAAAGATTGTGATTGCACATCAGGAGCTTTTTAGACCACAATCTGGAAAGATGTGATTTTGTCTTTGTTTGATTCATAAATTGTGTCTAAGAAAATAAGTATACATATCCAACCCTGGATAACTCCAAGGATTCAAAGTTCTCCCAATAACATTGGATGAGAGAAAGGTTTGTAAATGGACAGAAAAGAAGGACATGCTATGATATGAGGTGAGGTTGTGGTTGTAAAAGTTGTGATTTTTCTGTTAGAGCCAGAGAGACATGCAGTTTCTTGTACTGACACAAACATTAGTTCTGAAAAACGAATGATAAAAGGAAACTCTGTTTCAGGGAGTCACTTTCTGTATGTATAAAAAAAGAAAATGGCTTTTTGGTGATCTTTGAATTGGTGGGCACACCGAAAACAGGCTCACTCAACATTGATGGGGTGTTGAGGACTTGAGTAAAAAAAATAAAACATTAGAATGTTCATTGTCTCTTTTCTTTATATTTCCCAAATATTATTATTATTAATTCTATAAGTTTTGTTGGGAAATATGCTCTACATAAATATTGTACATAACTAACATTGTTTGGCCAACGTTGAAAGGCATTGAGTTTGCTCTTCATCACTAAGCTTTTGAGATGCAGTAGCATACAGTTAAGGTTCTTATTGATAAAACCACTGATCTCAGACCACCTACATCCCGCGTGTCAAATCAAAGGTAACAAATAGATCAGAGACAGAACTGACAACAGCACTAAGAGTGGTTCAGGCTTATGTGACCCAAGGCTCCAGACAGTCGGTGGTAGAGAGGAGAGAACCATGACTGATACACATGAGCAGGGGACGTATGGATGCAGTGGCTTCATGCGAGTTAAGGTTGGAGAATTTAGGATGAAGAGAGAACTCCCTACCTTTGGGTACACTGGACTGTTGTGCATGCGTTGGACTTACCTCAATGATCTCATTCCCCATGTTAGAAGGGGCTACTGGTCATAGTGGCAAAGGGTTCACCTCCTTAGGGGTTGGTGGTCCACTGTCACCCTTGGGGTGAGCAATTGTGTGTACAAATCATACAAAGTGAGACAAATGTCTGTATACCTCAGAGTGAAGGTATAAGTTAGCATGATTTCCAGGGGTTAAAGGGGCAGAGTCAGAGGCAGACAGGGAGAAATATATAAATCAGTGTGCAGTGTTTGTAAGTGCGTGTTTTTAGCGGAGGTCCTCTCTCAGTCGGGCTCCAGGTTGTCATCTGCTGGTTCAGAGGGTATCTCTCTCTGCTTGTATATGAAAGTCAACAGGAAGAGTGCTATGTCATGCGAGCACCAGTAGCCTGTGTGCGAGGTCACTGCTGACCAGTAGCGGCTCTCCACCAGACCCTCTCGAAGCTCAAAGTCGATGCGTCGCTCCAGCTCCACTGGAAGACAGAGACAGAGACAGTGTCACTAGTGGAGAACTGATCTACTCTGATCTACTTCAACGTCTTAGAGACTTTTCAGTACGATTGGCCAGTTCTGATAATATTCAGCATTAGGTAGGTAAGTGAACTAACATGATGTGTCGGCGATGGTGGAGGTGGACTGGGTCATGGTGGAGAGGCCGTATGCCGATTGGCTGTCTGGCCGCTTCTGCTCCTCCCCCTCAGCAGTGGCCTCTCCCTCCACTCCTCCGGACACCGAGGGCTGGCTGCTGGAGCGAGAGAAACGAGAGAAAAGGATGCCGCCGATGCCCTTCCCTATGCTAGCGGCTCCTAAAGCGAAGGAGGGTGGAAGGGAGAGAGAAAAATGCAAGATGAGGAACAAGCAAAGACATATATCGTTTAAACGTATATTGCAATTCCATGTTTTTAAAAGAATTTTAAAAAAACATAGTCCAGCAGCATGAGTCTATTCTACGCCTCTCCACATGATGGCATAGTTGTTCTACCACTATGGCCAAGGAGACGCCTGACAGGACCCGTTTCAGATACTGAACCGCACGGCCGGCAAGGTTGTCTGATGTACTTGTGAGAGGAATCTGCTGAGTCAACACACACACACACACACACACACACACACACACAGCTGTGCCATCTAAAAGTAGGACAGATCTCT
This sequence comes from Hoplostethus mediterraneus, assembly GCA_034670385.1. Lineage (NCBI taxonomy): Eukaryota > Metazoa > Chordata > Actinopteri > Trachichthyiformes > Trachichthyidae > Hoplostethus > Hoplostethus mediterraneus. The sequence continues at coordinate 8,787,155 of JAXDDW010000007.1, forward strand.
GCAAGTGAAACTACGGGGAGAGAATGGACAGAGCGAGGACCACCACAGTGAAATGTAACTCTCTCTAGCTCTAGCTCTGGACCACCCACCGTCTGCACTTGCGACTATCCAGAACACATCGATGGAAAATTATTTTATTTATTTTATCTTTGCAATGTGGAACAGAAAATAAAAAAAGAGAACGTATACCCCTATCTGCTCTGGCTCTATTTCATTTTCACCTACTGCAGTCTATCCCCACACAGCTGTGGTAAATGAAAGCATATGTGACCCATTCTGGTTTTATTCAGCAATATTAAAGCTCCTCTGGACGGGTGTGCAGTAATAAACCACATTATATGGAGACATTAGTGGCTCTGTCTGTCTTACCCTATAAGCTGCCAGATATATTCACTATGAAAACTAGCTTTAAAACACTTGTAAGATGTCGAATGATTCTTCCAGGCGTGTGTCTTACCAGAGCTAGGTTTTGGACCAGAACTAGAACAGTGTAGTGATTTACCCAGTATGCTGGCCTTGCCCAGACTGGTGATGGACTCTCCGTAGTGCCTGCGGGGAAGGACGGGGGAAGTGCTGGGGCTGGGGAGGCTCTCCGTGTCGGACACCGGGTCTTTCGTTGGGTTCAGGAACGTAGGCCGGATCTCGTCGTATGACGTGGGATTGGTGGCGCTACACCTGATAGAGAAAACAAAACATCAACATCCATGAGGTAGTTTTGATGGCAACGTGAAAAATAATGGTAATGTCACGATGAGAAGTCAATAAGTAAGAGCAGAGATTCTTACCAGTGTATCTGAACAGGTGCAATGTTGCTGTAATGTTTCAGGATGAGGGGCTCCAGTCTGTAAGCCTGAAGAGTGTATTATAACTTCAGTTAGCCCAAGGAGAAAAACTGACAAGACTAAGTAAAGCATATACACATATTTTCAATATTCTATTCACACAGCGGTCTTTTGATAGTGGTGGAGGAAGCCATAATAGTGTGAGAGTGAGTTACAAAGGTTTGGTTAAGTTAAACACTGCCTGCAGAGATTGGCAAGCGCAGGAGAACATATGAACTCCCTCGTATGTAAAGCACACTCTGAATGTGTGTGGGCTAAGTCAGCAAGGAAAAATGAAAAGAAAAATCAATGCTATCATAACCCGGAGTCAGAGTGCCTCCTGCGTGGGCTGGGGCAAGTAAGGGAGACTGACCACAGGGTCTGTGGGATGGAAGACATTGAAGAGCCTCTTGCAGATGGAGGTGGGTAGGATGTGGTCCTGGTAGCAGCTGGTCCCTGGGCGGATCCCTCTCAGGGCCAGGAACACCGCCAGAGGAGAACCCATACAGAAGAAGTTCTCCACCTGAAAGACAGATGAGCACACAGATGCCATAAATGTCCTGATGGGAGTCTTTGGTATTGACCAGGGTAGAGATGTCATTGGTCAGACGTCTCCTTCTTAGACTGATTCAATATCAATCTGGATACGCAGTTAGCCATTCAATACAGCAGGTCATTTTTTATTTGATCTGACACAACAAGATTCGATAGAATACAATTTAATTGCATTGTTACTTATTATGGTGACCTTATTTTGAATCTGGTTGTTATTGTGGTGGTAAGGAGTTGACAACATAACTTAATTTCTCATTGTCCCCTATATTTGAACCCTGAACCATCCCACTGAAATTCAATATTCCCCATTGTCTGTAATTCAGTTTGGATACGATGATTTACATCTTCGTCTTCATCAGCAAAACTCAAATGACTCATTCTGTCCACTACAGAATAATGTGGCATTGTAATGATTTCCACATCCTATAATAGAGTGCATTTTACCTTAAATTTGAGGGCTGGGGGTGCTGATGGTTTAGAGGCCTCCAGGCCAAGGAGTTGATCTTCCAGCTCTCGTAGCCTGAAGAAAGGGGCAGAGTGTGAAAACGTTACAATGTGAAATAACATTTCTGACAGCATTGAGGAACACATTCAAAATAAAGTATACTCCTTTAATATACACCTACATTACTACTACCCCAAACCTTCCAGACAAACACCTTGTGTGAGACTCCAGTTATCTGGTTCTCAACCTTTTTCCTCAGGCCCCCACAACTCAACCCTGATGAAATGTACGCTGCCCCGATGTATGTGGGGCATTTCAGACACTATTTTTATACCAGCATAAGCAATGTTGTAATGATCTGTTTTAGTTGGGGAGAAACAACAGGATACATGTTTTGTCCCTGTAAAGTCAGTGTATTAGCCAGCCCTACTTATTCCTTGTGAGCTGCAGCTGCTCCAGCAGGTGCCTCGCCTCGTAGGAGACCCAGCGCAGGTCCAGCTCTTCCTCCATGGCATGGTGCTCCTGCAGACAGAAGCGCACGGGGTCCCAGCCCGTCATGATGTCGAAGGTGATGACGCAGCCAAGGGAATGAGACACAATGGAAACCTTGCCTCCCCTCTCCTCGAACTCGGGGTTGCGGGTGCAGAAAAGCGAGTAGAGTCGGTTCAGCTCCTGAGTTAGGCCTTTGGTAATCTAGAGAGACGGGGAAAGGGAGGAGTTGACATTAGGGAAGATGACATAAACACAAAAAATACTTGGAACATATTGTCCAAACACTTTCGTGTGCGTGTCCTCACCTCGTCCCGATAAAGGGGGCTGGTGTAGTACATGATGTCCATGGCACTGCTGTTGAGAAGGTCTCTCAGTCCTCTCACTTTATCTGGTGTGATAGAGTCCACCGTATCTACAGAAACAGTCCACCAATATATCATGATGCACAATACAAATGTAGCTTTGTAGCAATAGAGTACAAATTCAATACAATATTCTTGTATTGGTTCTGTGGAATCAAAGCACTTTGTGGTGGTCCAAAAAGTCCCTGAGGCATATTTTTCAATTTACCTGGGGAAGAGTTTTCAGCAACACCACCCCGGTTGATACTCATTCAGTCATTTTGACTTAATTTGAGATTATTACATATCTCGGCTTATATCCGGACAAGTAAACAAGTTTAAGACATGTCATGGAGTTATTGAAAAGAGCTGACATGTTCACTACGGATCCAAAAACCTGACTTAAATTGTCCAGGCCTTCAAATCAATCACTCTGTAAATGCTGCAATGGATGACAACAGCTCTGCTCACACAGCTGAGACATGAGTACCACTTATAATAGGCTTATTATATACACTGTAACACAAGGCACAACACATCAAGGGTGAGGTACACGGTGTCCTACCAAAGGAAGAGATAGACAAACAGAGACAGACAAACAGAGACAGAGACAGACACAGACAGACAGACACAGACAGACACAGAGATAACCAGACAGAGACAGACAGAGACAGACAGACACAGAGATAACCAGACAGAGACAGACACTAACCCCCATCCAAGGCCAGTTTGGAACGCCACTCCACCGGTAGGAACTCCACATGTTCGTCATTGTGCTCTGAAAAGTGTTTCTCCTCCATCTTCCTCACGGCCTCCCTCAGCCTGAATACACACAAGACACAGGCACAGAACATATATGAGGATGTTGTATACAAATAGTGACCATCCCTTTTGGTGAGGTAAAAAAAAGGTGTAACTCCATGGTACCGTTATGGCTTCACGAAATGCATTTGCTGTCTGAGCAGAAGTGCACTGTGTGTTTGCCCTCTCCCTCTCTCACTTTAATGTCAGGAGGAGATGAATGACGTCCATTTTACTGCTCTGCACTGATGCAGCAGCTTTCTTCCTACAGCACACACAACACAGTAGCTGTGCTGCAACTAGTCCTAGTCCTTCGCTGCAGGACACACTGAACACACAAAGGGAGAGATAGAGCGAGTGGCGGCTGTTGACAGGAGGCAAATGGAGTTTGAGAGTGACTTTTAGGTGAACGGGGCACCTAAGGCGGGCTCTGATAGGACTAGCTAGCATGTTTGCAGGGGAACTTTGACGCTCTGAAGGTTGAGCGCTGCTTTCCAGAGCTTTCTGTGCGGCACCCACAAGGCTTCGCTAGCTTTTAGGTTGCCAGTTAATTGGGCAGAGAACAGCCTCAAATTGACTCAGTTCAGTTTAAAACGGCTTTAAAGCAAAGAGGTGAGGGTCTCATATCCAAAACAGGCTAGATAGTAACCTAACGGAGCTTCACCAGGTGTAGCCAATAATTGGATTATGATTATATTAACCATAGCAGAGGGTTACCAGGCAAACAGAGACCCAGAAATGTATTTATTTATTTGATTGTTGTAACAAAACCCCCAAAAGACAGCTTGAACAGGATCATAGTGAGAGGCTATTCTGGGGTGCAGAGGAAGCGTTCACGACTATTTCATCACAAGATTGGAGGAGTGAGAGGTGACGCAGAGAGAGGAGACATTAAGTGAGATGGAAAAACAGTGGATGACAGGGGTGCAACGTCTGAGTGGTGTTTCATACAGCAGAGAGAGGAAATACAAGCTATGATACAGGTCAGAGGTCAAAAGGATGAGAGAGAGAGAGAGAGAGAGAGAGAGAGAGAGAGAGAGAGAGAGAGAGAGAGAGAGAGAGAGAGAGAGAGAGAGAGAGAGAGAGTTGAGATGATGAGGCAGCGTGGCTCCTTGTCTGTGGGTAAAGAGGGAGTAAAACAGGGAGCTGACTGGACATGGCTGGTTGATCTTTCCTCTTGGGGTTGAGAAAGGCCAGTAGATTATAATCCACAGGGAACTAGGACTGAGGCTTAGAGTGAACTGCGGCCCGACTTGGTCTACTTTACCTGCTTAGCTGGTCTAAGCCCTTGGCAGTGGCCAGACGCTACCCTTGTAACACAGGGACACGCATAGCTCTGCCCTGCATGAGCTGTACTACAGCAGTGCAGTGTCCCTTAACCAAGGCCAGCACAATAGTGCCATTTAGTCGGTCAAAGTGTACAGCTATGGTAAGTGGATCTAGATGTGAAAAACTCCACATACACGGATATATATATTTACAATTATATAGATATAAATACATTCATACACAAAAAGGTTAAGTAACAGTGGTCACCATTGATTTTTACATCGATGTTCTGCTGCAATACGACTTAACTGTTATAAGTTATGAGCTGCCCATTTTTCCTTTATTCAGGTAGGTGCTCCAGATGTAAGTATGAAGTTTCTGTCATCTATGTGATATTCCTGATTCACTTCATCAAACAGTAATATGTCACTGGTATGAAAATGCCAGGGCACAGGACAAGGGTAGTAGACAGTTTGACAGATTGTGTGTAGTTAAGGAGGACTCTTAAGAAGGAGGTATCTCACATTCTCCATGGACTGATGCACAAGCGATGACGACAATTCACTAAGAAAACACATTCCATAAATGTCAGCTAGTGGCCAAAGGAAAATAATCTGCAATCAGCAGAACCTGTCAGACAGGACTCGATCTTACACTTATATTTTAGTTTTAGTTTTGACAGATTGAAGGCAATGTGAGCACTGGTGTGAGTCACGGTGCAACAAAAAAAAAAAAGATGAATAGTCCCAGTGAAAGGTGCCACTCTTGCTCTTGCTTCAATTTTGTAGATTAAATAAATATATTTTTATATTGTGAGCAAGAGTGCAGCAGCTTTTCACTGAACCATGCGGTTTGAGCAAGGTCAGCATGGCAAGGAAAGGAACACACGTGTTCTCTGTGGTACAATCCAACCGTTTATATATTGATAGGAACAAGATATTATTAAGCTTTGTGAGCATTTGGTGAGAGACAGACAGAGATACAGAATGAGATGTGAGACAGAGTGGGAGGAGAAATTAGGTGAAGCGTGCTGCAGAAGCCAAAATGAAACACAATGAGAAACAGGAAGAGTTTGGAAAAGAAACAGAAGCAACAGAGAGGAAAGACACATCCTCTCCATTCAGGCCCATGTCAGGTGTCTCTACATAACCCATCAATATCACTCGAAATACATGGTCGCTTCCCTTTTCCTTACAATGTGCTTGCATTAGCTCAGATCTGATATGGTTGGCATTTAAATAACAAGTGGAAACCAGGCAGAGCAGCAGCATACCTAGTTACATTAGGCCTTTCCCAGACTCATGGAAGGGAAAAAGAGAGTGAAAAGACCTCATGGACATGCGAAATGCAGACAACAACTCACACACAGGCAAATCCTCATTCAAATCGGCCTCTCAGCTCTGTCACTCACATGCCAGTGTTTTTAATGATGCGTCCCTGGTCCATCTTCTGTCCAATGCCGTGGACCACAAAGACGATGTGTGTGGTCTGAGGGGGCCTGTCCTCCAGGGAGGCCTCCTCCACATAACCCCGGTGGAGCCGTGTCCCACTGCTGGAGGCTGGGAGTGGAGGGAAGACAGGATTGGGAGGACCATTACTTTAAAAAAGCCTTAAATTTACCTGTACGATATTGTAGTTTGACTATTATAACGTGCTTGATAAACCTTATGTTTCTTTCCTGTAGGCTAAAAGGATATGAGATGTACAGTAGGCCATAAATATCTCAGTAATGGTGTTTGTGTAACATGCTGTGCTGAATCCAAAGGGGTCAGTAGGTGAGACTAGGACTCCTGCTGTGAGTGCAGGTGAGACTGTGAGGTAGTAGCTGTACTGTGCCTACGGGGCTGAGCGTCCTTATTTAGAATCTGCTGTCCAGTCCAGTCATGTGCTGTGTGCCAGAGAGATGGGAGCCAATGGGATTTGCTGCTGTCTGGACAGCACTAAGGAGATTTCCCTTCACCGAGCATTTGTGTGTCAGGGAAGATTGAGATAACCAATGCCAGATCCTCCTCTTAATCTGGGGGCAGGGATGAAAATGTGCTGTAGAGCTGGGAGATTGGAGATCAGATGGGAGTCGTCCATATAAATGAAACCATCAGAGCTGGGAGTCCAACTCTGATTGCAATCTTTTCAATTAGTTTTGGGACATTTGCTTGAACCCAGCCTGAAAAAGCCAGATGGATAGGGGTGTGTTTTTCTGGGCTAATCCAATTAATAGGTTGGACTGTCCCCAGCCATGTTCAATCGAATCACTGAATGATAGAGAACACCATTCAAACTGTCCTAGCAGTATGTTTACAAATAACACAGTACGAATACAAGTAGAACCACACGTGATTAAGAAACTGTATATCCACCTTATCAAATCTGCTCTTGGAAACAAAGCAGGGTAACCTGACATTATATTGCACATCTTATTTTGGGAGGAAGATATTGTAGCTGATCACCCACCTTTGGAGAAGCCCAGTTTCTGGGTGACGGTGCGTGCGATTTTGGAGGTGGTGGCATCGCTGTAGAGATAGACCTCCTCCACACTGTGCCAGTCCACATGGGTTCGACTCAACTTCAGACTGTGGGTGGCTGCATCGGGTGGGGGAGTGAGAGAGGAGTGAACGAATGAATAGATAGAGGAAAGAGAGGCAGATGGGGATGACAGTGTGACAGAGAGGAGGAGGAGGGCAAATCAGGAAAAAGGGGGAGAGGGAAATAGGTAGGCTGATTCAGAGGGGGAGAAAACCAGAAGTGATTAAAAATGTGACGGAGAGAATGAATCATTAGCACTCATCTTGAATGCAATACAAGACAGTAAAAGTCTAGTATCAATCTAGTCGAAGAGCTCAATCAAATGCGTCCCAGGGCATTGATCTGCAGCATGGTCAGAAAAACCCATCACATCATCACACAGTAGGTCTGCATACTTCAGCTCTTGCTTGCCCATGCTGCTTGGGTCTAGGTGGCTTGCAGATTCAAATTCCTTTCCACTTCAAATTTAACCTTTCTCCGGCTCGACGTGTCAATTTGAGATGCAGTGACCAGGGCAAGTAAGAGCACAGGTACAGTTGGAGAGGAGACGCTATTCGCTACAGAAAGCAAGAACGATAAATGAAACTGGTTGACTTGAGCGAGTGATTTCTGTCCCTGCAGCCTGTCCTTTTAATGTCCTGGGCCATCAAGTTCATCTGGATGAGGCGAGCGCAAGACTGTGGCGTTGTTCCAGCGCCGTCGTGGTTCTTTGTAGTGCTCAGAACCAATCAGGGGATTAAAAAACTAAGTACTTAGAGGGAGAGGGTGGAGTTTTACAGATGACTTTTTTGCTAGCTTGAAACTTTGAGTATTATTGTGACATATAGTGGAAAATATAAGCGTTGAATAGAAAATTGTATATTTTTATTATTTTTGTGCTTCAAAAAGCTCTAATAACTAACATGTGTCTTCTGTTCATGTGTGCCTCTCATGGAGAGAGAGTAAAAATGAAACAGAGAAACACTTAATATGAGGGTCACGCCTGTGCATCCTCTCCACCCTTCTTTTTGTCTTTTGAAGACTAGTGTTACTGCAACATCCTGCGCTGACAGGCAATCAGACATCCTCTGCTAAATCACTTTTTAACCAGGCTTGAACCAGGCAGGAATGAGCAAGTGGTATAGCAAGCAATTTCCTTTTAAGTGCATCTTTCTCTCTTTCTGTTCCCCATTAATAAATCAGGAGGCATGTCAATAGACTTAGAGTATGTGTGTGAGTGTGTGTGGTCAATAATGGGAGCTGTATTTCCCTGCATCTCCACTCAGCCCTGCCCTCCTCTCTGTGGCCAACCAACAGGCAAGTAAAGATCTGGAAGTAGTTTTGTCCCAGACAGGTAATACAATCAAGTTGATGTCCACTGAAGTCAAATACGCTGGATAACCTGAGGGGAAAGACTTCCTGCAGATTCCTCAGTCAAAAAAACATTTTCATTTATCATTGCAGAACCTCAAAGAAAACCCACTCAGGAGCAAAAGAAACACATGCTTTACAACATCTACCACAATACAGTACATCACCGTACTACTCTACAACAGCAGCAGCGAGGGGGGATAATCAACTCTTCCGAGGAGAGGAAGAGCGCCTTTCACCGTCCAGCTATGAAGGAATCTCAAACAGTTTAAAGTGGTCTCCTTCCTACATCTATTCTCCTTCGTATGCACTCACAGGTGAAGACACGCGAGAGTAAAAGCAAGACGGCAGATGTCGTGAGACCTGTAAACTTGGTCATGCAAGGAAAATTGATGTGCAGACTGATGGAGCCACTTCAGACTGTTGAGCTGTACCTGTAGTCGAGTCCACTGTAAAACAGGAGGTCTTTGAAACCGATTGGGATAGGAGAGGACTTCTTGAAACCTCCCCATGTAGCCGGCCATGTGAATTATGAATGTAAGCCAGCTGGGATAGATAAGCCAAAATGCCGCCACTAAGGTGGAATGACGTCTAGTGTTTGAATAAAAGACACTTCCCGTTTTACAATGAAAGGTAGTGCAGAGCTGCGAAAGGAAGGGAAAGGAGGGGGCAAAGATCAAAGTATGCAGAGGCCGACCGCAAAAGGTTACGAGGTTTACTGAGGGAGTTTTGTAATACTGGCCCTGAGAATAACAGAGAGGGACACAGAAAGAGAATGAGGGGGGAGGAGGAAGGGGGGAGGAGGGGGGGTGAAGGGATAGAATGAGCTGTAGAAGTGAGAAACAGGGAAACTGTGTGTGACAGAAAGAGATTGGAGAAAATGCAGAAAGAACAAAGCAGGAAAGGGAAGGAAGGGAGAGGGGGGGGTGAAAAGGACAAAGCTCCCTCCCTCATATTAATCACAGATCTGGTATGTTAAAACTGGCTATTGTTAGGATACTGGATCCCGGGCAGCGACATTTGTTATCTAAGGGAGAGTTACAGCATACCAGTTACACACTTTGCTTAGCTACGGCCTGGCAAATATCTCAGCTATGCTGCTCAGTTTAAAAGGTCAGAAAGGGGAATATACTAGTGTGATCATGTTAAAAAGTGTACTACTTTTAGTGCTGCATCTTCAGAGATCACCATGTGTAATGCGTAAGAATCCAGAAACTTTGGTCATCTGGTTTGGATTCACTAATGATCGGCCTCTGGTTCAAATACTAGGCTTTAGGTCAACAGCCTCTTGGACTATGAGATGAGGACACTGAACTCCAGACCTATCCATTTAGCATTTTTGATGAGGTTCAGTGCACTCAGAAGTAGGGCAGCGCTGGACCTCAAAGAGGCCGATTCTACACAGCACAACACGTTAGGGCGCCATGTTAAAAGGGGCCTCAATGGATCCTCTGTTCAGCTCACTGCCTCTCCTTGCCTCGTAACAGAGAGCTTTGTTCACTGCGCCCTTAGCTGGAGCTGGTGATAGCGGTTCATTAATGATGTGATCTTACTGCCCGAGGGGATGAGAGAGGAACAAGGAGAGAGGGGGAGAGAGAGAGAGAGAAAGGTTTGGGGTAGAGTAGGATGGCGTTTTTGAGGACCAGCTTATTTAGCCCAGATCCACTGGTTTGAGGGGTGTCTGTAGGCTAACGGACTGAGAGGCCCTTGCGGGTTGTCTCTGTGGGCTGGGTTGTCCACTCGTTGTCCTAGCAAATAGACAAGAGCAAAATGTGCAGGTTTCCTCAAAAAGCGGTAATCGCAGCAGCAGTAGTGGCCACCTCTGGGTCGTAGCACAGAGGGAGAAGGTCTAGCAACTAGGCCCAGTTTAGGCTATCATGGAGAAGTGGGATAGTAGTCTAGATCAATTTGTAACTGAGCCCAGGTCTAGTTCTACTTGATAGCAGTGCTCATATAGGTATGAGACACAAGAGAAAGGAAGATCTAGTTCCAAGGTGAGCTAGGATCTACAAGGAGAGAGGGCATAGGCTAGCAGATCTAACGTGTTAGAATGAAAAGAGAAATACTTGCTGTTTTACAGTACCTTGGCAGCGCTTGCGCTTGTGACATGTAGTTTTAGCACTCGTCTGATATCCACTCCATTTGAACAGAAAAGGGAGGTAGAAAGGGGGCAGGTGGGAGAGAACTAACAACCAACAGAGAGTGAGTAAGGCGCATGGCCATGGTTTCAATCACACAGGCTACCGCTGTCATCACTCTTGGACGGGGCCATCTGTCAAGTAGCGCTGCTATCAGGTTACCCCTTCAAGGCCCTGGACACAAGAGTCCTGGATCCAGTCCTGGATACTGACAGAAGGTAGTGGCTGGAGGTATCATGGCTTGTTGCAACAAATAACCTGGGGCAATGCCTTAGTAATAGGCTGGGGTAAAAGTGAGGATGAGACTAGAACCTACAATGCAACGCTGCTTGAAATATGGCCATGATGACTAAGGTAGCATCTGAATAAAACTCATTAAAGACATCTAATGCCTTTACTTTAAGGAAATGACTAGGACAATGACAAAACATTAGCTTCATTTTCCCAATTTCCAATTTCCAATTTCCCCAAGCCATTGCTCTAAACAAGAATGTGTTGAACTTGTCTGCTCAAATAAGAGTGAGAGATGGCCTGGTTGAGAAATGTTCAACCAATACCAATCACATAATAGAAAAATGGTACATGGTTATTACCCTACATGCCTCAAAAACAACTAAATGAAATTGCATTTTCTTCTTCAGGCAATAAGACTAGAGTAGTTGAATAGGTCGGTTCCCTGCACTCTCAAAGACATGCACACAAAAACAAATATACAAACGTGTGTGTACACATCAGAAAATAAAGGTCATTCATATTATAGGATACTTATTCATTAACCCTTGTATATCCATATGTCCACAATTCATAACTACACAGGAAATGACTAGCCGCTGAGTGCACTGGAAGTGTTAGTATGCAGTAAAGGCTACCGTGGCTATCAGGGACGTCCATCTGGGCAGAACAACACTAATGGATCGAAGAGATAGTGGGATATCCACTATCTGCAGTATCATCTGGATTACAGGGATAAAGGTATCCCTTATTTCTGTGGTAGCATGTAGCCTAGAAGTGCATTACTGGCACTGCAATTTTACCTATAAACACACTACATGACTTTCAGGCCGATTTCAGCAAGAATTTGGCCATTACAACTGATTTTTAAGATCAGACCAAGTGAATTCAAGCTAGTTTTGTTGCTCTGTCAGCACAGATGATCTTGTAGTGTGTGAGGGTTTAAGACTTTGATCTCTTGCTTCCTGGTCCAGTTGGGACCCTCACTATTATTTCCAACATATTCGATTTTTGGACGTACCTAGCTGGTCAATGCCAAATCTGCACAGAGAACAGCAATAGCCAAGTTGAGGACAAAAAAAGAAAATGGAGGAAACATGGAAAGACAAATGCTCCACTTTCTATTCTCTTCTTTTTTTTTTTTTTTAGTTCCATATCGATTGCTCTGAATAATCATAATCAATATTTTTCCTAATCAGAGGGGCTTTGTCTGTGTGCAGGTGTGTGTGTAAAACTTTTTATAATATGCTTCATACTGCACTGAATAGTTGCCACTAAACAAACACCTTTGAATCAACAGTGAACATTTGCAGCAGTGTAGTAATGGAACATTTCACTTCCTCTCATCTGATTAGGAGCACAAAGTTAAAGTAAGACATTAAAGAGCGTCTGTCATTACATCAACTGAAATTGTGGGCGTTTTCCTCTTAGAAATAAGAAATGTGAGCTCTTCTCTGCTGCCACGCGGTTCACCATCTGTGACCACCGTCAACATTTCTCTGGCAGTCGTCACTTTTAAAAAGGGTTCGTAAAATCACAAATTAGAATGAAGTATTCCACTGATCAGATACTGAAACTCTATTGATTAGCCCTGAGGGACAATTCATCGTTTCAAGTTCACAAAAGTTCATGTCAACACAGCACCTCTCTCTACCCTCGGGCATTGAGGAGGTTACGCCAAAACTACCAGTATGCATACTACTGATCGTTCTCTAGCAGGAGAAACGAGGCAAAAGTGACTTAACAATACTAATTTTGTCCCTCCCTGTGTGTATAATATTCCTCAAGAATCCGCATGAAAGTAATTTTGGACCATGAGGACACGACAGCCCTGCACTCCTCCCCAGTAGGTCCTGCCTGCATTATGTTATGCCTGCATAGTGCATAGCATGCAGCTATGCCTGACATATGTCTCCTGCTTCACTAAGCTTTACTCTCAACAAGCTGCTGGGGCACCATGAGGAGACAGAGAGCACAGGGGGGGTGGGGGTGGAGTGTCGGTACTGCAGTACTGTCACAGCACAACTCCCTTTATGATCCATTCATCACCTTCGATGTGGTTCAAGGTAGCCTGCTTGCAGCAGTAAGTGCTTTCAGATTACTAGTTCTAAGGCTGAAGGCTCTAGCGTACAGACTGCCTGGAACAAAGAGCTGAAAAGGCTGAAACCCTAACCCGTGGCAGTGGTACTAAGATAACGTTGTTTTCATTTTGCCTTAACACACTAACACACTCAAATGATCTGCAAACAATGTCGCAATCTAGGTGCCAAAAAGGTGCTGAAAGTTTTCACTTCTACATGTTACAATGTTATTAAATTGTAAGTCAACTTTGGGGTTTTAATAACACATTATGTAGGAATATGAATCCACTGCTGATTCCATGATGGTGACCAGCATTATACTGTGGTAATTACCCTGGGCATTACTCTGACTCACCAAGCGGACAAGCCAAGGTCATGTGATCTAGAGGGACGTACATGTGTGTGTGTGCACTGGAGAGGCATTCATGCTGCCCAGTGTCACAAAACCCACTGGCATGACTTTGCATCGTATTTCAATCCGATTATAATCACTGTGTCCTGAGTGTTTATATGTCTGCATGTACATGCAACCTTTATGGTCTGTGCCTGTGTGTGTGTGTGTGCACATGTATGCTTGCTGAATGGGGTGACCTCCCCGTCTTACCACACTCATATGATTCGGTTTAAGGGGCGTGTCTGTGCCAGGGGTGTGTACCTATGAGTACATAACACAAAGGGTGACAATTCAGGAGAGACTGGCCAACCTACTGACGCCAGACTCCTCTGGTCTGCTGATGGCTTTATTTATATAACTTCTGAGTAGGGGACAGTGACAGTGTCCTTGCATGTCAGCTATACTGCAATGTACTAGAGAATGGAGGCGGGACAATCCAGAGCACAGGCTGGATATATTTGCAGTTTGAATGAATAGCCTATTTAAGGAGTGACTGAGGGTTTATTTAATCAATAGTGATTCAGACAGGGTTAGAATTTGGTTATTCAAATGCAACCAATCAGGGTTGAGGGCAATCAGGGTAAATTCAAATATGACTTTGCTGTCATTCACTGATTGAGGCCTACGGTATAGAAAGATTCTAGCATTGGCTGAAAAACACCCATGCAGCAGAAGGTTGCTGTACATACATGCTCCAATTTACCCTCTTGTTGTTTTGATGGATGTTTCTGCCTCTCTCACACACAATTGCTCACTTCTTCATAATGCAGACCAAACATTTTTCTCCCTCTCCTCAAGAGTTACTCCATCTGTTTCTCTCTCTCTCTTCTTCGCTCTCTCTCTCTCTATTTATCTGCCACATTCACACACCCACACATTCATCATCGATGAAGGTCCTTTTCAGACACTGAGGATCTGGCTGAGAGAACCTCTTTCTTATTTTCTTTTCACAGCTAAAGGCTGCTACATAACGTCTGCGTCAGTCCTGCCAGAGAAACATGCCAGAGTATACGGGCTGCACCTACTTTATACTGGGCGGGCATACTGAAACCTACACACGGACAAACACCTGCTCCATTCATTTCCCCACTGTGCAGCAATACAACAGCAGGCAGGGCTGCCTCATAATTCACAACGCTTTTCTTCTGACCTTATTGTAAAGATGATGACTTTGCTTTTTCATCCATAAGTAACCTAGACAACACCTAAGGGAGAATTGTTTCTCCTCGCTGCTATAACACAGCATTATATAGCCTATGTGTGACTGTGCCTGCCTGGAATATGAATAGCCCATGGTCAGTTGATTCACTGGCAACAAAGGGTTGTGTGTCACTGATGCTTCTGGTGAGCAACAGGGTGCTTTGGCTTTTGTTCCAACCCATCTCCACACCATCTGATTCTTCCAGTGCATCATCCAGTTATAATCAAGTTATGAACTGCTTTCATGTATTCATACCTCAAACCAGAACAGGTGTTTCAGTGCTGTATTGTCTTAAAAGGTTTGCCACAACCAGCAGCTTTCCAGATTATATTTAGTGCCTTCTGCCGTGTCGTCTACTAGTGATGCAGGCCGACTCATGATAATATTTCATCCCTATTCTTCTACCCACAGCCTTCCCCTGATCTCACCATCTTTGCTATCGACAGTCTTGGCCACCACGTCCGTGTCGAAGTTATCCTGCATCTGTTGCCCACGGAAATAGTTCAGGTGCTTCAGTTCGATGAGGTCACTCTCCTCCTGATCCAATGGGAGCCAGGTACCGTCGATGAACCACTGCCCTCTCATTACTGGAATACGGTCCTGTTCTGTAGGACAGTTTAGTCAGAGAGAGATGAAAATTAATGACAGTGACTTCATACAGGGGATGGGCGTTTTCTTTTTCCCCACAAATCAAATAGCGACATTATTTTTAGAGTTATACACACCAATGTGCTACTTCTAAGTTGAGAGGTTGTAAATATGACTTGATTTATTAGCCGAAAGTTGTTCCATACAGACAACATCTTTTATAGCAATATAAATTAAATCACCAGACACAATACGCAACTGTTGTCTCTTCAACATCAAAAAGACAATTTGCAAGTACACAGCTAAAACTATAAGGCTAAGAGTGAAAATAGAAACAAACAACAATATTAATTATAGTTTACGAGCTTTGGGCCTAGTTGAAGGAAACCAAGTCTTCTGGGACGAGGCACTTACCCCACAGTGGAAAAGCCTCTCTCAGTGGGCAAGGAGACGACAGGAATGGCAAGCTACCATTTGACACTTTAAGACTTTAAGTTTTCATTTCTCTGCCACCATTCAAGGGGATTTGGGTTTGGTAGGATGCATAGCTTGTTTTACTCTGCATCAGTAGTCCTCCCTAAAGAGTGTTATTAGCTCTTTCTACCCAATTGACCGCGTCACCCACCAGTCAAAACCATTAGCCACAATTACTGTAAAACGGGCCCATTGACCGGTATATTTTAGGAATTTTTGTTCAAGTGAAGTTTATGAATAATAACAGTAATTATTGTGCATTACACTGAAACAATGGATACCAAAGGTTGACTGCTTGTCCCCATCCCTACATCCTGCTAGTCGCAATGTTTTTGTTAAATTCAGAATTACACTGAACACAACAGGTACGGCAAATCCAGGAGGGCCGAGCCTCAGTTGCTTGTGGATAGAGGCCAAATTTGATTACAGTCTTGACTGTCACGATTAATTCATTCTCTGGTGGTGCCTAAAAGCATAATCACACATCCGGGTGTGTGATCTGGCCAAACACATCAATGTGTACTCATTTACAGTCAGTACAAAACCAAGTTAGAGACAAATACAGCACTCGACAACAGGGTAGTTAATAGATACCATCCACTACCACCCATGTCTTAGGCTTGCTCACGTCTGGTCAGAGAAGATAAGTCCATAGACTTCACAGAACTGTGTGACGGTGAAGGCTATGTTGAAACAGGACAGGACTACTAAAGACCTACATCCACAGCAGAGAGATTCAGGAAAATAACTCTCTCTGACACTTGGTGTTCATCTTCAAAAGAACCCAGCCAAGCCTGTGCATCCCTCCAGGGAGGTCAGGTCTTCCAAGGAACTATAGTAACTAGCACCACTAGCACCGACCCCCTACCTCAGCTGCCTTTTCTTGAAAATCTCCATGAATTAGTTAGCACGGCTCAGCTGAGCTCAATGGAATGACTTCCTGGACTGGGTGGATGTTGAGAGGAGGCCACTCATACAAATTACGACCAGAGTGAAAAGCAGCACACGAAGCCTAACACAGTTGTTTGCCATGTTGTATCCTTGACAGAGGAGCTATGCCCTGTAGTGGACTTACAATACTCATGATGATAGATGAAGCCTACATTAAGCACCAGACTTGTGAGTGATGCTGCGGAGCCATTCCATTGCAGCAGGAACTGGTTAAGGTTATGGACATCAATCCATCAACATCTGGCAAATGGGAATGTGCAAAATATTGTGTGGTGCAGATATATTCCATTGTACACACTTTATACACATGATACTCACGATTCCAGTAAACAGGATAGCACTCTCTCTCTCTGATATCCACCTCGTAGAGCCCTCCCCGGACACACACAGCCTCTATGTTGAACTGTATGTTGTCAGGGTCTCTCTCATCCGAGGACACGGCTGGTGAGTCTCCGTGCACACTGCTGGTTCTCGTCTCCGCGGACACTGCTGCGGGTCTCTCCTCTCCGTTCACCCTCCTGCCCTCCACACCGTTTGCATGCCCTTCGTCCTCCACACTGTCCTGGGAGTCTGCGGTGCCAGCGTGTAGCTCGCAGAATTTACGGAACACGATCTCAATTTTCAGCGAGTCATGGCCGAGAAAGGGTTTCCAAGTTTTCTTGTCCTCTTTGTAAAACCACCGCACCTCTTCCGGGCCGAGCTCTGTGACCACCTCGTTGTAGCGGTGTCTTGAGCTGTTGGACCTGGATCTCTTTCTGCTCTCAAACAGCGGACAGGCATTATTCCTGTCATTCTCGCTGAAGTCCAGAGAACCGCTATCGAGGTATGCTGCAGCTGTACTCCGGTTGTGGCAGCCGGCAGGGTAAGCCTCGTTCAGGCCCAGCACCAAACCGTCCTGAGAGGCATGATGTCGGCCATGTAGAAGGGGCAGGTGTCCGTCCAGTCCCGGCTGGACGGAGGCCATCCCTGCCTGCACCGTTCCGTCCACGGACTTCTCATAACAGCACAAAAACACATCGTTCCCCAAGTCCCAATCCTTGTTGTTGTTGCTGCTGACGCTGACTGATGAACCTCTGTCGACGCTCAAGGCAGAGCTTAATGTGGAGGTTTTGGTCGTGACGTTAAAACTGCTCATAACTATTTGAGCAACCTAACCTATACTATCTACCTCGTCTATCCCTCCACTTAAACCAAGCTATGGCTACTAACCTACACAATATCACACGATGTCATGGTAGTGAATGCTCACGTGAAAACAATCCCAACTAAAGACAGCTTCAGACCAGCTTCCTCGCTGCCTGCCGTGCACGGAAGCATTAGCTATGTTAGCTAGCTAATAAGCTAACGTTAGAGCTAACAGCTAGAACTCAGTGAGACTGTCCTCGCTAACTGCTGGGCTAGCTTAGCGAGTCTAATGCTGCAACTGGAAAGCTGCTCGCCGTTTTTCTACTCTTCCACCTGGCAAAACCGGTGTCAACCCACTTTAAAACTCAGCGCAATCACGGAGCCACTTTAATCCAGATTGATAAAGGTAATATAACAGTCGTCATACTTTCCCTCCTCTTCTCTCGGTGGAATCTCAGATCCCTTCGGCTCTAAACAAATCGCCGGCTTGCATGGATACAGGAGTGTGTCAGTTGACAGCTGACGCATAGATCACAGGATTCTCACATGAACGCGCACGTAGAAATTGCACGAACATGCGCGAACACGCAAGGCTTTTCCACACCCCTTTTTAAAATTAGCTATGCTTCTTGTACACTAGATGGCGACAAACACCCACTATTGACCTGGTGAGGGTTTGAGCTAATCATCAACTGACAGTGCATGACTTGACCCTCCACTAGAGTGTAGCCAAGGCCTACTTGTACGACAAAGAGCAAATACCAAAATCCTTGGGCCTACTATTTATTTTAGGATTGCAATTACTTTATAAAAATATCATTTTTGGCTACTACTGAGTTTCTATTCATGGTAGCACCTCTACAAAACTATTCACCAAAAGACCATTCTTGATAGATAAGTATTGTACTGTAATTAAGACTTAGGCAGTGAGCTATATACAATGTAAAATGTTAGTATAGACTGGTCATCAAGTCAGCCCCTTGTGTAAAATATGCCAATGAAAGTAAGTAGCAATAAAAAAGTAGTAGTAATTGCCTCACTATTTGTTTGTGTTTAGCCCACAATTTAATGGAGCCATTTCAGTCTTCTATTGTTATGTATCTATTCAAATGCACAGTTGGTGTGGTGGTAAATCTGTGTGTGTGTCTGAGAGAGAGAGAGAGAGAGAGAGAGAGAGATGTGTGCCTGTATGCCTGTGTGCTTGCGTGTATTCACATGTGCATGTGTGTGTGTATGCATGTGTATGTGTCGGTGTGTTTGTTTATGCAAGTGCATGTGTTTGCATAATGTGTGTTTTGTGTAGTGCTATTTGCGTGTGTACTTCTGGTCCAGGTGATCCTGAGGCCGTGGTGTGGTCTGCGGGGAGAGAGAGAGGGATGGGAGAGAGGCCCTTGCAGCTGTATTTGGAATAAACAGACATTACCCTGCTGTGTTCTAATTTACTGCAGAGTGGGAATTAAACTTTAAACTCGTCCCGCCCCTCTGCAGTCCAATGCTCCATGCGTCTGGCCATCAACAACCAATTGCACAATGAGCATGATTAAAGTGGGGCAATCCGAGTCTCCCCCAACAAGACTTTACAACCCATAGCCCTCGCAAGCTTATTATTGCAGCTCATAGTTTTCATAGTTTAACAAGAGATCAGAAGAGAACTGTCTGAGGGCCGTAGCTCAGGAAACGTCAGGATGATGAAACTTCAAGTTGCAAAGGCATACTTTATAGTTGCTGTACGGAGAATGTGCTGCGCTCCGGGCCAACTCATCATGACCTGTCTCATACCCATCCTTTCCAGATGATAGTCATTAAAGATCCTTCTGAAATTCATCATCCGGGTGTAAGACTAATTCACTTTACAGTAACATCTAATGTGTGTGACCAGAATAATGACTGGGTTAAATACGAGACGAGATCGCTCCAGAGATCTTTCCCTCGGTGCAAACTTCCACTAGAGGATGACACGTGGCTTTCATATAAGAATTAGTCAAATTCCTCATTTCTGGCAGCCAGACTCAAACAGGTTGGCCTCTCTCTCTCTCTCTCCCTCTCTCTCTCTCTCCCTCTCTCTCTCGCTGCTCTGAAGTTTTGCAACCACCAGGCCCACCACCTGGATGAGTGGATGACAAACAAACTGCAAATTTTCCTTCCAGTAACTGACCAAATAGATATTTATAACCAGCTGGTCACCTCCCCCACCCACCGGGCCGCCGCCCCCCCATACCCCCCCCCCACCCCCCCCCACACCACCACCACCACCACCACCCCCCTCTCCTCAGCCGTGGCTGTGAGAGCTCCCTTTAAAGACCAGTTGTGTCACTCCTGGCTTTGTTCTTAAACAAAGAGAACTGCCCCTCATCTGCCCGTAATTGGGCCGACTCTTGGAATGTGCTTGATGTCTCCGCGTGGGCCACCGCCGCTCCAGCAGACAGGCCAGGGCTGCCGGGACACGGGAGACGAATGAGTGGAAATCCATCCATCCATCCATCCATCCCTGCTTGCTCCCGTATTCTGCCCCCCATTATTTTTTAGACATTTTGCTTTCTTTTTTCTTTTTCTTCCTCACCCTCCTGAGTCTCTTTCCTCTCTCTCTCTCTCTCTCTCTCTCTCTCTCTCTCTCTCACTCCCCCACCCTTTCCCAGCCATCCATTTTCTCCCTCCGTCGTTAATAAAAGGGACCCCGTGCTCACGGTAAACGGAACAGCCTGCGGGATTCGACTTCACAGGGTCCGCTCGGCCTTGCCGGGGGCCGCGCCACCTCGCTAAAGGTTGGGTGGTTGGACTGCGCGGCGAGGCTGATCTACAGTACATGTCACTAGTAGTTACTGGGGCGACGTTGACCATGGGCAGATGGTTGAGAGGGGATTGGAGGGTGTTTACTGCATTATTACTAAAGGGAAGCAATTTAGAGAGTTCAAATTCCACTTGCAAAGGAAAGAGGAGATGTTGAAACAGTAGTTGGCAGACGACCAAAAGCCTGATCCCCTAATTGTTTTCATTAATAGCAAATAATCACAAAGTGCTTACTCGTATTCTGGGAAACATTATGGGCAAGGCATGTACATCTGGGAATTCTCTAAGGATTAGTTTAGATATTTGTCTGCAGCAATCACATGAGCCCCGCGTTCAGAGGGGAAGGTTTTTTTTAGCTCTTTTCCACCCGGAGATGTTAATCGTAGTGGTGAAGAAAGTGTTGTCTTTCTGGAGGTGTTGTGTACTCTGGGGGGGGGGGGGTTCAGCAGCCTGGCCCCGCAGATTCCAACCCCTTTGGTTTTGGTCATGACTCATTTACTCCTGAATCCTTCACCTTTCACCCCCGGCTCCACTCTCCATGTCACGCGCAACACTAGCTAGCTACCCTGGATAAGTAAATACATGATGTAATGTGTGGTTTTCCCCTCCGCCCCCTCCATCCCACATCCAGAGGTGATTAAACCGGTGCAGAGCAGTTAGGTGGGGATCGGTGGGTGTGGTCATGGGGTGGGGGGGGGCTCTAGAGGGGGGAGGGGCTGGTCGTAGTAGTAGTAGTAGTAGTAGTAGTAGATGATGGCAGATGTGGAGGGGGGGGTGGGTATAACAAGGGCCTGTTTGGGCAGACATGACAGAGGGAGAGTGGTAGGCCTGGACCTGGGGAGCAACAGCAGGGGCCAGCGCAGCCCCTGGTTGCTCTGTCTGGTCCGGGGCTGAGGCCAGGCCGGCGGCTCCACCCCCCCCCCCCCCCCCACCCCCCACCCCCACCCCCCCGGCTGTCTGGGCTCCAGGTTCCAGGTGGGTGATTGGGGCTGTTGACTCCAGCACACGGCAGCCGCTGCCCTGGTCCTGCTGGCCTTAACGACCTCCTCCCTCCTCCAGGGCTGCCAGTCCCATTGTGATTCAGCTCCCCTCTCACCCCCCTACAATTCACAGGTCTGATATCCCTCCGCACCGGAGCCTGGCCTGGGATGGGGCAGCCTGACTGCTGCCGCCATGGGTGTGTGTGTGTGTGTGTGAGAGACAGAATGGAAGTAAAAGAGAGTGTGTGTGAGTGTGTCAGGAATAAATGCATGAGAGGGACAATACAAAATAACGGTATTCTCATGACAATGTGTTCTTTAAGGGGAGAGCTATAAAAAGGCTAATCAGGTCAACATCAGTGATCGTGACTTGCAAACAAACAAGGTCACCACACCTGCCAGACCACCGCTTCTCCCGCAGAACAAAAGGAAAACGCCACACCTTTTTTTTGTGTGAAGGTGGATAAGTCTGCCTGCCACCTGGTTTATGTCTGCAGACAGAAACTTTTCTTGTGTTCAGTAAAATAAGTTGGTGTGAGTGAGCCGGAGCGCTGCACCAGGGCCCATCTTCAGACCGCGAGAAACCTCGGCGACTCGCTGCACATGTAAGTTTTGATGCGCTCTACACAGCACGTCATAATAGACCCGACCCAAACTCCTCAACACGTCAGCCGGGGACAAGAGAGAGTATGTGTCCGAACTCCGTTTTAGAGACGAGAGCGAAAAAAAAGAGGTCAGAGAATACGACGGCATGAAAATTACAAACTGTGTAAATTATGACTTGTGGGTAACGCTGAACATTTCGAGGGCGGCCGCTCGGGCATCAGTCACTTTCACCTTTCACGTAAAAGTAAACTGCGCCGCTAAAACAGACGGCAGTGCAGCGGGAAAGTGCCAGGAGGATTAATGAAGTGTGTCTTTTCTCTCATTCACACTGTGCCTCTCTTTATCCCTCTGTTTGTCTGTGGGGGGGGGATGTGGGTCAGTGTGTGTGTGTGCGGGGTGGCCCCGATGGCGTAACCCGGCTGAAGTAAACATGTGGAGGAGACAGGAGGGTGATGTTCCTCTCACTTTGCTTCGCGCACATCAAAGAGGGAGCTGGTGTTATCCCGTTTAGACAAACACCTTCCTCCGGCTCGTTTTCTCCCGATGCTTCAATCCACCATCCTGCAATCGATCATTCCTCCTTTTCCCCGGGAACTGAACTAGCTGAACTCTGGCTGTCCTGCCAATGGCAACACAATATGTTGCATGCAGATGTGTGCAGCCATTAAGATGAGAGTTAAGAAGTGTATGTGCGTGAGTGTGTGTGTGTGTGTGTGTGTGTGTGTGTGTGTGTGTGTGTGTGTGTGTGTGTGTGTGTGTGTGTGTGTGTGTGTGAGCTTGCATCCACATGCTGTTTGTGTTTGCTTGTGGTCGTCTGTGTCTGTGCCTACGCTCAACTCTGCTGCTACACCGCTTTCAGACGACACAACACCAGATCTCTTTTATAGACTCTCCTATAGATCGGGCCCCCGCCAGTTGAACGCTCTCTCTCTCTCTCTCTCTCTCTCTCTCTCTCTTTTTTAGATTCGGCCTGTCATTTACAAGGTGAGTGTTCTGCCCTCAGGACCTCTGTGGCCTCGCGCGGAGACCTACATGTGTCGGGCCAATCCTCGGTGTTTTCAGAGGATGTTTCACACTGTCAGGGTTGACTTATCTGAGTGGGGAAAAAAGGTCCCAGGGAATAGACATATCCCACAGACAGCTCAGGAATGTTTTCACAGAATGGCCTGGGGACCCTCGGAGACGGCTCTGCTGCAGACTCGGTGGGTCTGCGCTGGTGATAGCCAGGGCTAGAAACATTTCTTGTCTGCAAGTCACACGGGCTGGTACCTCCAGACATTCACCAGCCACTTTAACTATTTTACCAGCCAACCAGAAGCAGAATCGGGCCTCCGAATGATGTTTTGGTTACCTGCCAGAGTGGCTGGTAAAGCAGACATACATACCACAAAACCCTGTGGAACTTCGTGGTATGCTACCGCTCTACTAGCTCTCTCTCTCTTTCACTATACCTCCATCCATTGTCCTCTCTCCTGAACATGCTCATGTATTCCCTGTTAAAACGTATGTCCTCAGGTACTGTAAGGCCCAAGTGATATATGTTTTTGTTATTTGAACTTGTTATTTTGAAATGTGCCCGTGTTGAAGTGGCTCCCCCTAAGATGTGGTCGTTCGCCCATCTGAAGGAGCAAACGCCAGCACTGTAACCCGAGTTTGGACCAAAGTCTGGTTGTCAGAACTACCCGTGCCCCCTTCCTTTACTCCCGGCCCTCCTCCTCCTCCTCCTCCTCCTCCTCCTCCTCCTCCTCCCCCCCTCTTCCCTTCCTTTCTTTTCTCAGAGAGGAGCTGAGAGATGGGACCACAAGTCCCCTCAGAGGCTCGGTCCTCCATCAGTATCCTTAATGGATGTCAGATGTGTGTGAGAGGAGGCCGTAGCGTGAGTGTGTTTCATGTTAGTTCTCAGCGTGATGAGCAGGGAAGCAGCTGGAGATGAACAGAAACCGCCTCGGCCCCCCTCGCAATGCCTCCATTTTTTATCCCCCACTTCTGTCCCTTCAAGTAATGCTCTCCTGCTTTTCCCAGCGTAATATATTGGTATTAATAAAGGCAAACAAAGGCAAACAGTCTGTAATGGAAGAGGGGAGCAGTGGAAGGAAGGTATTCTGGTTTCCTGGAGAACCAGGCTGCAGCCTCTTTGCTTCTTCTCACTATAAATCTCATGGCAGTTTCAATGGTTGGACAGCCGTGCTCTGTGGTAACATTTCCCCGAGTTGATTACAAAGGAGTTCAAGGCGGACTGCTCTGTTATTGCTTACAGCCAGGGCACCTAACAGTATGCTACAGTGGAGCACTTCAATCGCATGCGCTGTCATACAATATCAATTTGGACCTCTGAAGGAATTTGTTATTCACCGAGGGCAATCGCTGCGTGGAGATACTTCTTTATGGTCTGTCCCCTTTTGGCAACGCAACTCACATCCCCGTTGCTTAATAGGAATTCGAGTTTCCCCACAAAGGTCTTTGTTGGAACGGCATCCTTTTACCACGAGCATTAAAACACTATGGCTCACATTTCTCCTGCCTGCTCAATAACATTTTATTTGCATCACTGGAGGTTTTTTTTTCCTCGGCGATATTTGCTCCTCGGGAGGGAGGGAGGGAGCCGGGGGGGGGGGGGGGGGGGGGGGGATGAGGAGGACAGTGCCGGGTTGTTAAGCCTAATGGGTGATTAATACAGCATGACGTTGCGTTAGCATGACGTTGCGTTAGCATGACGTCGACTGCATTTTACAAGGTGGCGGAAAACAAATAACCTGCAGGTGTTTTTGTCGCGAAGCAGAATCGATCTAACGCACGAGTCAAAATGGGTGCAGACACACACACACACACCGTTGCCATCACCATCAGCGAGTAGGACTGGACTGCTGCTGTGTGGGCCAGGCCACCGAGAGAAACGGGGGGATTGTGTGTGTATGTGTGTGTGTGTGTGTGTGTGTGTGTGTGTGAGAGAGAGAGAGAGAGTGTAACGTGAATGAGTGGATGCATTCGTGAGGGAGTTGAGGGACAAGCGGGGTTGCAGCAGCAGGTTGGCTCGTTGCTGGTAGGCCTCCAAACGGGCAGCCGGTCGGTAGGCCTCCCCTCCGCTCTGTGCAGGACGGGGGAGGGCGGGAGGCGGGTGAGGGGGGGGGAGAGCCTCATTATATCTCTCTCCATGTTGGGCCCTTAAGTCCATCTCCTCAGCGCCTGTTCTGTTTGTTTAGAGAGCCGGAGCCTTTTTAAGCTACGTTTGGCCTAATGAGCCCATTATCTGCCAATGATCCACAAAGAGGCCCTCCTCTCTCGCACTCCCTCTCCCCCCTACCTCCCTGTGTAGTAGCTGGCTCCCTCCCCTCTCTCTCTCTCTCTCTCTCTCTCTCTCTCCCTATTTTTCTCTCCAGAGTTTCTCCATCTCCTTCCTATCCTCTCTCTCTCTCTCCATCTCTCCCCTGTGTAACCCCCCTCCTCCCTCCCTCCCTCCCCCTCCACACATACTGTGCTCATTTCTCTCCCTCAGGACAGCAGTGTAACCTCCTTCCTTCCTTTTGGAAAAAAAACACCCGCCTCCAATCTCCTTTGAGGCTGTGCATTTTTTTTATGTTGTTGTTGGGAACTACTTTTTGGGGTCTGGTTTTAACTGCCTCACACCTGCAGATATTGTTGCCTTCCCTCCATCGCAGCTGACAGTATGAGTTAACGGTAGCGGCGGAGGGCGGTTATCCTCCCGAGACTCCCGGGCGGAAGATTTGTGGAGACCCCGTCGAGAGCGCGAGGACACCGATCTCCACCCCGGGAATAAAAACTACCGCTTGAACTGTTTTTTTCATCTCAGTTCAAATCTGCGCGAGTGGATTTTCAGACACTCTTGCCCTCCCTGCATACGTGGGTACCCCCCTTTCTCCCCCTTCCCCACTTCCACCAGTAGCCACAGGAAGCTGGTGTAGATCAGCTCTCCCCCTGTTCGGGCCCGGACGCCCCGTTAACACTGAAGACTTAATTATGGTGATCTGGTAATAGCGGAGAAAATGGCAGGAATGCTGTCCACATGGCCGTGCTCACAGCAGGATTAGCCGCACGAGCTGCACTCTCCAACCTCCGCGAGCTCGACAGTCGCTCTCACAGCTGCTTTTGTCTCGCGAGGGGGAGGAGGGGGGGGGGGGGGAGGGAGGGTGTGAGGAGGAGGGGAGGAGAACAAGGGGAGTAGAGGAAGAAAAAGAGAGGAAAAAAAGACAAAGAAAATTAATCTGCTGGGTGCTGGATCTTAATTCGCTTTAATGAAGGGAGCTTGAGCCCCGAGAGGCTTTGCACTCGCACACCTCCGCACACACACACACACACACACACGTGAACACGCGCACACACACACACACACACACACACACACATGCACGCACGCTCAGCGCTCGCTCCTGTAGGTCCTATTGATCTGTTGGAACAAACCCTATTATGGGCAATTATGTTATTCACCAGCCATGGCAAATCCATTGCTTTGCTTTCATTACCAGCTAATACAAGGAGAGGAAATCTATTAAGCTTAAACGTGATGCTTCCTGCTTCGCTTTGAGTGTGAGATCGGAAATCTTTGCTTCCGCCCCGCTGTAATACTTTTGTCTCATATCACTTTGAACCCGACTCCTGTGGAAAAAAAAAGCTTCAAAAGACGAAACATTTTGTTCTCCTTTTGGTTTGATGAACCCCAAGCAGGTTTGACCCGAGATACACCTTCATGACCAAAAGCATCGTTGTGATTTTCATGTGCTACCTGCTAGCCCACCACCATGTACCTGTAGCAGCGTGGGTTGAGGATCTTGCAGCGCACCAGACCTCGCCATAAAGGAAAACAATCACAAAAGAAGGCCTCTCTTTGCACCCCCTTATTACCCCCTTTTCCCCCCTTAAAAAAAAAAGAAAAAAGAAAAAGCAAAACCCAGTCTCCATCTCTCCACCAATGCAGGAGAAGCCCATTACTATGTTCATCTTCTCAACGTTTGACAGGTGGAAGTAGAACTTTGGGGTTTACGTTTTAATTATAAAGAATTCCAGATGTGGAGGGGGGCTCATAAATTAGAAGCAGAGCTACTCAAATGTCTTTTTTCAAAGGGACCAAGCGGGTCAGCATCTGCTTCTCATTGTAGCCAATGTTATTAAGGGCCCTGACTACAGAAAGGCCCGAGTCCCCCGTCTGGCCCCACAATAATTGACACTATTAAATGTGCCTAAACAGATTTAGAGCGTCCAGAAAAGTTACATTTGTCTTGGAGAATGACTCTAATCATCTATTTCAGATCGAAAGGAACCCGAAGAGGAGGAACCAACCACCTCATCTGGCGCATGATCGAGAGGGAGCAAAGAAAAGAGAGCGGGGAGCAGAAAAGCAGGGGGAGGAAAAGCAGAAAAACACAAATACAAACAAATTAGGGCTGGTATGGCTCTGTGTAGGAATGTCAAAGGAGGGGAGGGAGGGATGGAGAGAGGAGAGAGAGAGAGAGAGAGAGAGAGGTCTGAACTGTATTACCACACTCCAGACCATGCTGCTCGGGCTGGAGCCGGGTTGAGGAGAATGCACATGGATGGCTTTACAAAAGCAGCAGTCATGAAAGACCATCTGCTCCACTCCTCTGGTGATCTTTTAAACCCACATTAATGCACTTTTTTCTCTTCCTGGGATAATGTGAAGCATTGAACGTTTCTCTCTGTTCTCTGGGGCCCGATTCATT